>ML682004.1:24647391-25059256 GCA_007922195.1 Podocnemis expansa | reverse complement strand
CCCCGAACCCGCTGGCGGTGTCGGGGGAGCAGCCCCGGCTGCGGGCTCAGCCCCGGACCCGCCCGCGGGGTCTGGGGGCAGCTCTGGCGGGGGGCTGAGCCACCCCGCAGCAGCTGACCCCGTGCTGGTGCCTGCAGCCCCCTTTCTGGGGCTGCAGGGTGAGCCAGCAGCGGCTCACCCCCAGGGGTAATGAAATAGCATGTTCACATAGTGAACTTGCTATTTCGTTTCCCGCTTTTTTTCTTATTTCGAATTAACATTTTGTTAATTCGAAATAAGATATTTCGAAATAAGGTGTTGTTTCGAAACAAGTTATTTCGACACAACTGGTTTCGAAATAACCCTGTGCGTGTGAACACAGCCCTAGTGTGGTGAAAACCCAACAACTAAACTCATGGTATGGCACTATAAATCACATTAAATGAACCAGCAAACTGGAAGATGCCCAAGATTACCAGGCACTTTTTTTCTTATGAATTCTTCTTGTGGCTAAAACAAAAAATTATTTACCTCTCCCTTTCCAAGTGAGAGAGAGAAAATGCAGGCACATTCCTCGACTGAGTGCATTTGATGTCTAATTAGATTAAAAATGACAGTAAATGTATACAGCTAAAACTAAAATGAGAAAACACTATATAAATTGTTATAAGGGTGGGATATAATGACTGGTTTTAGGCATCTGACTTAGAATATAGGCTCATAAGGTGAAATAGTAGTCCTATTGAAGTAAAAGACTATCTTCATGGTGTTAATGTTTGATCTTTACAATCCAACATGAAGATCAGATTTTGTGCTTATTTCTCCTCCTACCCCCCATCTCATTCTTTCAGTAGCACCCTAGAATATTTTGTACTTACTAAAGTCGTGTATCACAGCGAGGCTGATCCTGTGAACTCTTCTTCACAGAGTATTAAGAGTCCGTTTACACATCAGTGTAAGCTTAGGCTCAAGCCTATCTTCCCCTTGCATGCACAAAGCAATTGTGGTAACCTAGGCAACCCACAGGTCTAAGGGTCTGCAAGGCTGGAGGGTCTGAGCCTGTGTTAAACTGGGACCTAAAGTCAGAGTCCTATTGCTCTTCTGTGTATATGTGGCATCAGGGCCGGATTTTGGTTTTCGTAGGCCTTAGGCACTTTCACTCCAAAATGTGCAAAAAGAGGGATAAACCGTAAATGCTTGTTGAATTACGGCAATTGACATGATGCACTTTAAACTATTCTAATGCTAAATCACGTGATTTTCCTAATTTTTCCTTATTTTTTCGCTTTTTTAATTTTTTCCCTCCTTTGTAGGCCCTAAAAATTTTGTAGGCCCTACGTGCTGTGCCTACAGTGCCTAATGGAAATCCAGTACTGCATGGGCTCAGTTTGACTTGAGTACTGGACATCTACCAGATGTATCCCAGAATTCCTGGCAGCAGAGGAACAATGCTGTAGGCAGCTGGTGCAAGGGCTAAAACCACCATTCCCCCCTGGCCAAGTGCATTTTCTGTAACTGTTTCTCTTGCAGCGGCAGCAGCCCCTGCTCCAGCTTCTTCTCACCTCTGCATGCCACTTACCTGGAGCAGGAAGCAAAGTAGCTCCCAGCTGGCGTGATGTTGGGAATCATTGCTGCCCTGGCCATATTGAGCCAGGAACTCTGCCATTTCCCTTCCCTTCAGGGCAGTAGGTTGGTCCCTGCTCTGCCCTCTGGTCTTTGCTGCAAGGCCCCTCTTCCCTCCCTGGGGATATATGGGCAGTATGCTGTTGTGAGCACAGTGAGTAGGAGTCAGCCCCAGAACTTCCAGAAAGCCTCCTGAGGATCTCTTATCCTGGCTTCCTGGGGTGCAAGTGTTAAGAATCCTAGGGGTGCTGGAGCACACTGCACCCTAGGCCCTGGAGATGCACTTCACTTCTCTGCAGCCAGCAGCAGCTAGGCTGGGAGTGGGGAATGTTTATTTTTCCTCCAATACCTTCATTTTATGTCAAACTTCTGTAACCCTCTCCCTTTTCTCTCTGGATTACTTGGAAGCCAACACTCACGTGTGCACAGGTGCCTAAGTTTGATGACAAAGAGATCCTGAGTTTCCCAGTGGTAATGTTGGGATTGTGGGAATCCTCTATCCACTCTTCTGCTGCAGTCCCTTTGCTTTACAGGAAATTAAACTTGGCAGTGCCTCCACCTGGCTGGGTCTGGTACATGCTCAGTGGTGTGCCTTGGGAGCCTCCAGGACTAAATCCATGCGGCTAAGAATAACCTGTGGGATGGGTCTAATCCAAACTTACTAATTATATATATATAATACATTCATGGTGCTTAATTGTATATAACTAATCTTTACTTAAAGAAACTTATCTTAACAGGATGTAATTGAATATTACTACTAATTTAAATACACAGGGGCAAGTAAATAAATCAGTGAGCAGACACAGAATACAGTTTAAAGGAAACTTATCTAACTAGAATGTTCACAGCCGTTTTTCCAACTCAGAGGGCACCCTTCCCACAGTTCCCAACCCCAACCCCTTGCTTGCATGGGCGCGCTTGGAGGGTCAATGAAGGAGACAAGGCAGCACTCTGCTGGTCCAGTGTATCCGCTCAGAACCACATTGAAGATCCAGAGTGAGCCCAACCAACGGTCTGTAGTCCTGGCCCTGGTTTAAACGGACTGCCACACTGCCTCCCTTCAGGCCCAGTCAGTTTCTCAGCAGACTCCCTTTCTTTACAAGCTCTGCTCCAAATTAAAGGGGAGACAGACACTCACACCCTCACTGCAGATCCAGCTCAGTCAGCTCTAGGCTCGGACCCTGCTTTGGGCTGAGTAAGCCACCAACCTCTGAAACTCCCTGCTTGAGTTAGCCTCCAGTAGTCTCGGGAACCCCAGGAGTGGCTTCAGGAGCACTCACAGCAGCTTCCAGATGCAGACATGTCTCTCTCCCTTTGTGGAGACCCCTTTTGTCCCCCTCTCCTTCCTGGTGGAATTTTTTTGGCAGTAAATGAAGTTTCAGGTTTTTTCTGTGGAAGATATCCACCCCGCTACAAAAAGACAGCACACGGTCTATGTATGCATCACTATATCTTACAAAAGTCCTCTGTCTTTTGAGACATAAAACTATACTATGTAAAAGAAAAAACAGACAAAGGATGGAGCCTTCACTCAAGCATCTCCTCATAGCCAGAGATCACTACACAGCAGGGGTCTCAAACTCATGGCCCGTGGGACACTTGTGGCCCCTAAAATTATTTCCTGCAGCCCACAATGACACTATTGTTATCAGTATTTGCAGTATTGTTGTATGAAAAGTTTTTAGTGGTGCTGCCTTTGGGCTAATGTACTAGTCCTCATGTGGCCCTCATGGTGGCTTGGGTTTGAGACCCATGCTCTACAGCATCCTGCCTGGTTCCTCTTTTACACTATTCTAATTAATTTCATCCAGTTTTTTCTTGATCAAAAACACCCCTCCTTGGGGACTGGTTTACTAACACAAAATAAACCAAGCAAAACTAAAAAAAAAAAAAAAAAATCAGTTCTACAGACCATACAACTATGACTCCTCGGGACCATGACTTTTCCCTTTTCCACCACCACTGACTTCATGGCTCCCACCACCTTCGTTACCTTGAACACTAGGGGCTGTAGGATGGGTCTCCGCAGGACCCAGGTGCTCTCCTTCCTTCGGGAGGGGGGCTACTCTGTGGTGTTGCTGCAGGAGGCCCACACGGATCCAGCCTCTGAGGCCAGCTGGCGGCTGAAATGGGGGAATGGGGTGTTCATGAGCCATCTGTCCACCCGCTCCAGCGGCGTGGCCACCCTGTTCTCCCCCAACCTACAGCCCAAGGTGCTGGGGGCAATCGAGGTTGCGCCAGGCCACCTGCTGCACCTCTGGGCCCGTATGGAGGGGCTAGCGTTGAACTTGGTCAACGTCTATGCCACGACATCGGGCCCGGAGCGGATGCCCTTCTTCCGGCAGGCAGCCGCCTTCCTCGACACTTTAGATCCACAATAGTGCCTGGTCTTAGGTGGGGATTTTAACATCACCCTTGAGGACCAGGACTGCTCCGGGACCAAGCAGTACCGGGTTGCTGCCGACATCCTCTGGGAGCTGATGGACCATCACTCCCTGGTGGACGTCTGGCGCGACCACCACCCGGACAACGAGGTCACCTTCACCTTTGTCCGGGTGGAGGAAGCAGCACTCCCGGTTAGACGGCATCTATCTGTCCCATCACCATCTGGCACAAGCCCACTCCTCCAGCATTAGGCCAGCCCCCTTCTCGGATCACCACTTGGTGACCGTGACGGCCTCTCTCTTGGCGGAGAGGCCAGGGCCGGCCTACTGGCACTTCAACAACAGCCTGCTGGAGGATGTGGGCTTCGTGGCGGCCTTCCGGGAGTTCTGGCTGGCCTGGCGGGAGCAGAGGCCTGCCTTTCCCTCGGCGCGGTGTCGGTGGGACATGGGGAAAGTGTGTGCCCGGCTCTTCTACCGTGACTACACTCGGGGGGCCAGCCGGCGGAGGGATGCAACGATAGAGCAGCTGGAACGGGAGGTCTTAGAGCTGGAGAGGCGTCTGGCCACCAGCCCTGAGGACCTGTCCCTCTGTCGAGCGTGCTGGGAGAAGTGGGAGGAGCTCTGGGTCCTCAAGGACCTTCGGGCCCGGGAAGCCTTCATTCGAACCCGCATCCACCTCCTTCGGGAGATGGCCTGCAGCTCCCACTTCTTCTATGCCCTGGAGAAACAGAGGGAGGCTTGAAAGCATGTCACCTGCCTCCTTGCCAAGGACGGCACCCCCCTCACGGAGCTGGAGGAGATGCGTGGAAGGGCCAGGGCCTTCTACGCCAGCCTCTTCTTCCCGGACCCAACCGACGCCAATGCCTGCAGAGTGCTCTGGAATGAACTCCCTGCACTCTCAATCTGGCCAAGTTCACGGAAGCCCTCCATCGCATGCCCAGTAACAAATCCCCGGGCATGGACGGGCTGACCGTGGAGTTCTACCGCGCGTTCTGGGACGTCCTCAGCCCAGACCTGGCTGTTGTCTGGGCCAAGTCTGAGGGAAGCAGGGAGCTTCCCTTCTCTTGCTGGCGGGCCATGCTGGCCCTGCTGGCCAAGAAGGGGGACCTCTGCGACCTTTGGAACTGGCGTCCCATCTTGCTCCTCTGCACAGACTACAAGATCGTGGCCAAGGCCATCTCACTGTGGCTTGGGTCCATGCTGCAGGACGTGGTCCACCCTGACCAGACCTACACCATCCCGGGCCGGTCCATCTTTAGCAATCTGTACCTGGTCCGGGATCTCTTGGAGCTCAGGTGTAGGGATGGTCTGTCATTCGACCCTCCTGGCCCTGGACCAGGAGAAAGCATTCAACAGAGTGGACCACCGGTAACTCCTAGGCACCCTGCAGGCCTTCGGCTTTGGGCCACGCTTTATGGGCTTTCTCTGGCTGCTGTACGCCTCTGTGGAGTGCCTGGTCAAGCTCAACTGGACCCTGACTGAGCCAGTCAGCTTTGGGCGAGGATTGCATCAAGGCTGCCCGCTGTCGGGCCAGCTGTACGCTCTGGCCATCAAGCCCTTCCTCTGTCTCCTCTGTCGGAGGCTGATGGGGTTGGTGCTCCATGAGCCGGAGCTGCGGCTAGTCCTGTCAGCGTACGCCGTCGATGTGCTCCTCATGGTCCAGGACCCGGGTGACCTGAGGCAGTTGGAGGCTTGCCAGGCCATCTACTCGGTGGCCTCCTCTGCCCAGGTCAACTGAGTCAAGAGCTCTGGCCTGATGGTAGAGGCTGGGTGGTTGGGGGGCCACCTCCCACCCACACTCCAAGCCATCCAGTGGAGCATGGGTCCACTGCTCTATCTCAGCGTTTACCTTTCTGCCACCCATCCCTCGCTGGATGAGAACTGGCATGATTTGGAGGACAGGGACTGCAAGGACTCTGAGTCTCCCCCTGGAGAAGGGAGGGCAGGGCCTGTGCTGTGTCCACCTTCCGCCTCCAGGCCCTGCAGAGACTCCTTTATGGTGCAGGTAGTCCGGCGTGGAGCCACCTGGCGCACACCTTCCTCCGCCGCTACCAAGGGCTCCGATACGACCAGCAGCTCCTTTACATCCATCTGAGAGGTGGTCCATGAGACCTCTCTGAGCTGCCAGCCTTCTACCAGGACCTCCTCTGGACCTGGAGGCTGGTTTCAGCCTCCAGGGCCCTTGTGCCCACCGAGGGGGAGGACCTCCTCGTGGAGCCCCTGCTACACAACCCCCACCTGAATGTGCAGGTGGCGGAGGCCCCCTCCGTGAGGTGGAGGCTGGTCTTGGCAGGTGTCACCAAGGTTAGAGACCTCCTTGACTATGCCCGGGGGGACTGGGTGGATCCCCTACTGCTCGCCCAGCTCATGGGGCTCTCCACCCTTCGAACCCCCCAGCGCCTACTCCAGGAGGTGACGGCTGCCCTACCCCTACTGCTTGGGCTTACCTTGAGCGGGCCCTGTGAGAGGGCACCCCTCACCCTCCACTCAGCCTTGGCCCTCCGGAGCTTGTGATCGGGCCCCAGCCCCATAAGTCCTCCCGGCCGCCCACGCCCCACTCCCTGAGCCGGCTGCTAGAGCTGCAGCCAGTCCCCTTCCGAACCGTGCCTCGCAAACACCTGTACATGCTCGTGCTCCATACCATCCACTTCCTCGCCCTTGTGTCCCGCCCCGACACCAAGTGGCGGGACCTAATTCCACCTGCGGAGGGCGAGGACCCCCAGTGGGCCATCCTCTATGCCACCTTAACCCCGCGGCCCACTGAGGATATCAGTTGGCGGCTCCTGCATGGAGCTGTGAGCACGGGAGTGTACTTGGCGCGGTTCACCCCCAACCCAGACACTTGCCCCTTCTGTGGCTAGAGGGAGACCCTGGCACAAGCCTATCTAGAATGCGCCAGGTTGCAGCCCCTCTTCCAGCTCCTCCAGAACCTCTTACTGAGGTTCCAGCTGCACTTCTCCCTACACACATTCCTCTATTCACTTCTATTCACCTCTATTCGTGGGACCTCCTTGCCAGCCTCCTCCTGGCCTACGCAAAAGAAGCCATCTACAAGACCAGGGAGAGGAGGCTGGCTGAGGGAGGGGCCTGTGACTGTGGGGCCTATTTCCGGTCCCTCGTCCGTTCACATCTCCGGGCAGAGTTCCTCTAGGCAGCGTCCACCAGCTCCCTCGACATGTTCCAGGAGCAGTGGGCGCTGTCCAAGGTTCTCTGCTTGGTGTCCCTGTCCGATTCCCTAATTTTGAACCTTTGACCCCCACACCCGTTCCCGTTTTTCATTAGTTGCCCCCCGAAATCAGTTGGCCCCGGGCCTAGGGCCACCTCCCCTTAAGGTGGGAGAGGGGTGTTAGCGGAAGCCCAACCTCCTCCCAGTGTCCAAATAGACATACAATTATGACTGTTCCTGTTAGGGGCCTTTACATACCTTCCCTACTTAGTCAATATCTCTCATAGATGAGCCTGTGATGACCCTGAACTCAGGCTCATCTGACATGACAAGTTCAGTCAGTTTTCTGAACTTTCCTCCTAACCTAGCAGCCATCTGCCTCTGTTCTTTATAAGGCAAGCACCTGATCTTACCCAGGTGTGGCTCCTCAGCCCTTTGAGCAAAGCATTTTATTACAAGTGCAGAAGTTTTCGTTTCAGCTGTCTAAATTTGTACTTACTAAGGTATTTCAACATTAAAAGTTCCTGAAAAAATGTGGTGAGCTAAGCAAAGAGTTTCATTGACACCTGCATAGAATGCTCCTTCTTATTACACCGAGGGTAGGCTACTCTCAGAGAGTAGAATCCTTTCTAGCTGTTACCATTGATGGGCCTGTTAAACCTCAGAAAATGAAGTCACAAGCTTTATTTTTCTCAATTTTAAAAATACCTTTTAGTCACTTATTATGGGCCAAACCCCCTGCTCAGTGAATTCAGTGGAAGCTTTGCTATTGGGTAAAATAGGAATGGGATTAAACCCAAGGTATGTATTAGATCTATTGAATACAGAGTAGGTTTTTCTTTCTTGTATACATACTTCTGAGCATGTTTACTTGAGTTGTCCTTTTCTGTCTTGTGAAGAAATCAGATAAAATCTTCACCCATGACAGGATGAAACATAAGAAAAAAGACTTATTTGCTGCATCTTTGTATTTGCAGAAAACCATCTCTTTTTAAATTATGCAGTCAATGCTGCAGAATTTAAAACCTCCTTCTAAATCATTGGGACCAAATTCTGCCCTGGCTCTTGATGTGCAAGCTTGTTTTGTCAACGGGAGTTCATAAGAAAATATCAGCCTTGGAGGAACATAAACCTCTGCCTTGGTCGCTAAATAATGTGTAAAGTGAATTATGACACTAGGGAAAGAAATATCTTATCAGTACGAAGAACAATAAGAGCTATGGTGAGAGCTATAGAAATGCTAGAGAGACTGAGAACAATGCAAATCAAAGCCATTTTAAACCACATTTCTTCCTGCAGTGTAACATCTGGTCAACTGATAGAGAGTATCCTTCATATGAGTATAAAATGTAATTTTTTTCTTCTTCCAATTATTACAGTTACCTATTGTTTCTATCATAATAGCACCAGACAGGGACCAGGACTGGTGCCTATTACATTTTGTACAAGCTTGCAGTAATAAATAAAATGCCAGTCCCAAAGGACTTCAAAACACTAATTAAAAAAAAAATACATCCAGTTATGCAGATGTAGCAGCATGAAGGGACAGCGTGGTGCAATGCTTTCCTTTTTTTGCCACCCGGCATTGCTTAGGCTGGAAGCAAACATGATTTTATGTCACTTTGATACCTGCTCAGTCCTTGGGCCACTGAGCTGATCCTGAGAAACATCTTAAAGGAACTTTAGTGCAATTCTAGGTTGCACTATTTCCCAGTAATCCTAGAAGTCATTCCTAAAGCTGGTGAGCACCAGCTTGAAAGGGCACTTAAATCTCATTCTCCTTTTTCACAAGAGAAGCTCCTTAACTTGCGAGAGGTGGTATCACACTTGCCTTACCCCTCTCAAGGATCCCCCCATGCTTAGAAGGCCCCATGGGTAACAATTATAGCTATTTTAAGGCTGCTCTGTAATCCCAGAGCTGTGCAAAAATAACCTTAATGGGGCAGAGGACCTAACCTTACATCTTAGGTCCTGTGCTTCTCTGAAATCTAGTTGGTATCAACCAGAGCAATATTGAGTGCTTTTAGTAAAATGTCTTAAATAAATATTGTACTCCTAAACAATGTACAAAGTTGAGTTTAAGACCAGACTGGACAATTAAAGTCAATAGGAATTTTGCCATTGACTTCAGTAGGTTCAGGACAAGTATATTACACAATAAACAGCAGCAAGAGAGCTAAATTAAGGAGGAAATGATAGGGGAGAGCAAATGCTTCTCAGGTGGTATTTTAAACAACAGTAGAGAGAAAAGAATGGAGAAGGAAAGAGAACAGGATGAGCCCCTATAGATATCATCTGCTCTTCCGCATAGCTTTCAGAATGTTATTGGAAAAATCTAGCAATTAAAAAAATGGCCTTTAAAATAAAACAGTCTCTGCTTTGCCTTTTACATATGGAGTGATGTCAGCATGTTTTTATAGCAACTCATCTATTTTTAAACTTTGCGATGGAAATAATTAAAGTTGGGGGAAAGGCCTTTTTTTTCTAATCAGGCAATCAGAATTCAAACTCTAAAGGCAAATGTTGCTCTCCTCTGTAAGTTTAATGCAGTGAAGCAAACAATTTTATTTACAGTCCAGAGGCTTCCCTATGTGTTTTTCACACTTGTATTAGCTTCATCTAATTAGAACTTCAGAGTAAAGAGATAGCAAGATAAAAGGTTACAGGTGTTTAACTTGAGAAAATCTGCTGCTCTCCAGGAAAACTGGGACCATCATTAAATGTCAGCTAGACAAAAAGCAGTGGGATGACATTATTTTATTGCCATGAAATGTTTCTAAATTTACCTTGCAGATTCACATATCCGCAGGACTGCATGTCTGCCAATGACTCATGGTGACTCATTCAGTAAGTGAGCCTTCAGCTACTTTGCTTCTATACACTCTTGCGGTGATATGATTTCCAGAGAGAGTGATTTCCTTAAAATTTAATTTAGCATGCTTTAGCTACAGGAACATGTAGTTCTTTAATTTTGATTTCATTTATATATTTTTGTCTTAGTCAATGTGTATTCATAAGATGTTTTGTGGTGGTATTTCCAACCTAGGTGTTTTTTTAACGGTGTGACTAGGCACAACTATTCTGCTGTCTAGCTACACAGGTTTGTTTATAAATGCTCCAGTTATACATAAGGAGGCATAATTTACTGATGTTTATGGAAACCAAAGGCCTAAAACTTTGCCATTGGATTTCTGCCATGGTTTCATTTGGAGCAGGAGCAGGCCCCAGTTGTGACATGTTTCTAATCTTATGCTCTGAAATGATTAATGAAAGGATGCTAAAGAGCCTGATTCTGATCTTGTTTCCATTTGTAGCAATCAGGAGTCACTTCACAGAAATACCAAAGTGGTAACCAGGTTAGTCTAGCTCAGCAAAACAAGCAAGGAGTCCTGTGGTACTTAAAGACTAACAAATTTATTTATTGCATGAGCTTTCATGGGAGAAAATCCCACTTGGTCAGATGCTTTGAAGATGGGGGAACTTACAGAATGGGAGGAAACTAAATGCAGGGAAGTGTAAGTCATGGGATCAGGTTACATTGTGAGGGTATTCTATACTTACCATTAATTCAAATTAAATAAACGTATGGCCACACAGGCTTTCATTAATTCAGACTAAGGAATGCCTTAGTACAAATTTATGAAAGCTAGCTTCAAAGTTATAAAACCTAGTTTAACTTCAAATTGACGGTCAATTTGAACTCATTAGTTCAACTGAACCCAATGTAGCTGTGTTAGTTCAAACTGTTAGTTTGAATTAGCCTCAGCTTGATTTTCCCTATAAAATAGTATCCCCTAACTAAGTCAAACTAGCAAGTCCTGTGCATGGACATGCTAGTTCAAATTAGGGTTTCTAATGTGGCCATGTTAATTTGAATTAACTTAATTTGAACCAATCATTATTAGTTCAAATTAATTAGTTTGAATTAAGTTAATTTGAACTAACCCTCTAAGTGTATACGTATAACAGCAAATCAAAGCAGTTGTTAAGATTCAAACACTGGGAAACAGCACGTAAGAGGAAGGTGAGGTCAAATCCTCCTGGTGTAATGGGAAAAGGATGCATAGTCACAATTTAATCCCATTTTCACACTGTCAGATTTGCATATCAATTCCAATTCTGCAGATTTTTCTTTGAAATTGTGATGTATTACTCATTTGCTTGAGCACAGCTGTTAACAAATCATCAACAGAGTGATTAGGAAGATTGAAGTGCACAGCTACTGGTTTTTGAATGTTGTGATTTCTGATACCAGATTTGTGCCTATTTATTCTTTTGCACAGAGACTGGCACATGATGGCAGAAATCAAATTGGTGGATGAGCAGGTGAATGAGCCCTTGATGGAATAGCTGGCTTGATTAGGTCTTATAATGGTGTCTTTTGTGGAGATATGTGGGCAAAATTGGCAACGTGGTTTGTTGCAGGGGTATGTGCCTGCTTTAAAGTTTGTGCCCCAATGTTTGTTTCTTAACAACTGCTTTGATTTGCTGTTACAGTGTGACCTGGTCCCGTGACTTACACTTCCCTGCATTTATTTTCTTCTTATTCCGTAAGTTCCCCCATCTTCAAAGCCCCTGAGAAAGTGGCATTTTCTCTCACAAGAGCTAATGCAATAAATAAATTTGTTAGTCTTTAAGTGCCACAGGACTCCTTGTTTGGTTCACAGAAATAGTATAAAAATTGGTGTGAGATCAAAATCAAGTCCAGTAAATTCCTACTATTACTCTGAATATATTGAGCCAATCCTCCCCAATGGAAGTCCATGGGAACTTTGTCATTGACTTCAATTAAAAGAATATTAAGATCATTGTCTGTCTCTCTCACTTGTGTTTCAATGTAATTATGATATATCAGAGTAGTTGTACAAGTAATTCTTTGTTGTAACAGTATAAATGTTGCAATGACTTAAAAAGGGGAATGCCATAGAAAGTCTCTGAAACAAAATAAACGGTACTTCCCTGCATTCCGTTTCAGTGAAACTTCCTGATCTTCTCTACAGATGGGTACATTTGTTAAACCATGATTACGTAAATGGTTTGATATAAACTCTCTGCTTCCAAGTTAATGTATTTACTTTTTATAAGGCATCTACAGGTATTTATTCAAAAGGGGTGAGTGGGAAGAGAGTGTATAAAATGATCAGGTCTAGACTTCCATGTTTCCTGGATTTGTTCTGCAACCATTTGCTTTTTAACCTCTTGAGATAAATCACTACCCAAGTCACCAGGCAACACCAAAATCATGTCTACAGAGTGCTTCTTCTCCTGTTGGAGAAGGATCAAACAGTTTATCATGCCACCAGAGGTCCCCACAAACTGCTCTGCTACACTGTTCATATTTTTGGAGAGACTAATTCTTATTCACCCTCATGCACCTCATGCCTTCTCCAGGCTAGCAGCATCTCTGGGAATTCATGGCCTCTCACTTTAGTATGCCTAGCTTAGTGGTGTTCTTATATTTCTAGATTACATGTGTCATTTTTCTTGCTCTTGTGGTCAGTCATGGATCACATTCCTATTCTGCAATAATTCATATATGATTCTGTCATTTGTTCTGTCGGATCCAGACACTTGTCCAATATTGAAACTAAAAGTGCCGGCTGGTCCCCGGTCAGTTTCTGCTTCACTGACTTCTTGGTACTTATATAAATGTCTTTATTTTTCATTTAGAAAAATAAAATACCAAAGTCTTTGTAATTAGTTTCTCCTCCCTGCCTCCCCTAGCCCCCTTTCACACAGGACCTTCCTGACGGATTTTTTACCAAGTCAGTTTCATTGCTGTGAGTGGGAAGGGATCTAATAGCCCTCTGGTAATGGCCAGGTTAATCAGAGCTCCTTTGGAGTCCTTTCCATTTCTAAAAATGTTTCTGTTAAAATATCAAGGTCCTTTAATTCTGACACCTTGTTCCAAAGAGAGTGACTCTACTTAATGAACAAGGAGACCTGTGGCACTTTTAAAGACTAACAAATTTATTGATTGCATGAGCTCTCATGGGAGAAAATCCCACTTCGTTAGCTGTCTGGTGAAATGGGATTTTTTCCCATGAAAGCTCATGCAATCAATAAATGTATTGGTCTTTAAAAGGGCCACAGGACTCCTTTTTCGTTTTGCTGAACTAGACTAACATGGCTACCCCTTTGACTTCTTCTTGTACATTCATATTGCAGACTGAAAATCTCAGGAAAGTGATACCCGTCATCAGGAACGTTGCTGGCGCCAGGCTTATGGGGCTTGAGGCCCGAGGCCCAGTGCACGAGCCCTGGGTCTTTTCCCAGGCCAGTGGCACTGCTGCTCGTCATGCTATTTTTCTCAGGCTAGCATGCATCTCTAAAAAAATAATCTTATGTCATCTTGTGATTAGCCTTTGACTCTTGCATAAATCATTTATCTTTACCAGTAACTTTAACATTCCCTTATTTAATTAGGTAAGAGTAGCTGCAACCACAGCCTTTTATGTGCAGTGTATTTTGCTCTCCTGAGACTGGTGCGCAGGCATCCTTACTGTGTCTACCTATATATCTTTTTGGCAGTGCCCTTGTTGCAGTGTAGGAATAGAGTTAACATTGTTAAATATGCAGAGGTACAACGTCCCCCTTGTTTATTTTATAAATGTCAAATGCTGGTCGGGAATGTTCATTCATTTCCATTTTTAAAAAACCCTGTTAAATTTTCCTTTAGGATTCTTTACTGCACTCTTTATAAGCATCATACCCCAACAAAAGCCAATGAGAATTTGGTCAGGGCCTGATCATGTAGGGGTTCTGCATTCCCTTATCTCCCAGCTGAATATAGGAGGTGATCAAGCACTCAGTACCTTCCAGGGAGTGCTCAGCACCTTGCAGATTCGGGTCAGTAGTACACTTGGCATATCTTGATTGCCCTTGTGCTCCCTTAGCTACTGATGTACAGTAAAAAGATTGAACATTGCCCTCAAGCGCAATCCAATCTTCATGCAGAGTTCTAAGTACAGAAAAGGGCACCAGATTGCCCTTAAGCAGCAGCATCAACAGCAGGAGTTCTGGAAGCTGTAGTGGCAACAGCCGCCTCTGTTTTGACAGTTCTCTTGTAAGTCACCATGGTGAGAATGTATCTTGGTGTTTCATCTGTCCAGGCACCAATATAATTTATAGATGCAAGAAGAATTGTTTATATGAATGCATATTTTAATATGAATATTCTTCATGTGGACATGCAAATTGGAAATGCAAACGTACATTCCACTGGCGGGAAGATTTAACTAATGGTAAAGTGAAGATGGATTTAGCAGCATTTGAAGAAAACAGATTAAAGGCATATTTAGCTTAGTGTGATTGCATCTTTGTGAAATTTATTACTATCATTTGAATAAAACAGCTGTTACTAAAAAAAGGTCCTTTTAGATTTCTTACAGCTAGTAACCCCTTGTCTTTAGTCTCCATGCCATAAACAACCATATGAGTTGTGTGCATTTCTTCATGAACTGAAGATCAAATGTGATGGGAATCATTAAAATAGATACATCTAGAATTTAACAATGTAAATTTAAATGTTAAACTACAGCATTTTGTGATTAACTCTTTTATTAGAAAAAGCCAGCTAAAACTCCTGCAGTTTTCTGTAGCAGTGATATAAACAGCCTGCAGGGTCTTGTCTATGCTACTCCTAAGGGTACTGCATGCATATGGAATTCATGTCCCCTGCAGATTTCTTTGTTTAGCTACAGAAAAATTACTTCTGATGGGAAAGCAAAGGGAAGCTGCATGAGTGGTCACATGCCCATCTCTGTAGCATGGACACAGTTTCAAGCAGCGAGCATGTTGGTGAAGAGGCAGTCATTGGGGGCAGGGGGCAATGTGGAGCTAATGGTACCATGGCTGGTGGCTGCTAGTCCTGGCTGGGCTGGGAGGATGAGACTTCCTTTTTCCCTGCAAGACATGGCCCTGTCAAAGTCTGGGGTCAGACCCACCCCCAGAAGTCTCCTCAGCCATGAGGGAAGGGGTCACTTCACAAGGAGCTGCTCCCCCATCCACCCAACTCACCTGCAACCAGCTCCCCCCACTGAGCCAAACATTCCCACAAAGACCTCTCACAACAAGCCCACTGCACCCAAACCCCCAACCTACTAATCCTCACCTGCATCCAGGCCCTCCCCTCACTAAGCCCTAATTCACCTATATCTGGTCCCCTGTTGGGTCCTACCACTCCTGCATCTGGGCCCCTTTCCCTCAACCAAGGTCACCTCCCAGTGAGTCCCCTGCACTCAAATCTCTATCCCAACAAGCCTTACCTTTCTTTCACCTGGACCACCCTGAGCTTCCTGCACCCCAGACTCCCACCACTTCCAGACTCCCTGCACCCAGACATCCACCCCACTGAGCCCCTGTCAGCTGCGTCCAGTCTTCTACCCTAACAAGCCCCACTACCCCAACACCTTGACACCCTTGCTGGGTCCTATTCCCCTACAGAGCCTTCACCTTGACCAATATGCTTCTGTCCTAATCATGTTCAGACATTGGTTTTACCCATGCAGAACAGATCAAATGGGATTGCAATCTTGCTCTGGAAATCATGATACAATCCTGAAAGAAGTAGATGAATCTCCAGAGATGTGCAGAGGGAGTAGATTGTGAATTACTAGTCTATGATTGGATGCAGAGGACTTAGCATACAAAAAAAAATTATCTTTCTCCTCAAATATTTAGTAACAAAACCACACACACAAAGCATTGGGGCAACCTAATAGGGCTTCTTATTGAGACCAATCAGGGGTTAATGCAGGGATCTCAAACTCAAATCACCACAAGGGCCGCATGAGGACTAATATGTTAGTCCGAGGGCCGCACCACTGAAACCTTTCCATACAACAATATTGCAAATATCAGTAACAATAATGTTGTTGCAGGCCACAGGAAATAGCTTTAGGGGCTGCATGCAGCCCACGGGCTGCATGTTTGAGAGCCCTGGGCTAATGTGTTACACTTGGAAGTTCCATAAAACTGCCTCAGCTGAAGGTACGGGAAAGGAAGAGGTAAAGTTGTTCAGTGGTAGGGTAAATTAGAAATAAGTATACTGACGCACAGGTGTCTGCTGTTTTTTGTTATACCCCTGAGACAGGCTTTCCTTTAAAATGCCTTTTAATTTGAGCAAAAACTATGTGAAAAACTTCTGGTTTTGACAGGGTCAGGTGATGGTAATTTTGGACTGGGAATTTTCACTTACTTATTGAATTAATGAGATAGCAAAGAGATCAGAAAGGAAAAGTGGATCTTTTTGGAAAGGCAAGACAAGGGGAAATAGTCACAGATGGTACTGAAGCAATTTTGATGTCCTGCCTTCCTGTATTATGTCAATGCATTAGTGCACACTAGTTAGAGTAGTAGTTTGGAAGTAATGTTGGTTAGAGCAAGTGTTTCCCAACCAGTGTGCCCCGGCACACAAGTGTGCCATCAGGTCTGAGCAAGTATGCCACAAATTTTTTTGAAAAACTACTCAAAGAGTGCTGGATTGGCTCATGAATATTCATGAGTTTATTTGGAAACTATATGGTGGTGTGCCTCAAATTAATTAAAGGTAGCAAGGTGTGCCTTGGCAGAGAAAATGTTGAGAACCACTGGGTTAGAGAGAGTACAGCACTGTGAGTTAGGTCATCTAGACTTAATGCCTGACTCTGATAAAGTGTCTCTATGGTCCAATGCAAGTTGCTGTACCCCATTTTTTCCCACCTGTAAAACAGACAATACTTGCCTAGTTATGTGATGTTTTGGATAGATCTGGATTACTGGCTACATAACTGCAATTTATTATTATAGCTACATGTGAAATGTTTTCATGCAAGTCCCTGATACTTGAATGTATTTAGTGCAATTACCTAAATGACAAAATACCAAAGAAATAATCATATAGCATTGCAGGATACTGTAAGTATAAAGTTAAATGTAAACAAGCCCTTTATTTGGCACTACCTAAATCATTTTTGGGTAAAAACTATTAGTCTATCGATCCTAAATAAAAATATCCTCTGTATAAATTCTTAAGGTCAAGTTAACTATTATCCTGCACTTCGTGTAATCATTTGCACTAGCGTAGAGTGAATGGGAACATTTCCTTTCTCTCAGTACTTAGTTTTGTTTATTTAGGCCTTATCTCCATGATAGAGTGCTATTCGTTTAATTAAAAGTGTTTGTGTGTGATGATTGTGGGAAGTTTAAACCAGTTTAGTTAAACTGATGCACACCTATGTGTTGACATATTTTGGTTTGTAAGTGTCTTATTGTGGTTTAGATTATACTAATTTCTATGAAAACTAAGCTAAACTTAAAAATGAACAAACACCCCCCCCCAAGCCACCCTAGTTTATAATGATAAAATAGTGGTCAGGCTGCCTCTTGCACTGTTTTAACTGAACTGGTATTTTAAAAAATCACATTTTTAAGGACTTTTCTTCACAGGGACACTCAGGAAAATTAATCCAAACTAACTAAATATGTGAATTTAAAGGGGGCTCAGTTAAATTGTGGCTAGCACCTCTCCTTAATATGCAGAAGGGTGTGGGTTCAATTCCCAGGGGGTTGGACTTGATGATCTCATGAGGTCCCTTCCAACCCTATGATTCTATTCTATTCTAAATTGCATTAAATCCCTGAGTGGATACTCTGAGAATTAAATTGGTCCTAATTTGGTTTCACTGACTTCACTTTAAAGTGGTGAGGAAACTGGACAATATTTCTGTAACCTCTTTTTCTTTTACAGGAAGAGTGTTCAGAAAGTATTATAAAGCAAATGTACAGTTTGCTGCAGAATTTTTTTTCAAGTAACACTCTACCATCGTTTTTATGTGAGCTGTCTCTAGTCTATGACATTTGAATCACACAGCAGGTAGTATATCAGGCTATGTCTACATTTGCAAGTTAGTTCGAATTAAGGAGGCTTAATTTGAACTAATTTAGTCCCTGCCTACACAAGGCTTTCATTAGTCGAAATTAAGGAATTCCTTAATTGGAACTAATGAAAGCTTAGTTCAAACTAGTAGGACCTACCCTTTAGGTGGAACTAAGCTCTTAGCTCAGTCCTTAGTTTGAAATTGGCACTGTGTGGACATTTAAGTCCTCTTTGGTAGTTTGAACTAACAGCAGTTGGTTCATATTAACAAAGTGGGTTAAGTTAAATTAACTGTAATCTGACTTAGTTCACAGCATTAATTTGAACTAATAAATTGGAATGCAGTTCAAACTACATTCAAAGTTATTAGTTTCAATTAACAAATTCAGGCTAAGTTTGGAAGTTTAGACATAGCCTCTGTTTATAAAAAGTTCTTGTTAAGGTATTGGTTTATTATGATTCATTTGCTCCCACAATTATACAACTCAGAATCCTTATCGGCCAGCCAGACTGGGACTGCAATCAAAATAACTTTTTACAGTTTCCTAGAAGTTTATCTTGGATAACTCTATTTTCTTTCTTATTTAAATAAAATGTCTGAATTAATAGGATAACGTAACTAAGGGCAATAGACAGCACAGGTCTAAATAATAAACCAATAGCCAAACTTGATTGTTTTTTATTAAAACAAAATCAAAAGAAAATGTATTGCATTTACTAAGTTTTTTTTTTTTTGGTTATAGTTACTCTTTTCAATTATTTTCTCATGAAATTTTATCCTCAAAACTAATTAAATTTGGATTGAAGGGGAAGGGGAAATATCCAAAGTCCAGATGTTCAATGAAGGAGAAACCAAGACAGCAGTAATGCTGAAAGTAGCTAGTGGTGATTCTAACTAACTAACTAAACAGGAATTTGCAGCAAAAAGGCCAGTGAAATATTGGGTTGGAAATAGAGACTCATCATGTACAAGAGCAGAAAGGTGAAAGTCCCACTAATCTAGCTTCATGCTACTGTAAGCTGCAATGCTGAATTCAGTTTTGAGCACCTCAGTTCCAGACAGGAATTAAGAAATGGAAGGGAGCTCAAACAAAAACAACAAAAATGATCAGGGAAGGAGAGGGAATGATTTGAGAGAGGATTAATAGAGCTAAACATATGCATAGTTTCACTAAGTGACTACGGAAGATGTGGGACACAGTTGTCTAGAAACATCTGAAGGGTATCAACACCAAAGAAGGAGAGGAATTATTTGGCATGGCACAAAGGACTATAAGTAGGAATAGTAGTGGGATGAAATAAAGTTTGGCTAAACTGCAGGGGAAAGTTTTCTCTCTGATTTCAGTAGGGCTTCTTGTATGAATAAGCACTTGCTAGCATGAGTTAAAGTTGCACTTTCTAGTCCAATATAAAGTTGTATTGTCAGGAAGCATTCAAAGCTTCGTGATTCTTAGCAGCAGGGCTCCAGCACAAGTCAAGCTTTAGGGTAGCTGTTGTAAGGTACACCACTGTAAGAGGGTTTCTCAGGGGTCTTTGACAAGTGACAGAACTGTGTGCATTTCTTTCCCCTTGTTATGAGACAGGGTGGAACTGAAGGTGAGGGAAATTCTTCAAGGGAAATCCTTGCCTGCTTTGGGTTCACTTTGTGCTGCATAAACAGAGCAAAGTGAACTCAGCAAACCCACAAATCTAGCTACTAATGTTAGAAAGTTTTAGGAATGCACAAATGGAAACATTGACAAAAGCAAAAGATATCATGCTTTATTTCTTCACAGTCTAATGAGTGGCAGACAAAACTTTGTATCAAATGGGCTGATGTTGCAACCAGTGTAAACATTCATACTGTGTCCAATCTTATAATACATGGGCATTGTGGAGAGTGGGTATTTCACATGGGACACAGAGTATATTTCATCTGTGCCCCTAGTTCCATTGGCTATGTATACATTAGGACAGGTTAGTTTGAACTTGTGGACTAGGTTGAACTAACATGGACTAGTTTGAAGCAACAGGGACTAGTCTGAACTAACGTTAGTTTGAACTAGTCCACTTTGTTACTTTGAACTAACTACCCTTAGTTCGAACTTATTAGTCCTGGTCTCCACTGTACTTAGTTCAAACTAATACTCGAACTAAACACTTAGTTTGAACTAACTGGTGGTAGTTACTTGTTCAAAATAATCATTAATTAGTTCATTAAGCCTCCTTACTTCAAACTAACTTGCTAGTGTAGACATAGCCTTAATAACAATGCAGCATTAAAATTTGGGCCTGGACAAACAAAAGCCTGGATGTGGAACACTCACCTGTAGCCCATATTATGATCCAAGCTTGCTTCTCAGCATCATTTCCACAGCACTCAAGTTGCAATAGAAACTCCCTACACACCATCAAGTCCCAAATATACTCTAACATGGATAAACTAGATTAATACATGTAGCTAACATTCCACCAAACTTGGGCCTCAAGCCTCTTTCATCAAAATCTGTGTATCTTCTACTTAGGGTAAAGCTGCACAAGACCACAGAAAGGGTGGAGAGAAAGCTTCTTAAGATTTTAGAGACTTCTCATGAGGCATAATCTTTTACCTCCATCAAACACCTGCTCCCCACTTTAAAAAAATTTTAAAAGTAGAATTCCATGCTATAGAAGTCTCACATATTGTAGCTTAACAGCAGATTCTAAATGATTTATACTCAAAGTCCATGTCTACATGGCAAAGCATTTTTGGAAAAAAATTCTTTAAAAAAATTGTTTCAAAATATATTCAGAATAATTATCACAAAATAACTTTTTTCAAAAATGCTATTTCGGGAGAATGGTCCGGGGCTATGTTCCCTCTAAGTTGTGCGCGTGTGCACATGCACACAGGTCATGAAACTTGCACACACAACAAAATATAGTGCACACAAAAAAATTTAACAGTTTTAGTATTTTTTAATTTCTACTCATACATGAGAGATGGATTATAATCTGATTCACTGGATGTTTGATCACACAAAATTGGACATGGGTTCTGAAAATATGCACAAAAGAAATATTATTCACACACACCCTACAAAAAATTAGAGGGAACATTGGTCCGGGGATGGCTCCTTGTCCTGAAATACTGCGGCTTTTTCTTCTAAAAGTGAAAGTCTACACCGGACTTTCTTTTTTTTGAAAAAGAAAGCCAATGGAAGAGATAGGCAGGGTTTTTCAAAAAAAGCCTTTGCTGTGTCCAGTGATAGCTTTTTTCGAAAAAAGCCAATCTCAAAAAAGGCTTTTTTTCCAAAAGGTAACCAGGTTTAGCGTTGGTGAAAAAGCGCTTCGGTATTTCAAGATACCGGCGTGTTTTTTTGAGAAAGCTAAACCCGAAAATGCTCTGCAATTGTAGACGTAGCCATGGTGCTATATCTTATTTATATACCCCATGAGTACTAAAAAATTAGTTGTATTGGAAGTTGTGCACTATAGCAGCACTAAAGTATTGGGATTTACTCAGTAGGAGTGCCAGGTGTTACAGTAGAGATGAAACCCAACTAGTCTATTTAATTCAATAAGCCAAAATTGCATTTGTTTGATCTTAGCTGAACGTTTCCTTAACTGTGTTTGCAAAGATCAGAGATTTGAAAAGATATGAAATGCATTTCTTGTAAGGGATTGTTTACTCTCACCCTTCTACTTTGGCTCTTAAAGGATGCGGAGACCCTTCTGCCTGCAGTCACCAATCATTTATTTATAAGGAGTGCACGAAAATCGCACCACCTTTCAATGTTCATAGATTTTACAATCTGTGGGGCTTTGTTAGGGAATTCAACAAGTCCCAGCACTTCTAGCTCTTTTCATCCCTCTTTAGTTTTCTGGCTCAGTTTAAAAACCCTGCTGGATCTTTTGGAGAAGTATCATCCCTTTCCTAATCAGGATCTGGCAACTGCTCAACCTGAATAGGTAAATACCTGCCTTACCTCCAGTCAGCCCTTAACCCAGCCAATTTGCTCCGCTGCCTCTAAGCTAGGGAGGCTGGAGTGGCCAGGGATTCATCCTTCATCCCAGCACCCTGTTACACTTCTATTGTACACTGAAGTATCTAGCTGGGTGGTCTTAGACTTTTCTGTAAACCAGGCATCAGCATCATCTTAGCAAAGGCAGAAATGTAGGAAGAATTTTTAGACAATATCAGAGCTTTGTGAGAAGTTAGGGACTACTTTTTAAACAATTTTATAGTACCAAGACTACAGCAAGGTGCATGCTGGAACATCAGCATTGAGAAAGAGGGAAGTTAGCTAATCTTGTTATGGTCCTTGTTACAGGGTGATCTGCCCCTTTAATAGCCTGGAGTTTGTTGGACAGGGAGCAGCTGATCTTATCCCAGCAAAAAGGCATTGGGAATCACCTGACTAGTACCTTGTGATTGGCCTAAACTCTCAGATGAAATATAAAGGAGAGCTCATTGCAGGGTTGTAATGCTGGTTTTTGCCACCTGGGGTGCATTCCGATCCGAACACACCCCTTCCCATTAGCAATGCTTAGAGCCAGCACCATAAAAGCCGCCCCTTTAATAGCCCCGTTAGCCCTGCCGTAGTTATGGCTCTGGCTCATTGGAAGGGGGTGGAAGTGAGAACAGAATAAGAAACTCTGGCTAAGTTGTCTGGATGGTATGCTCACCTCCCCCCAGATTAGCAAGAACTCTACTTGGTAGTTGCTGCTGGACGCCTGTCTGAATTTCCAACTAGACTATGTAGTCATGCTCATTGCATGTGCTTCTTGCTTTCTTTGGGAAGATAATAAAGACAGCCCTGAAGCAAGGGACAGAAGCCTAACCTGGTTGTGGCTGTCTGCCTTTCCCATGGTGGTGAGACTGTAGGCTAGCACTTCTGATCATAGAAATGTTCTACAGATATTAGATCATCTTCTACAAAAGCCATGGGAGGTAACTATTGTGTGTGTTTAGCAGGATAAGTGTATTGTAATGTTTATAGCATAAACATCATAGCGTACAGCACCATAGCCTACAGCACCAAAATGTACTGCTTCATATAATCTTTTGGTTTTTTCTTTAGCATGTAAATAAGTTTTGACTCTTGGCAAGATGGGTGGTTGTGGTGCTAGTTTTGAGCTATTGAAAGTTTTGGTGTAGAAGCAGCAACAGTTTGCTCCCCATCTTAAGAGTCTTTAGAATACATTTTTGAGGTATAGAGCCACTCTGTGGGAACCAGGCATTGGGGTTGGACTGAGACTCCTACAGAAAGCTATTTCCCTACATGCTGTTTGACCATTTCATATTAGCACTAGTTTATGTCTGTAAATAAATAGTTACATTTCAAATATGGCTGGATTTTCACTCACTGATTTCTTTTCCACTGGAAAGCTGACCTGAAGGCTGCAGATGTGCTACTGTTTGCCAGAGACAGCTGTTGGTGGGGACAATAGCACTGTGCTGGCAAACGTGGCAGCAGTCCCTTTGGCCCCAGAACACTTTTTGGCCTGGAATGTGTTGACAGAATGCACATATGCTGGTCCGGGTGTGTGTGTGTTTCATAACAAAGAATTGCCACACATATTGCTTGAAAGTTGATTTCAAAGAGTTATAGGGTTTTTTGGGATGTCTTTTGTTTTACAAAGAAGGAAAAATATCAGTAACATCATTTTTTTCCCCCACAGATCACCTATTCAGATCACACAGAACACCAGTGTTCCACGGAACACAGTTTTAGGAAACTCTGGTCTAGATGTACTCTCCCAGCCTATGCCATAGCCTTTGTGTAGCCCCTTACGCAGACAGTTTCTGTTATAAGTAGTAATTAGTTGTAGAGTTGTGCATGGGGCTGTCACAATTAGAATATGGGAACATGTTAATACTGTTTGTAGCTTGAGGCTAGGGTAGATATGACTAACACTTGCCAAAATATGGCCTACTTTCCACCAAGGCACTGACACTTCTGGGATGCTTATGAATAAAATTCAAATAACCTATAGTCATAACAAATGTTGACTAATGTAGGTTGGTGCTTCTCAGAATAATGCAGAACTTCTGCTTTGGTACTGGTGACAGCATTAATGTAAATTGGAAGAGGAGGTTATGAAAGATAGTGGATGATGGGAGGTTACCCACTGGAAACATTCCCCCATATTTGTTTACAGCTTATTCATTGGATTCTTAATAAAGGAAACAAGGTGACATTTACTGCAGGGTGAATCAGAAGTAATGCATAGCTATACAACTATAAACAGTTAGTGCTGGTTCTCCAGGATTTAATAAAATGTTTCTTCCATCCATATAATATAGTTGACACTCATGTTAATACTATTGATGACCACTCTAACACAAAAACAAACAAGGAGTCCTGTGGCATGTTTAGAGACTAAAAAATTAATTTATCGCATGAGCTTCCATGGAAGAAAATCCCATTTCATCAGACACTTTGAAGATGGGGAAACTTACAGAAAGGGAGGAAAATAAATGTAGAGAAGTAGAATTCATGGGATCAGATCATACTGTAACAGCAAATCAAATCAGTTGTTAGGATTCAAACAATGGGGAACAGCATATAGAGGAAGGTGAGTTCAAATGACCTGTTGTAATGAGAAAAGAAGCCATATTCCTTATTTAGTCCTGAAGAAACAGTGTCAAATTTGCATATGAGTCCAATTGCATAGTTTCTTTTTGAAGCTTCGATTTGTTATTCATTTGTTTGAGCACAGCTATTAACAAATCCTCAACGGAGTAAGCAGGGAAAGTGAAGTGTTCACATACTGGGTTTTGAATGTTGTTATTTCTGATGTCAGACTTGCATCAATTTATTCTTTTGCACAGAGACTGTCCTGTTTGTTCAATAGATGCGGGGGAGGGACAGGGAGACATTTCTGGCACATAATGGCATAAATCACATTGGTAGATGTGCCTTTGATGCAGCAGCTGGTTTGATTAGGTTCTGTCTTTTGTGAAGATATGTGGGCAAAGTTGGCAACATGGTTTGTTGCAGGGATATCTGCCTGCTTTAATGTTTCTGTTGTTTGGTCTGTAGTTGCTGGTGAGAATCTGCTTACGGTTGGGAAGTTGTCTGTAAGCAAGGCAAGGTCTTTCTCCCAAGGCTTGACGGATCAACTTGTAGAATAGACTGTAGATCCTTGATCCTCTACATGCTGTAGAGGTCTGACTTGATCCTTGATCTTCTGCATGCTGATCCTACACGCTGTAGAGCAGTGGTTCCCAACCTGTGGTCCACAGACACGTGGTGGGCCACAGTGTGGCTCCAGGGGGTCTGCAGACAGGTTAGGAGCTGGGGCTGGACAACGGCAGCGTATCCAATTGCTTTGGAGACCCGGAGATTCCCCCAGGCAGGGATTTTTTAAAACTCCTGTTCCCTGAGCATGTGTTCAGGGAGAGCAGCCTCAGGAGTGGCCAGGTGCCCCCAGCTCCAGTGGCCAGGTAAGGGGGGGAAGAGGCTGTGGGGTGGGGTTGGGGATGGGGAACCAGCGGACAGAGAAGGGCCCAATGGGCAGGAAGCACTCAGTGGGCCGGGGAAGGGGGCCATCGCCGTGGTGGCCCCCAGCTCCCCAGAGGCAGGGGCAGGGGCTATGGCGACAGCAGCTCCAGGCAGGGGCAGGAGCCATGGCCGTGGTGGCTCCAAGCAGCAGCAGGGGCAGGGACGATGAACACGGCCATGGCAGCTCCAGGCAGGGGGCCATGGCTGTGGCGGCCCCCTCTCCCTGACAGGAGACCAGCGTGGGCCACATTCAGTGCCACACGGGCCACATTCTGCCCTGTGCGTGGAGGCACCGCCATGCCCCAGAGGGGCTGCAAACTTTTTCTCCTCTGAAGGGTTCCCCAGCCTTAAAAAGGTTGGGAACCCCTGCTGCAGACGTCTGACTTGGTTAAAGGTGATGACCAGTGGCACTCTGTTATTTTCCTTCTTGGACTTCTTCTGTAGTAGTTTGGCACCCATGCTGAAAACCAGAGGTACCCAAACTTTAACTAGGACACACTTAGATCAAGTTAGTGATTTAAAACATTGCAAAGGCTGCCTCCAATATAGTCTTTTTACTTATGTGATCTATTTTCTTTTTTTTCATATGTATAATAGTTGTAACAGTTTGGAGTCTGCCTTAACACAGGCAGGTGAAGTCAACACCCTTTGATTCACCCCAGTTTGCTTAGTAGAGGATACTCCTTACCCAGAAGTTTGTCTTGTTGGTACACCTCCGCCATGGCACTAGTCATAGACTTAAGTCAATTTCTTCTAACGGCATAGATCCTCAGCTGATAATCAACACAGCTCTAATCACCAGTACCACCAAAATGATTTGCATTAGCTAAGGATCTTGCCCACTGTTTCAATCCAAGGAGTGGTTTACTGTGTGCATGGTTGGTTGGCTACTGCTCTTTTGTTTTAAATGACTCTTCTGTATGTAGGTTCTAGTCCCAAGTCAGCATCAGTCCCTTCTAATGAGAACAAGAACCCCTCAAGAATACCACTTATTGGCAAATATTTGCTAGGGCTCATTAAGCTAATTTGTGATAATGATAAATCATGGCTTAATGACTGCTACTCAATTCTAGGTGAACAACCTGGGTTTTTTTCCTAACAGAAAGCAATTTTCCATGCAAAATAATGTCAATGTATAGTTATGCCTGATGTTTAAATACTGCATTTAGAAAATTCAGGGCTCAGTCCTCAGCTCATGTAGTTTAGAAAACCTCCTATTAAATCAGTGGCACTTCATCGATTTGCAGTAGCTGAGGATCTGGCCCTCATTGTTAAGGCTCCCTTTCTCCAGTATTCTAGGAGCATTCATAACATGATCATGTAAAGCTCCAGTTAAATCAATGGTGCTTCAATGGTTTATTACAGCTGAGGATCTGGTCCTCATTCTTAAGGCTCCCTTTCTTCAGTGTTCTAGCAGCATTCATAACATGATCATGTATCATTGGGCAATATAACAGACTGTTTGGTACAGTTGAATAAAAACATTAAAAATTGATTTGATTTGAATTTGTTCATACTCCTTTTGTGTTTGCTTTCTGCAACTGTACTGTCAAATGAACTTACTGGTGTGACAACAGAAAGAGTGAATTTTTCCTCTGTACTGTAGGAAGATATATGTGGAAAGTATATATTGCATTCGTAAGTGAATATTTATACTGGAAATCTGATTTTTAAGTCATCCAATCACAGCACAGGAACATGACAATTGACCTGTTTGTCTAATCAAAATTAATCAGTGCCAGACTTATTTCAAATACTCGGTTCACATACATTTCATTCAATCTAAAGGCCAAGAATTATTTACACATATTAATTGGTGAATGATTTTCTAAAATTTTAATTTTTTTAAACTAATCTGCTGAGAAAAATTGTTTTGAAGAACAACTTTTAAAAATTATGTGCCAAACCCCACTAATGGGCAAATTCATATTTAGAAATATAGGATAACTGTGTTAAATCATGTGTTAAAGCTTATAACCACAGTAACAATGCTTGTGATATTATTTGAATTTGGGACAATAGTTTATCACTGCTGGGGTACACTAAAATAGATTAGTGGGGTGAAATCCTGGCCTCACTGAAGTCAATGAGAATCTTGACATTGTGGTGGTTTTTTTTGTTTTGTTTTTTTTTTTTTTTTTTTTGTGGGGGTCAAGAGATTTTATACATGCTGATGGCATATCTTAGTACAATCGGGTCTATAGGAAGGAGTACCATGTGCCAGCTATTCTACATATGTAAGAAAGAACTACAGTAACACTGTTCAAACTAAATCTAGAAACTTACTCATAAGAATCAGAAGGTCGGAAGTCTCTTAAAGCTAGGAAATTTTGCAGTATAATTTGTCTACTGGTAAAGAAATCCACCAGATTTATATCTGCAACAGTTTAAAAACTCTGCTGTTAATGTTTTGGGCCCCAGATCTGCCATAAAATTCATATGGATGCTGGACCCAGAATGAATCCCATGGGGCTCTGCATGGGCACAAAGATCCACCCACAGATTTTTGATAACAGGACTGGGGGCTTAGGAAATCCAACTTCTTTAGTAAAGTAGAGAATTTTTTTAGTGAAAAATTTTACATTAATAACAGCAAATACATTTATGAAAAGTTCCTTGTGGTCAGGCAGCAGGGGAGTCCCAAACAGAACTCCCACACACCTGGGAACTTTTTTCTTTTCTGCACAGAGCATGTTGTGTACCAAGAAGGGCTTGCTGAGTGGAAGGGTGAGGAATTTTATCAATGCTGTCCCTTCAATAAATGTTTAACTAGATGGATATTCTTAGCAAATAATGGGAATGAGCATAGGAAAGACTGAGCAGCTTGATTTCTTTGGACAAAACATCTCTTTTTCTATCAAGAAAGCTACTTTTCAATGACTAATGTACTGTCATGTGAAACTGGAACGTCTACATCTTGTGATGATAATAGAATGGAGTCCATTTGACACACGTAAGACACATTTCAAGTGAACAGCTAGCATTTGCAGAGCTCAAAAACCAAAGGTAAAAGGTGAGATGATAATGCAAGCACTGTCAGTTTCAGTATCTTCCTGAAGTTACTGATGTTATTTTGTCAAGACCTATTTCACAGCTGGTTGACTTTAGCATGAAGCAGATTTAATTCTTGAGGAGATCCATCAACAGAAATCACTGAAGAGACAAATATATCCTGAATAACAAAAGAACATAAAAATGGGAACTTGGAAAAATCCATATGACTTTCTTTTTAGAACAGCATCAAATAGAAGTTGCTAGCAAATGACCCACTGACTTTGTACTTACAACTTTGTCTTGCAGAATCCATTTCAAACTTTATATCCAGGAGCATTTCTAAAGATCATTTAAGAATTTGCTTTCATTTTTGTTAACTATTCTGATTTATTTCCTGATCAGAAAGAGAATCTGGCATTGTCTGTGCGTGTAAATGTATGCACGTACTATTTATGTTTTCTTTAAAACAAAACATTTATTTAAAAGCCTGTTAAACGAATAGCCCAACCAGAGAAAAGAAAGTCATTAGTTGTCTCTTGCAACATACAGGCATTATTTCAACTTCCTATTACCTTATCCACATCTGCTACCGTCACCATGACAAATGCCTCTTGCCACACATGCCTCTTGTACAAATTTTAGCTCTGAGTCTTGTGGAGTAGTTAGCTATTTATATTTTCTAACTGTTTGGAATATAGAAATGATATTGTGGTGAGGCTGAGGTTCATGGGCATAATGTAGCTTTTTTAGAGGCATATGTTTAAGCGGATTAAGAACATAATTAAAGTGGCTCTGAGATTTCTTAGAATGTAGAAAGCATTTGTAGTAGTGCTTAGATTGAGAAGTTGTCTGCAGTGTTTCTAGTAGTACTGAGGTGATGTAATGTGGAAATGTGTTTTTGCCTCTTTCAAAAGTTGATGTTTATGGCTGGAGTTAAGGTTTCATGTTTTGGAGATAAAAGGAAGAGCCTTGTGGGTGGGTGATCTGGGTAGAATAATAAAAAATCATGATTGTAAGTTTTCATGGATGGTTTAAAACTCAGCTAGTGATTTCCTGGCTTTTTGTGGTTATGTTCATGTAATACTCATTGGAGCAAGAATGTGTGCTGGGAGAAGATAAATGAAAGATGCAGTAGTAGCTCAATGTACTTCAGTCATACTGAGTATAGTCATTACCCCATGGCTACCACAGAATAAATTGGACTTTGAGTTTGGTCATGTCTGACATGATAGTCAAGACAACAACTACTGACCATGACCCCTGAAGCGGCTCAGTGCCATGAAGGACCCCAACTCATTTATGGTATCTATTCCTACATCTTTCTTGTTGTTGGTTCAACACAGATCACAAAGTGCTCATCATAACTCCATGCACATGAAAGTAGGGAAGAGGGAAACAATCCAGAGAATCTCAGTCTGTCTCCAGCTGGATGATGAGATGATAAGCTCTCGCAGTGAGGATACCTCTCTAGAAGAAGGAATCCCAGTTATAAAGAAAAGACAGGTAATAGTAATGGGAGGAATCAAACATTAGAAATATAGATAGATGGGTTTGTGATGACCAGGAGAACCAAAAGGTGAATTGCCTGCTGTGTACAAATGCTGCAGATCTCTCGAGACATCTTGACAGACTTGCATGTAGTACTGGGAGGAGCCAATGATGTGCACACATAACGTGAAAGGTGGGAGAGAGATCCCGGAGGTCAAATTTAGACTGCTAAATAAAAAATTGAAGTCTAGGGCTAACGTTCACACACAGGGGGTTATTTCGATACAAGTTGTTTCGATACAAGTTGTATCGAAATAAGGCGTTATTCTGACATAAGTTAATTCGAATTAACAGTTTGTTAATTCGAATTAAGGAAAAAAGCTCAACGTGAAATAGCATGTTCAGACAACAGTTATTTCAAAACGAGTCACCATTGTTTCGAAACAACATGTTCGGATGGCATTGTTTCGAAACAATAGTTTCGAAACAACGTTGTTTCGTCCCCACATGGGGTTTAAGTTGTTTCGAAACAATGGTGCGTCGTGTGAACATGGCCTTTCTTATTTCAAAACAACCTCTGTTGTTTCGAAATAAGACTGCTGTGTGAACACACCCCAGGACATTCGTAGAAGCATTCTCTGAAATGCTGCCAGTTCTGTATGCAGTCTGGTAGACAGGAAGAATTGCAAGGTCTCAATGCATGAATGAGACAGTCGTGTAGGGAGGAGGGTCTTGGGTTTATTAGAAATGGGAGAACGTTTTCATAAAGGAGGAGCCTATAAAGGAAGGATGGGATCCACTTGAACCAAAATGGAACCAAACTGTTGGCAAGTTAGATTAAAATATTTGTAAAGGAGTTTTTAAACTTAGGGCTGTGGGGAAGCTGAAAGTGCAGAGAGGAGCACATAATTTGGCCAGAGACTTCCCATAAAGGAGAATCCATTAAAGGGATTCTCTATATCCTAGTAAAGAGAAGAGGGTAGAACAGGGCTTGGCAAATCCTGGGCACCAGGTAGCTAAGATGCCCAGGATTTTGCTCCTGGTGCCTGAGTGCTGCAGTAGTCAGGGAGGTGAACACACCCTAAAAAAAGAAGCTGCAGCACTTACATTTTCAGTACCACCACCTCTCCCCCACACTTTGCCACCAAAATCACCCCTAGCAGCAGTTTTTTTTTCAGTGGTTGGTGAGGGTATTTAATACACCACTGAAAGAGTCAGTGGCTGCATTCATTTCATGGCTGCAGCGGACTATGTGCACACTGCCCTGCCACCAGAGAAGTGGCAGCAGCAGTCGTCTTTTAGCGGGGGGAAGGTGGCCTTCATTGCTGCACACCTAGGTGCCTTATATTTGGGGTTGGCCCCTTGGTATGTGTCAGGTTCATTGAGGCGTAGGATAGAAATTGATAAAGGGTAGTCAGAACTCAAGAGAAACAATCAAATGAACTTTGTGACTTTGTATTCACCCGCAACCATTTCAGATTTGAGGATAATTTATACCTTCAAGTCAGCAGCACTGCCATGGGTACCCACATGACCCCACAATATGCCAGCATTTTTATGGCTGACTTAGAACACCATTTCCTCAAGACTCATCCCAAAGCACCTCTCCTCTACTTATACTACATTGATGAAATCCTCATCATCTGGACCCATGATAGGGATGCCCTTGAAGATTTCCACAGAGGCTTCAATAGCTTCCACTCCACAATTAAACTTAGTCTGGAACACTCCACAGAGGAGATACACTTTCTGGATGCTACAGTAGAAATCAGGGATGGGGACATAGGCTATGTCTACACTGGCAAATTAGTCTGGATTAATTTAGCTCCTGGCTACACTAGGCTTTGCCTAGTCTGAACTAAGAAATTTCTTATTTCGAACAGGGCAAGACTTAGTCCAAACTAGTTAGGTCTGGTGTTAGTTTGGACTTGTGCACTTAGTTTGAACTAAGTGGGCACCAGACCTGAACTAAGGGTTGGTTCAAACTTAGTAAGGTTAGTAAATTTAAACTAACTGTGCGTTCTAGTTCGAATGAAGCATTAGTTTGAATTAGAACACATGGTTAATTTGAACTAAAAAGTTCCCAGTTAGTTTGGACTAACCTCGGGTTAGTTCAAACTAAGCTCAAACTTCTTTAGTTTGGACTAGCAAGTCCAAACTAAAATTTCAGATGTAGATATAGCCATAAGCACCACACTATCCTGAAAACCTACTGATCGGTGTAGTTACCTACATCCCTCAAGCTTTCATCCAAAACACATTACGCAATCCGTTGTCTACAGCCAAGCCCCAAGATATAACCACATTTGCTCTGATCCCTCAGATAGAGACAGACACCTTCAGGATCTCTGTCAGGCATTCTTAAAACTACAGTACCCACCTGTGGAAGTAAAGAAACAGTTGACAGAGCCAAGTACCCCAAAGTCACTTATTACAGAGAAGCTCAAGAAAGAAAACAATAAAATGCTGGTAGTCATCACCTACAACCCCCAAGTCAGACCTCTACAGCACATCCTCGTGGATCTACAGCCTATTCTACAAGATGACCTCTCGCTCTCTCAGGCCTTGGAAGGCAGATATCTCCTCGCTTACAGACAGCCCCCCAACCTTAAACAGATACTTACCAAATACTACAGATCTAACAACAGAGTCATTAAAGCAGGCAGATATCCCTGCAACAAACCACACTGCCAACTTTGTCCACATATCTGCACAAAAGACACTATTACAGGACCTAATAAAACCAGCCACTCCATCAAAGGCTCATTCACCTGCTCATCCACCAATGTGATTTATACTATCGTGCCATGAATGCCCCTCTGCCTTATACATTGGACAAACAGGACAATCTCTGCTCAAAAGAATTGACCCAAATCTGGTATCAGAAATAACACTATTCTAGAACCAGTGGGTCAGCATTTCAATCTTCCTGATCACTCCATTGACTGTTTACTAATTGTGGTGCACAGACAGATGAATACCAGATCAAGGCTCCAAAGGGAAGCTGCTGAGATTGAATTTATTTGCAAATTTGATTGCATTGCTTCAGGGCTTAAAAGGGCGTTTGGATTCTTCTCTCATTACAACAGGTGATATGACCTCATCTTCCTCTATATGATGTTACCCAGTGTTTGAATCTTTATGACTGATTTGATTTGCTGTTACAGTGTGACCTGATCCCATGACTTAAACTTCCCTGCATTTATTTCCTCCCATTCTGTAAGTCACCCCATCTTCAAAGTGTCTGATGAAGTGGGATTTTCTCCCACGAAAGCTCATGCAATAAATAAATTTGTTAGTCTTTAAGTGCCACGGGACTCCTTGGCTATGTCTACACGTACATGCTTATTTCAATTTAAGTTAAATCAAAATAAGCTAATTTGAAATAAAATCCTTAATTTGATTTAAGTTAAATCGAATTAAGAAAAAACACCAAATTGAAATAGCAAGTTCGGACACAGGACTTGCTATTTTGATTCAGGGAGGGGCACCCTGGGAGGTGTGGCAACATGGCCCCCTGGCAGGGCCATGTTGCCACCCAATCCCCTGCCTGGATCTCACCTGGAGATCTAGGCAGGGGGAAAAGCCCCCAGGACTGGGATCCCCCTGCCCTGCATCCCCCACTGCTGGTGGGGCAACAGGGGAGGGACCGTGGGGCATCTTGACAGCTGCCTGGGGGCAGGTCCCCCAGCCGGCTGGCCCCACATGGGGGCCTTGCCAGCTGCCACCCTGGTGGCAGGTCCTGGAGCCAGCTTTGCCCACTGCCCCCACTTGCTGGCAGTCAAGGTGGCAACAGGTCCCCGGGCTGGCTTTGCCTTCTGCCCCGGCTTGCTGGCAGCTGGATGAGCAGCAGGTGCAGGAGACAGGTCTCCTGGGTGTGCCAGCTCCACACCCACCACCCGGTCAGCAGCCGGCAAACCAGGGCAGCGGAGGGAGCCAGCTGTGGGACCCGCTGCCTCCCTGGCTGCTGGCAAGTTGGGGTAGTGGGGGAAGCGGGCGTGGGGACATGCCGTCCCTTTGACTGCCAGCAAACAGGGACAGTGTGCGGAGCTGGCTCCAGGACCCACTGCCCCTCTGCACCTCCCCTCCCTCCCTGGCCAGGGTGCTGAGGGGCGGTGGGACTTTCTCCCAGGGTGCTATGCACCCTGGGAGAAAGGTCAATTGTTACATCGATATGTGGGGCTTATCACTATAACAGAGCCAGATGTGGTTATTTCGAAACCACAGTTTCAAAATAACGCTCGTTTCGATATCTAATGAGGTTTTATTATATCAAAATGATTTTTCTTATTTTGAAATAAGGGAGCTTCTTATTTCGAAATAAGGAAACATCATCTGGACATAAACCTTTTTAAATTGAAATAATGAGTGTTATTTTAATTTAAAAGCTGCGTGTGGACATGCCCCTTGGCTATGTCTGCACTAGCCAGTGAGTCCAAACTAAGCTTGCTTAATTTAGCCTGAGTCTACACTAGGCTTTGACTACTTCAGACTAAGAAATTTCTTAGTTCAAAATAGGCAAAGCTTAGTCGAAACTAATAAGTTTGCCTGGTTAGTTCAGAGTAAGAGCTTAGTTTGAACTATAGTTCGAATTAGACATGATGTAGACAACGACTAAGGCTTAGTTCAAACTAAAAAAGTTCAAACTAAGCCATTAGTTTGAACTAGCCGCACGTCCTAGTTCAAACTAAAAAGTTAGTTTGAACGAGGATGCACAGTTAGTTTGAACTAAAAAGCTGCAGTTAATCTGAACTAGCCTGAGGTTAGTTCAGACTAACCTTTGACTTTTTTAGTTTGCACTAGAAAGTCTGAACTAAAAAATAGATGTAGACATAATCCTTGTTTGTTTTACTGAACTAGACTAACACAGCTGCCCATTTGGAACTAGCCAAATGAACGAGTGCTATTCAGTTACATCACAGACTGATAAAAAAAAGTGATAAATTGCATAAGTGTTTATACAAAGGCTAGAATTGGGAATGTTAAGAATGGTCATCTTGAGTGTCTGGTATTAAATGAGGATATTGATGTAATAGGCATCACAGAAGCTTGGTGGATTGATGACAATTAATGGGGCAATACCAGGGTACAAAATATGTAGAAATGACAAAATGGGTCCTGCTAGTGGGGGAGTGGCACTAAATGTAAAAGAAAGCATAGTCAAATATAAAAATCTTAAATGAATTCAACTGCACCACAGAATCTCTCTGGATAGAAATTCCGTGTTTTAATAATAAGACTATAGCAGTAGGAATATACTACCAACTATCTGACCAGAATGGTTATGGTGATTGTGAATTGCCCAGGGAGATTAGAGAGGTTGTGAAAATAGAAAACTCAATAATAATTAATGGAGCATTTCAGGTATCCCATACTGCCTGATGTCAGCTCAGACAGATATAAAGTTTCTAGATGCCGTTAATGACTTGAAGCAGCTAATGCTGGAGCCCAAAGGGGATGAGAGCTGGATCAAGAACTGAGTAAGTGGAGCACAGGATCTGGTCCAAGAGGAGAATCTAGCTGAACTGTTTGGTAAGAGAGACCAAAATATAATTACATGTAAGATCCTAGGAGAGGTGCTGTGGAGGAAATACAGAAGTCCACCACAGTAGTATTTAGCTTCAGAAAAGAGAACTATAGAAAATGAGGAAGCTAGGTAAATGGAAATTAAAAGGAGCAGTCACAAGAGTGAAATATGTTTAAGCTGTATAGAGACATTTTTAAAGCACCATAACAGAAGCTAAATTAAACATATATTCAAATTTTTTTAAAGTAGTAAGAGAATCATGAAAAAAAGCTACCCTGGCAAAACCAGGCAGATGAGGTAATATCTTTTACTAGACCAAATTCTGCTGGGGAGAGAAACAAGCTTTTGGGCCACACAGAGCTCTTCTTCAGGTCTAGGAAAGGTACTTAGAAAATCATAGCTAAATGCAAGGTGGAATAATTTTTTTTAGCACAAGTAGCTAGAAACACTAGCATATATTGTAAGAGACCATTCAAAGCAGAGTGGCCCGTTAACCCATCTGCAGTCATAGGACAAAAAGAGGGGGTTAGTGGGTTACAGATTATTATAGTGAGCCATAAATGCAGTGTCTTAGTTCAGTACATGATTTTTAGTGTATAGCAGAGTTATGATTTTGAGCCCCCAGACTTGACTTGTGAAAGTGTGTGCTAGTTTCCTTTGAGGATGAGGACTGATAGATCAGACATAGTGAAGTTTTCACTCATTCGTAAGAGGTTGGGTTTTTTTGTTTTTTATCATTTTTCTGTCAAAATTCATTTGAGTATAGTGATTATGTCTACAGTATGTGTTTAAGTCGACTTAAGGGTCCTTAAGTCAACTTAAACAGAGCCCTGCCTGCACTGCAGGGCAATAAAGTCGACTTTAGGGTCCAGTAAAGTCGACTTTATAAGGTTTATAAGTTGACTTAATAAAGTCCACGTAGCTTTTACAATGTAGACATAGCCATTGTCAGGTTTCACCCGCATAGTTATTTCTGGGGCATTTAATGCACTATGTGAGATACACCACATGCTGTGATAGGAATGTGTAGGATCCATACACCTTGAAAGGTATGTTACGGGGAATGTAGATCACTGGAGCAGTGAAGGCTGTGAGTTTGGCATCTGTTTTTCTGGCAGGGTCTGGTGCTACTTTGAATTGGTGTCCTGGTCTGTGGGGAGCTTTAATCTCATGGGCTTAGAAAGGCTGGGGACTTGTTTGAAGACCAGAAGTTGGTGTTATGGAAATATTTCTTTCAGGATGGAGTCTTCATCAAGTACAGTTGTAGTAGTTTGATTATATCCAGTGTGGGGTCATAGGTGACAACTGGTGGTGTGTGGAGACAGAATTTTATTTCTGTACTGAAGCAGGTTTTTTTGAGGTATTTTGGGGGCCTGTTCCATGATGTGATCTACTTTTCTGGTGGAATCTCCTTGTACAGTGAAATCAATTTTAAGTGTCTTTAGGTATGTATCCCAGACTTTCTCCTTGGAGCACGTTCTGCAACATCTGAGTGTTTGGCTGTAGATAAATTTCTGGGTGTGTTTGAGGAGGTTACTGGATCTACGAAAGTAAATGTGGTGCTCTGTGGTCTCCTGTATATGGTTGCCTGTCGTGTTTCATTTAGTGCTGCCAATTAAAAAAAATCAACTGTGCCATTAAACAGTAACAGAATACCATTTATTATATATTTTAGATGTTCTCTATGTTTTCAAAAATAGTGAGTTTAACTATGACACAGTGTACAGTGCTCACTTAATATTTCTTTTATTACAAATATTTGCCCTGTAGAAAAGAATCAAAATAAATGGTATTTTAATTCACCTCCTACAGTGCAGTCACTTTGTCATGCAAGCTGAACTTACAAATACAGAGTTATGTAAAAATAAAATAACTACTCAAAACTAAAACAGTATAACTCTATCAACGTTCAATGTCCACTCAGTCCTACTTCTAGTTCAGCCAATTGCTAGGACAAAAAAGTTTGTCTGTTCGTATGGCACTGTTGTAGCTCACATCGAAAGGTATTTCTATGACAGATATGCTAAATATTTGCATGCCTCTTTATGCTTTGACGTCTGTTCCAAAGGACATGCTTCCATGCTGATGACAGATTTTGCTCAATAACAAGCCAAAGAAGTACAGACTGAGACATTTTCATCATTTGCGTCAGAGACCGCCAACAGAAGGATGATTTTCTTTTCTGGTGGTTTGGGTTCTGTAGTTTCTTCATTGGAGTGTTGCTCTTTTAGACTTCTGACAGCATGTTTCTCATGTCTTCACTTTCAGATTTTGGAAGACACAGCAGATTCTTAAATCTTGGGTTGAGTGTTGTAGCTATATTTAGAAATCTCACGTGGGTGCCTTTTTGCGTTTTTGTCAGATCTGCAGTGAAAATATTCTTAAATTGAACAACATATGCTGGCTCATCATTTGAAACTGCCATAACATGAAGTCTATGGTCAAATGCTGGCAAAACCACAGAGCAGGAGACAGAATTCTCACCCAAGGAGTTAAATCAAATTTATTAAACACATTTCTTTTTTGAAATACGCATCAGCATGGATGCATGTCTTTTGGAATGATGATTGAAGCAGAATGGGGCATACAAATGTTTAGCATATCTGGCATGTAAATACCTTGTAATGCTGGCCACAACATTACCAGATGAATGGCTGTTCTCATTTTCAGGTGGCAATGTAAATAAGAAACAGGGAGCATTATCTCTCATCAGTGTAAACAAATGTGCTTATCTTAGGCTATGTCCACACATGCATCATTATTTCGAAATAAGTTATTTCAAAACAAGTTATTTCAAAATAAAGTCCTTATTTCAAAATAAGTTAATTTGAATTAAGAAAATGTTAATTTGAATTAAGGGAAAGCCTGCTTTCGAAACAGCTGTTATTTCGAAATGGTTATTTCGAAATAAGACTGTTTGGACATGTTTCGAAACAGTTGTTTTGAAACAATGGTGTTGTTTTGAAACAACATGTCCAAATGGCATTATTTCAAAATAAACATTTTGAAATAACAGCTGTTTCTAAATGAATGGGGTTTAAGCTGTTTCAAAATGACGGATCTTATTTCGAAATGACAAAGCCTGTCATTTTGAAATAAGAAAACGTCGTGTGGACATTCAGTTTTTTATTTCGAAACAACCAGTGTTGTTTCGAAATAAAAGACTCATGTGGACATACCCTTAGTGATTGACTGAACAAGAAATAGTACTGAATGGACTTGCAAGGTTTAAAGCAGAGGTAGGCAAACTACGGCCTGCGGGCCAAATCCAGCCCATGAGCGCCTTGCCTCTGAGCCATCACTCAAAGTTGCTCTTTCCCTTCTATTCTCCCCCCAGCTCTGGGCAGCTCATGCCACAGCCAAAATGCTGCCATTGCCATTCTCCCTCCCCCACCCCTCCCAGGTCCAGTGGCAGTTTGTGCCACAGCCAAAGCACAGCCTCTATTCTGCGTCAGGAGCAGGAGCAGGAGCAGCACTCTAGCCCAGGCGCAAACCGCCATTGGACCTGGGAAGGGTGGGGTAGGGGAAGCAGCAGCTCATGCCAGGGCCAGAGCACCGCTGTCGCTCTCCCGCCCTCTCCCAGGTCCAGTGGTGGCTCGCGCCAGGGCCAGAACAATGCTGGTGCTCCTTCTCTCTCCCTGCTGTGTGGGAGAAGGAGCAGCAGTGACACTCTGGCCCTAGCATGAGCTGCTGGAGTGGAGAGGGAGGGTGGCAGCAGCAGCTTGCACTAGGGTCAGAGTGCTGCCATCGCTCCTCTCCTGCCCAATTCCAGCTGAAGCTGGGAGGAAGGGAGAGGGGAGTTCAGCTCTACCCCTCTTCCAGGGAGAGGGTGGGCTGGCCACCCCCCTTCCAAGCCTCACCCCTCCACTCCCCCTCAGTCCCCATTTGTGGCCCCTTATGATTGGCCATTCATGGCATGTGGCCCTCAGGCCAAAAATGATGCCTACCCCAATCTAAAGATCTACATTGTTTTATCTTTGAGTATAGTAATTTTTAACACAATTCTACATTTGTAAGTTCAACTTCTGTGATTACTTGATTGCATTGTATGAGGTGAATTAAAATACAGTTTCTTTTTGTTTTCTTTATTACAGTGCTTTAAAGATTCACATTGTTCTGTTTTTGAGTGGAATTAGGTAAAAAGACTACATTTGTTAGTTGCACTTTCATGATGGAGATTGCACTATTGTATTTGTATAAGGTGAGTTGAAAAATACTATTTCTTCTGTTTAACTTTTTAGAGAGCAAATATTTGTAATAAAGATAATTTAAATTGAGCACTGAACACTTGTATTCTGTGTTGTAATTGAAATCAATATATTTGAAAATGAAGAAATACATCCAAAAGGTTTATAACAGAACAGCAAGTTATTAACAGTGCAATTAAAACTGCAATTAATTGTGATAAATCAATTTAAAAATTAAACTCAAAACAAATTACCAGTAGCTGCTTTAGTTAACTGTCATTAATTGACAGTCCTAGTTCTATTGTTGAAGCTCATTGTGGTGTTCCAGAAGTTGATGCTAGTGTGGGAGTGTTTCAGAGAGAATTTAATGAACTGATGGTGGTTGTTGAAGTGAAGGTGGAAATGTAAGAGGGAGCTTAAATAATCTGTTCAGAGTCTTTCATTCAGAAAATATCAATATATGTCAGGTATGTCATTGGCTTAGTTGTGCATTTGTCCAGAAATTCTTCTTCATAGCAGCCCATGAAGATGTTGGTATATTGGGGAGCCATCCTTGTACCAGTGGCTGTTCCCATGGTTTGGACACTGTGTTTGTTTGTCATTCGGTGTAAAATTATTATTGCTGAAGATAAAATGGAGGAGTTTAGCAATGTGTTTGGGTGGATATTTGAGGGTTGCCCACTGTCTGTTTTGTAAATGAGGCAGGTGGTTATCCCATCATTGTGAGGGATCTGGTTTATAAGGAAGTGACATCCATGGTGGCAAAGATGACCTTCTGAGGACACTGTTAATGTGGAGGATGTCACTTGTGGTCCTGGAGACAGCTGGCTCTTTGTGTGCTGAGTGGTTTGAGGATGGATTTTATGAGTCCTGATATTCGTTCAGTAAGGGTGTTATTGCTATATATGACGGGTCTGCCTGGATCTTGTTTGTATTTCTTGGGAAGCATATTGAACGTCCTGGGGGATGGCTCTGTGGAAGATGAGCTTGGAGCATTTCTCTTTGAAGTTGTTTAAGGAAGGATTTTGATGTTACCTTTAAGTCCATGTGGGTAAATTGTGGTGTGGGGTTTTCTTTTAGTTTTTATAGTAGGTGGTGTCGTTTTCAGTTGGCCTTCTTAATTTAGTCATCACAGCTGAGGATCACCGTAGCGCCTCCTCTGTTGGTTCAATTGCTATCTGGTGGTTACATTTCAGGGACTGTACTGGCAGTCCTCATGGCAATGGATTGATTATGGTGGATGTGATAATTTTCAGGATTTCATAGTCAATTTTTTTACTGAATCAATCAATATAATGATCAATCAATCAGGTTTCTTTTTTCTTTTGTTGCTTACGGTTGTTTGTGGGGATGTGTTTCAGGTGGTGACGGCGAAAGAATTTTTCTAATTTTCCATGTGTTAGCAGATGGTATCAGGTTCTGCAATAGGTCAGAAGTTCAGTCCCTGAGAAAGTACCCCTCAGTGAAGCTGTATTATTTGTAGTCTTGACAGGGCTGTCCCTAGGGGAGTGCAGGACCTGGGGTCAATTGGCTTCTGGCCGGGAGGGGGTGCCCATTGAGCCAGGCAGGAAGGGTCCAGCCCAGAGGCTGGGCGCCATGCTGCCACCCCACCCCTGAGGTAGACACTCTGCCCCCAGGGGCGGGACAGGGCAGGACTGGGCAGCCAGGGTCTGGGCTCTGCTCTCCTGCCCCACCTCTGGGCTGGCCCACCCCATCCCTGGGCCAGCTGTTTTGCCCTGGGGGCAGGATGGACCAGCCCAGAGCAGAGGGCCTGTTCTGCACTCCTGCCCCCGCCCTGCTGCTTTCTGCTTCACGCTGAAGGTAGCTGGGCAGGGTCAGAACAGTGTGGCCATGGGGGCGAGCAGTAGGGTGGGCCCCATGCTACCCTGCTGACAGCAGGACAGCGCAGTGCCCACAGAACCATGGGGCCAGGGATGATTGGTCCTGTCACCCCACCTCCCCACTCCCCCCGACAGCCCTAAGTCTTGATTACACTGGTTATTTCAGGTGTTGTATAGTGTCCATGTGGTGAATACTGGTGTCATGATTTCTTCTTGAGGTGGTATCTTATGGGTTGTCAAGTGGTGGTAACTGGTTTCACCCTCTGTTTTCATGTCGAATGGCTGCCATCAGGGTTTTTTGTTCCTTTTTAAATAGTTGTTGCTTTGGATTTCCTCATAAGATTTCCAGGTAACTTTACCTTTTATTACCCCTACAGTGTGTGGCAACGTGGTGATTTTTTTGTTCTGAGGTGGTCCCTTTTGGATATGTGATCTGCAGTTAAGGGATTCCTCAGTTTTTCTGAAGTCCATTTGCAGAGCTGTTCTGCATATTTGGAGTTGCATGTAGTAGTCAGAGGATTATAGGTGGTGAGACCTCTTGAGATGATTTATTTATTTATTGCATTTGCTCAGGAAGTAGATGTCGCTGTTAAATTTTGCTTCCCTTTTCTTCAAGTTGTGGCGTTTCCATTTCAGACAGCTAAATGGTGTCTTCCATTTAGCTTATGCAGTGTGGTTGTAGCCGTGTCAGTCCCTGGATGTTAGAGAGACAAAGTGGGATGAGATAATATCTTTTATTGGGCATTGTGTAAAGAAGTACTTCCTTGGTTTGTTTTAAACTTCTACTTATTAATTTCATTGGGTGACCCCTGGGCTTTTGTTATGTGAAGGGGTAAATAGCACCTCTTAACTCACTTCTATATATACCATTCTCTTCAATTTATAGACCTTGATTGTATCACACCTTATTGTCTCTTTTCCAGGCTGAACAGCCCCAGGCTTTTTAATGTCTCTTCATCTAGAAACTGTTCCATATGTACTTTTCTGTTGCCTTTCCCGGTACCTTTTTTGTTTCTAATATATCTTATCTGAGCAACCAGAAATACACAGACTATTCAAGCTGTGGGCATACTGACGGACTGATATAGTGGCATAATGATATTTTCTGTCACATTATCTATCTTTTTTTCTAGTGGTTCCTAACATGCTGTTAGCTTTTTTTGATTGCCACTGCACACTGAGCAGATATTTTCAGAGCACTAACCAGAAAGCAGGGACTTCCCTAGGGGTGTGTGGGGCCTGGACCAATCAGTGTATAGGGGGCCTCCTACAACCCCCCCCCCCCCCCCCCCCCCCATGCTGGTGGGGAGGACAGGGGCAGACTGGCTCAGAGGCCTGGCCTTGTGTTTCTGTCCCTCCCCTGAGGCAGCCACTCTGCTTCCAGGGGGGCAGCAGGTTTGCCCAGGAGCTGGGTCCCACTTTCCTGCCTTGCCTCTGGGCCGGCCCTCTGTGCCTACAGGGTGAAACAGCTGGTTCAGGGGGTGTGTGTGACAGAAAGCACAGCTCCTGTGCTGCCCCACCCTGCCCTGGGCTGTCTGTTGCCTATCCTGGGGGCATGGAGGGCTAGCCCAGAGCAGAAGCTGGGTTCCTTCCACTCTCCTGCATCTGCTCTGCTGCTTTCAGCTTCATGCTAAAGGCAGTGAGGTGGGGACAGAGGACAGTGCAGCTGTGGGAAGGCAACCGTGGGGTGAGCCCCACACTGCACTGATCACAGCAGGAGAGCACAGGGCCCACAGAACTATGGGGCCAGGGCCAATCACCCCTCTCACCCCCCCAAGGATGGCCTTGCCACAAGGAGTCCAAGATCTTTCTGAAGTGGTTAGAGCTAATTTAGAGCCTGCCATTTTGTGTGTGCAATTGGGATTACATTTTCCAATGTGCATCACTCTGCATTTATTGACACAGAATTTCATCTGCCATTTTGTTAAAGTTCATAGCATTCCTTTATTTTTGGACTTCGGTATACCAGGAGTGGATTTGCACTGTGAATGGGCCAGAGGGGTGAGGAAGACACAGACCACAGTAGTAGCTAGCTGGGGGTGCCAGATAAGGGGAGCTGGTATACAACATCTAGGCACAAGGAAGTGCTCTGACAGCAGATCCATTCTTTTACAAGCAGAAACTTAAGTAGAATATTACCTGAGAATAGTTTGCATTCTTAGTGAAAAATTAAAGCCTTTTCTAGTGATAATTCAGGAAGTTTTGCCATTGCAGCCACTCCTTTAGACCTGAACAGAATGCAAATGTCATATAAACAGACTTTTACAGCCATAATCATGAGTTCTGCTTATGATGTATGTTTAGTGCATATTGACCCATATAATTTGGGGGAAGTGATATTTTAAACCAATTTAATGAAAGGGGAGGGATCACTACACTCACTGCATAAGTAAAAAGTGCTATTAAAGGAAATGCTTTAAACCATTGTACATATGAAGTGTGAGCACACGAAAAACACCAACTTTCAGTGAGGTTTGGGTAAATTTTTCTGCAGTTAAAGCCAAAGGATATTGTGTTACGGATTTCAGTGGGACCTGGATTTCACCATTTATGCAGATAAAAACATTATGAATGGGGCAACACTACTCCTACAAGACTACAACACTGCAAAGGTTTTTAAAAAAAAAAAACTCAGGGTTTTTTTTTCCTTTTTTGCAGAAAGTCTTTCATACAATGTACTGTTGTGGTAGGCTAGAAACACGAAACAGAAGGATTATGGAAAGAATGAGGAAAATGTGAAGGTCAGATGCCCAGGACCCTATGTTGATTGCATGCTATTACCAAAGAAATTTAGGATGCAACCTGTTTGTATTGTAAAGAAGAAAGTTAAATTACCAGTTGGCTTCGCTGACTATGAGCTGAAGAATCATAGTATTGTGTAAAGCAGGATGGCATTAGCAGGATAAAGGAGTGGGCCTGTGCCCTATCTTAGTACTAAAAGCTACTGGCCGTGACTGTCCTTAAAGAAGTACTTCCTGTCCATACTCCACTTTACGGTGGTTGTTCTGCAGGGCTGGATTCATTCAGGGCTATAGAGGATGAAGCCCTGGGCCTTGGCCTAAATGGGGGTCCCTCACTCCAGCCCCTAAAATCCCTGCTTCACCCAGTCCTCCCCAGGGGTGTCCCTGCCCCTGTTCACACACCCCAACAAGCTCCCACCCCCTCGCAAAGCAGTGGCCCCGGGCCTGGGGCCAGCTCCTGTTCCTGGGGCCCTGGCTGGATCCAGCTCCTGCTCCTGGCCCCAAGCACCAGGTCCCTGGCCAGAGCCAGCTCTGGCTCCTGCCTCCAGATCTGGGTCTGTGCCCAGGGCCGTAGCTGGCTCTGTCACTGGTCCTGGGTCCACATGCAGTCTGCCCAACACTGACCCAGGGCTGGGGCCAGCTGCTAACGACTGCCCCCCACCTGTGAGGAGGGATTCAAATTTCCCTTCTCCTATGCTCCGCATCACATAAATGAGGTACATGGTGAAGAACAGGTATGGGGAGAGCTCAGGACAGTTACAGGGCCTCTGAACCTGTGTTGCCATGGATGGCAATATTCACGGCACTGGCTCTGGCACTTGGGGCTTGTTCCATCTGCACCCAATGCTGGCAATATCCACAGTCCTCCCCCACCCTGCTCAGCAGTGGCAGGGGGAGTGCTGGACTGTGCCTGCCAGGCTGGTATGGGGGGTGCCCTCTTGTGCCAGAGGCCAGGCTCCGTCTTCCTGCTTGCCCCTGAACCCACTGGTCCACCCCTGGGGGCAAGGGTGGGTCACCACGTCAGCTCCGCCCAGGAGCTAGGACTGGCTAATGTGAGGCATGGCCTCTGCTCCGGCACAGCCTTCCAGGGACTGTGACCCCGGGGGAGGTGGGTGTGCCAGGGGCTGTGCTGCACACCAGCCCGCCTTGCCCCCAGGGACAGACTGGGTGGGGCCAGGGTGGCAGTGCCCTGCAGGCGGCCATGCTGGAGGGGTGGAGGCTCTACAGTGAGAGGGGGTGTGGACGCAGCACGAGGGGGATACCCCGGGTCCTGCGGGCTGTTTAATCTGGCCCTGTTGCTTGGTAGTCTTGGGCACAGCCTGCACCAAGGCCTGCCACTGCTGGAAAGAAGATGCTGCAGAAGACCTAGAAGGCTGCTAGCCAATGCACAGATGAGCCTCACTAGCTACAGAGGATGCAGAGGGGCGCCCCAACCACTCTCTTCTTTGCATCCCAATATTCTCCTTCTCATCATTGTCACAGTGCTGACAGCTCCCTAAAAGTTGGTTTCCTTCTTGGGTCTGAGCTGGGTCTCCTCCTGCCTCTGCCACCCACTGGGCTTCTGGGCTCTCCTGCCCATCCACTAACACAAGTTCAGATTGTGCTCCACCCCAGGGCCAGGGGGCTTTCAAGCTGGATGTCCTGTTCCCTGAGTGCACCTGTAACTCGAATCAAAGTTATCAGCTGGGGCCCCTTCCCTGCGGCGCCTGCCCCTATAGAGGCGCGAGGTACCAAAGCCCCATCGTGCCTAATTCCAGCCCATGCCGCCCCGGCAGCAGCGTGCACCCTCCACTCGCTCTCTGATTGGCTGGCGGTGATGTAATGGGAGAAAACATACGGGCACTTCTCACCCCCTCCGCGCCCCGCCCCTCTCTCCCCTTGTAGCTACCTGGGGAGGGCACCCTCTCCACCCCCTTCGCAGCCAATCAGAAGGCACAGCGGCCTGCAGGGGGAGGGGACGGTAAGAGCTTGCTTTCCTTCGCCTCTTGCGTTCGGAGGAGTGATTGGCAGGCATGTAGCCCAATGGGACCACGGATATTACCGCTGCCTACCTGTCCGTTAGGAAAACCTCTGTGATGTATGGGAGGGAATTGGATTGACAGCATCTAGAGCCAATGAAGTGCGGGCACAGTGTAGGGCGGAGCACAGAGAGGCGGGAGGTGGGTTTAACTGACAGCGACTCCCGTCAATCATGCCCAGCCTGCAGTGCTCGGGTAAAAAAAGTGCGCAGAAGTCAGGGGGAGCACAGGAGACAGATTTGATTGACGGCTGCCGCGGCCAATAGTTTTCAGTCCCAGGCTGGGGCGAACCCTCGTTCCCGTCTCAGCGGGCGGGGGAACGGATGAGTGGCAGAGCATCTAACCAATGCCGCCTATAATTTGCGCAACAGGCAGATATGCTGGCCAATAGCAGTCAGGAAGAGGGCGGGACGCAGGGAAAGACAGGCGGGCCAGCCAGTAGAACTAGCGCAACCTCGGCGGCCGCGGCGCTTGGGGGCGGCGCGTTGCTTTTCCTCCACCCCCGCCCTTTGCCTGCTGACGTGAGCGGCGGGCGGGCCCGGCCCAGCATCGGGCGCTGGAGGAGGCTTCCCAACATGTCGGAGCTGCTGGCGGCCTTCGGACGACGCGAGCGGGCGGCTGCTGCGGCGGGGGGAGGCCAGCGAGGAGCGCCCGCGGCCTGAGGCCCAGCCGGCCCCACGCTGCGCCAGCCCGGGCTTCTGGGGCGCGCGCGCTGCTCGCGGCAGGTACCGGGCCCGCGGCGGGCACTGCGGGGCGGGAGGCCTGTGCGCGGCGGCCGAGCCGTGTCTCTCTCGGGGTGGGGGTGGGGGCAGCGCCGGGCGGGGCCTGTGCGTGTGCAGGAGGGGAGGGGGCAGTATGGCGGGCCCGTGTGTGTGTGTGTGTGTGTGTGCGTGCGCGCGCGCGCGCTGGGGGAAGGGGCAGAGGCGGAGCCTGCGCCTGGAAGCGGGAGGCGCCAGGCGGGGCCTGGGCCTGTGTTTACTGCGCCGGGGGATTCGGCGGCAGGTGTGGGGGGGAGGGGAGGGGTGCTGGGGGGCAGGCCGGGCCGGCGCGGTGGGGGGGGGGGGGGGGGTCCTGGGGTGTAGGGCACATGCGGCAGGCGGGGCCTGTGCGGCTGGCGCGGGAGGAGGGGGCTGGGCGGGCGTGTAATGGAGAGCAGGGGGGTGGGGCAGGAGGCGGGGCCTGTGCCCATGTGTGCGGACGGGGGAGGGGCTGAGCGGCGGGTGGGGCCCCTGGGCCGGGGAGGCGGCAGGTGGGCTCTGCAGGGGCCTATGGCGGGGTAGGGCAGGGGAGCAGGCCGGCTGAGGTTGAGTGGATGGGGGGGGGTGAGAGGGGAGGTTCAGGGGAGCAGGCTGGGTGAGGGGAATGTGTTTGGGGGTGGGGGTGGGTGAGAGGGGAGGCGAGGGGTAGCAGGTGGGGTGAGTGGATTGGGGGTGGGTGAGAGGGGAGGTGGGGTGAGGTGAGTGGATGGGGGTGGCTGAGAGGGTAGGCAAGGGGTAGCAGGCCGGGTGAGGTGAGTGGATTGGGGAGGCGGATGAGAGGGCAGGCAGGGGCATTGTTTTCCAGCCAGTATGCCACGGCACACAGGTGTGCTGTCAGGGCTGAGCAGGTGTACCACAAATTAAAAAAATATATATATATTCAAAGAGCTCTGGATTAGCTCATGAGTGTTCATGAGTTCATTTAGAAACTCTGTGGTGGTGTATCTCAAATTAATTAAAGGTAGCAAGGTGTGCCACGGCAGAGAAAATGTTGGGAACGACTGGGCTAGGGTAGCGGGCCGGGTGAGGTGTGTGTATTTGGGGCGTGGGTGAGAGGGTAGGCTAGGGTAGTTGGCTGGGTGAGGTGTGTGTATTTGGGGGGGTGGGTGAAAGGGTAGGCTAGGGTAGCAGGCTGGATAGGTTTAGTTTGTGTTCTGGGGACAGGGTGAGAGGGTAGGCCAGGGTGGCAGGTGGAGTGGGCTGTGTGTATGTATTGGGGACTAGGGTGGGATGGCAGGTGGGGGATTTTGCTTGCGTGTGTGTATGGGGGTAGGTAGGGCACTTGGGGGGAGCACTGATCATAGGGTGACAAAGTGAAGACCATTGCCTGTGCATCTGCTGAGGGGATGGAGGTGGGCAATGGACAGCCATTGTGTATGGGGGAGGGAGTGGGAGGGGCCTATGTACATGTATACTGAGGGTTTACTGAGCAGGTGGCAGGTGGGTGTGGCATGTGTATGCACTGGAGCAGACATTGGCTTCCCAAAAGATAAGAAGAGCCGTTTGTAAAAATTCCTTCAATAACCAAATGTTTTGGGAGCCTCAGTGAGTGTAGTCTGGTGGGGGGTAGGGGGAGCTGGCCCAGGGTACTGGCTTTAGGGTCTCTTGGTAGTGGGGGGGGACCTGGAACCAGGAGCAGGCCGTCCGCAGTGTCTCCAGTGGTGGTGTGTATCCTGAACCCTGGGGTGAGCTACCCAAAGGGTCATCCAGTGGCAGAGGAGGCCTGGAGGCAGGGCCTCGGGTGGTGGTGGGCCTGGAATCTGGAGCCACAATGGGGCATCTAAAGAGTTGCATGTGGCTCCAGAGCTGCAGGTTGCAGACCCCTGTAGTGGGGTCATGTAGGGCAGGAGATGGTCCAGGGGCGGGAAGAAGAGGCAGCAGGTGGGGCCTGAAGGTGTAATGGAGGAAGATTGCAGGGTTATTGCCACCATATGGTTTTTTTGGTGATGGTCATGGCCAGTGCATGTATATACATGTTTTGGGGAGCATGATGGTGGTGTAGCTGTACCCAGTGATCCCTCTAAGCTGTGTGGCCACACAGCTCCCTGGGGCTGCCTGGTGCAGGGAAAGCTGCTGACAGCGAGAGAGAGACTGAGCTGGGAGTTTTTAAACCTCCTGCTCAGTCAACTCTGACTGAGCCTGCACAGACTCTGCGCAGACTTAGTGAGAGCCCCCCCCCGGCCGGAGGAGTGGCTGGGGGCCAACCCGCGCTGCTCTGGTGGCCAGGGAAGGGGGCCCTAACAGCACTTTTCTCACCTCCACGGGGGGGATTGGGGGCCAGAGGCTGCTCTACCCCCCTGCCCTCCCAGCCTCACCACAGTGGGGCAGAGCAGCCAGCCCAGCCTACCCCCAGCTGGCCGTGCCTACCCAGGGTGGGGGCAGAGAAGGGGCTGGCGCTGAGCTCCAGTGTGTAGGGTCGGGGTGCTGGAATGGTCCACTCCGCTCCCAAAGAGTTTGGGCCGCTTTGCCTCTGCCCCCTGGCCTGAATGGGCCTGCTCCATGTTCGGGGGGGGGGGGGGGGCGGGGGCGGGGGCAGGGGTGAAGCAGGCAAAATTCTTTGGGAGCAGGGCAGGCCGCTCCAGCACCCCAACCCCACACACTGGAGTTGAGTGCTGTCCCCTGGGGAGGTGTGGCCAGCTGGGCTAGGCTGGGTTGGCTGCTCTGCCCCACTGCAGTGAGGCTGGGCAGGCAGCAGAGCTTGAGGGGGTGTCAGGATTGGGCCTGTGGGGGGGGGGCGGGGCGGCGCAGTCCGCAACATATGGTGCTCAGCTGCATTAACCCCTTAAAGGGAACGTTGGCTGTACCTGTGGAGGAGGTATGCATATGTATGTGGTGGGGAAGGTAAAGTCTCTGTTTGTGTTTTTGGGTGGGTAGGTAGGAGTTGTATGTGGACACATTTGGGGGAGCGGTGAAGGGGGTTTGTCTGTGCATGTCTGCGTGGTGTTGGGGAAGCAGGTGGGGTCTCTACCTCAGTATGCACATGTGTGGGGAGCAGCTAAAGGTGAGGCCTTTGTCTTTGGAGCAGGTGGCAGGCACAGCTTCTACATGTCCGTATTGGAGAGAGGAGTGGGTGGCACATGGAGCCTGTGTGTGTGTCTCTGATTTTTGGGGAGCGGGCAGGGGCAAGTGTTGCCTGTTCATGTGTTCTGATGGCTGAGGGATCTGGCTGTGCATGTGGGTGGTGTGTTGGGGTGGTGGTTGTGTCAAGCATCTGGGGGGACCTGTGCATGTGTTCCTGCACATTGTGGGTGTGGCAGTGGTTGGCAGGTGGGTCCTGTGTGTACATGTTTGGGAAGGAGATTGGAATGTATGTTGGTGCTGGGGAGACTGGAAGGATGGGCCTGTAAGCACTGGGGTATGGATGAAGGAAAGAGGGAGGCACATCTGCCAGCCTGTGTGCGTACTGGGAGATAGGAGGGTCGGTAGATAGCAGGCAGGCTGGTTGCCCAGCTCCTGTGTAAGTGAGAGTTAAAGGGAGGCAGTAGGCAGGTCTGTCTTTTATAGTGGGGTTAGCAGCCTTTGCAAACCCTGGTGCCGGCTCCTCCTCCCTTCCCATCAGCTGGTGCTGGAAGTGCCTAAAAATTCAGCTGCAGCCATTGCTGGAGTATGGGGCGACACTCTTCTGGCACTCTGCTGAAAGGAGGCACTTGTGAAAAGACATGACCCAGCCTGGAGTGCACTTCTTGGGGGTCCCCAGGCATGCCATGGAAAGAAACTGCCTGGAATGGTTCCTTTTGGTTGTGGCACACTGGAGGGGAGCCACCCCAATCAGGTTCTTTGTGGCGTGCTTGGGCGTGGTGGGGATGCCCTGTGCGTCAGCTGCCCCTGAAAGAAACCTCCCAGAGTGGCTTTTGGTGCTAGGAGCAGCAATTTATGTGGTGCCACAGAGGGTGCCATGTGCTGCTCCAAGTGGGCTTGAGTGCCACTGTCAGCAGACATGCTGGTGGTTGTCTACCCCGGTTTATAGGCAGGGAAAGTGATCGGCAGGCAGTTACTCAGACTTCTGAGTGTTTGGGAGTGGAGGGTGTGGAGGGATGCCTGTGAATGTGTGGGGATGAGGTGGCAGGCATACCTGGAAATTTATGGTGGGAGAGGGGTTTGACATAAATGGCTGTGTGCGTATTGGGGGAGACAAGAAGTGAAGTGTCAGGCAGGCAAGATTAAAAATATCAATGTTTCTATTTAAGTTGGTTTTTTATTTTGTGTCTAAAATAAAATCTTTTTTTAAAAAACAAACCTCTTTAAAAAATCTGAATTCAGTGCAAAATATTAAGGCTTAAATTTAAAATCTTTTAAAACACTTAAAAGAAATACATGTGCTGAATCCATGAGCTTCTGTCAAAAACTTTGAGTTTAGGCTTCTTTTCTGTATGAAGCACGTAGTTCACAACGTTTTGCAGGTCATGGCATGTTTGGTGGCATGTTCCAACCCTACTGGACATACCAAGCCCACCCACCCCAGGCTGAGCCCAATCATCTCCCTCGTTCTCTGCAGCATGCATATGGCTGTGTGGAGAGACAATAATGTGTCCCAACACAGTGATTGAGAACCACTGGTATAAAGAATCAAGGGCAAAAAATTAACTTTTGAGGTTAAGCTTTATAAATATGGCACAATGGATTATATAGTGTACTAAGGATTTGTTTTGTTTAGTATGCATGCATTTGATACTTTGTTTATTTGAATACCAGTTGCCATCCTAAGGCAAGAGTAGATACTTAATTACGTAGTGAATAAGCAGTATATCACTGGCTATTTTCTGTCATTGTGAATGTGTATAATCAGTAAGAAGCTGAAAATGTTAAGTCCATGATGTGTATTATATTGTACCCTCTTAGGTAGCAAAAAAGAGCACCAGATTTAGCGTAAAATTTCTATTTAGTTGTAAATCAACATGCATTAATACTTACATCAGCCAATGAGAGTGTGCTTTTCTTTAGAAAAATAACTGAAGTACAAATGAAAAAGGTGATTGAAATTGATTTTATATAAAGAGTTTCTACTTGGTAATTTGTTTTAAATCAGTAACTTAGATTAATCCACCCAGCAGGCAGGCTTGTGTTGTACAGAAGAGGTGAGGGAGTGGAAGGTTACTGGAAAGCTTGTGTGTATGTGGGTGGGAAGGTGGCCGGAAAGTAGGCCTTTGTGTGATTTGGGGTGTGGGAAGTGACAGGCCTGTGTAAGTATTCCATGGGAGGAGGGGTTGTTGGGTGGTGTTGGTAGCAGGCTGGCCTGTTGGTACTGGGAGGGTGGTAGGAAGACAGGCATGCTTGCAACTGTTTTTCTGGGGTAGAAGGCCAGCTGGCAGAAAGCAAGGCAATCTGATGTGGGGTTTTTTTTTTTTTTGGAAAGGAGGTGGCAGTTATGGAGGCAGGCTGTTTGTGGCTGGGGGTTGCATTGTGTATTGAGAGGAGAGGTGACAAGCAAGTAGTTCTGTGCATTAAGGTGGTAGATGGGTAGGTGGCTTGTGTGTATTTGGGAGCAGTTGATCTCTGACTGTGCTGGAGTGGGGATGGAGCTCAGAAGAAAGCAGGCTTGTAGAGGTATCGGTTGGAGTGGAAGTGGCAGAGAGGCAGGCTGCTGCGTTTTTTCTGAAGGTATGTTTGTGGTGTGTAGACATGTCTGCGTGTTAGCTTTGGTAGAAGTGGTAGACAGTCATGCCTATGTTGACAATGAAAGTGATGGAGATGGATGGTAACCAGGCAGGTCTATGTGTGGTGGTGGTGGTGGCCTGTTTTAGGAAGGCCTGTGTGTATTGGTGGGGAAGTGGCTGGCAGTTAGGCTACATGTTTGTTTTTGGGATTTTTTTTGTGGTTGGGAATGGTGGACTGGTGAGAGGAACCATGTGCTGTGCTGTGCTGTGCATAAGCATTATAGGCTAGGAGAGGGTAGTTGGTGGGTGGGATTGCATGGGTGATGTGGTGGTGGCAATGTAGACATAGCTGTGTGAGCATTTGGGTGGAGAGGGTGGACCAGATAGGCATCTAGTGCTGGGGGAGGGGAAGCAGTGAGTCTGGGCTACGTACAGGCACTTGGTGGTAAGGTTAGGATTGTGCTGTGTGTGGGCATGTGGGCCTGGGGGGCCTGGGAGGTGGATCTGTGTGCATCTGATGGAGATTAGAGACTGATCCATGTGTTTGTATTGGGCTGGGGAGATCTGGCAGGCGGGTAGGGAAGCCTGGGGGGGGTGTTTTGGGGCAATGGGAGGAGACAGGAAGTCTTGTGGCCTGTGTCTGTATGATGAGGGAGCATGTCAGCTGAGATATCAGACTAGTGTCTGAAAATATATTGGGGGGAGATAGGCAGTGGGAGTTTCTGGGCCTGCGTGTGTTTTCATTGAGGAGGGGCTGGTAGGCATGTACTCTGTGAGAGGCAAGAGGCGGTGGATAGGCCTGTGTGTTGGAGAGGGAGCAGGCAGGCAGGTCACATTGCAGTCTAGCTGATAGTCCAATTTACAATATAGTGAGGTTTGCAAGGGCAGGCAAGCTGGCCTACCCTTGTACTGAGATATTCAAGGATTTGGTTGGTAGGGCTGTATGTATTGGGGCTGAGGAAGTGTGGGGGACCTGTATGTTTTTTGGGGTGATACTGGGAGGTGGGTGATGTGTGCATTTATTACCTTGGTTGAGGGAATATCAGAAGGTTTGAGGGCAATAGTGGTGATTGGGAAGTGGTTGAAAGTTAGGAGGAGCTTGTAGGTGACGACTGGGATACAGACTGGGGGAAGCGAAGTTGGGGATGCCTTGTGTATGTATTGGGGAGGGTGGGAGAAGGCAGCATAGGGGGGAATGGAGAGCACATGTGCATGTGTGTTGGGAAGGGGGATTGGTAGACCTATGTGTTGGGGGGGGGGGGGGGGTTGAAGAATGAGTGGAAAAATTGGGCAGGTTCTACATGCCATCGAGGTGACAGAAGTAGCCGAAGAGCCAGGGAGTGAGTTAGAGGCCTGTAAGTTTGTATTATGGGGGCTGAGGGGAGAAGTGAGTCCTATATGCATGTTCTGGGATTGAGTGTTAGGCATATGGCTTATGTGTAGAGCCCTGCACGGATACAAATACGTGGACCCGTATCCGACCTGCATCCGCAAGAAATGGTCCGCGGATATGCATGTTGTAGCTGCGAATGCGGATATAATGGAGATATCTACGGATATCCACATGTTTGCAGGGCTCTAGCTCTGTGCAGATAAAAATATGTGGATCTGTATCCAATCTGCATCCACAAGAAATGGTCTGCGGATATCTGTGTTGTATCCGCAGATGCAGATATAATGCGGATATCTGCGGATTTGCAGGGCTCTCCTTATGTGAATTGATTTAAATCAAAGCAATGTTAAATCATGTATTTCTATCTTGTTTGCTCTTGTAATTTTCCTAAAGAGAATAATTCTAATTGGTTGGTAACCATTAAGATATGTTGATGGGAGAATAAATATAACCTTTTCACTTAATGTAATACTACATTTTGCTAACCAGATGTAGACTGTCAACGTGTATTTAAGCAGTTATATAGACTATATGTTCAGATTCTTAATTGTTTTTTTGGCATATTAGAAAATAGACTGTTTGGATGGAGATTTGAGTTTGAGTTCACAAACATTCCTTTTATTTGAGAGAAATATCAGTGTGCTATATACATAAACTAGATTTATCAAAACATGTTTTGTTTAAAACTGTCTTATTTATCAAACAAAAGAAGTATTATTTGTAGGTGGTGAATTGAACTGATTGTTTCCAGTCACCATGTCCTTCAGAATTTTAGAACTGATAGGTATTATCCTGTCACAACTAGTTTTTATTCATCACTTGGAAGATTAAAATAAGTTTTCTTGCTTCTCCAGTTCACAGTTGGCTTCTTAACTTTGAGTCACAGTTATTGGACTGAATTAAATAAACCGAAAGACAAAAACTTCCTGGAGCTGCAGAAAAGACTACTGCTGTCAGAAGCTGATTAGTAATTCAGCAAATTCAGGCTCCAGGTGCTTAGCTAATGACTTCCACCAGTGCAGTGTTTCGATGCTCTTTAAAACATTGATAGCAAACATGTTGCTCAATGTTAGTTTTTCATTTTAAACAATTTTAAAAGATTGTAGTGAGTTTAGGCCTTTGCTATAGGTTTTATATTTGGTTTTCAAAGTTTCAAGTTTTATTTTAAAAGAATTTGTTTTTAAAAATTTCAGGGAGAGGAATACTGGTATTTTAATATCTGCATGTTACTATGCATGTGTTTATTTGGCTGATGGGGCTGTGAGAGGTCTTAGTGCCTCTGTCTTCATCAGCAAAAAGATGCATGTTTAACTTGTGTTAACTAACAACATAAAATCTTAGTTGAGACATGGTAGTTTGTATCCTTCACAAATGTTGAAGGTTGTGGTAAACCATGTAGTCTTGACATTGTGTTATCACATGAAGATGACACTTAGGTTTTCACTGCAATTTTTTATCTTGTGTGTTCCCAACTCGTGTTAGCTAACACCTTTGTCCTAGTGGAAATGCGTCTAGTGGGTGTCTTTTACACTAGATCAGTGGGTCGTGATACACTTAGCAGTATATCACAGCTCTACAGGAGACGCTGGCCCACTCAATCCAGCCATTTCCCCAGCTCTCAGCAACACACTTACTGCTGTGTGGTGACACAGTAATGTGTCCTGACACAGTGGTTAAAAACTACTGCCTTAGTTAGTTATCTAGAATTGACTGCTGATTAACTTGAGTAGTTAAAACACTAAAGAATAGATGTTTGAGTGCTTTGTTGGGGAGTGATGAGAATGTTGAGGGGGAAGAATGTGTGATTGTGGAAGGGGAATTTGAGGTCTTGGTGTCTGGGTTTTGCAGAGGAGAGGTCTCTGCAGGGGTGGCCAAACTTACGGAACTTAAGAGCTGCACAAGTTGATTATTAAACCTTTGAGAGCTGTTCTGTGGCATATAACCACATTTATACCTACTCCAAAATTACTAAGCTCAAAATTCATTGTGTACTTCAACTTTATCATAAAAACAGGACAAATATTGATCCTACTAACATCAGATTCTAATAATTACTTCAGGTCGCCATGAAAATTAGATGTAGAACACTGCAGGCTTGTGGCAAGTTTTTTAAAATCTGGGCAGTAACAACTTGTCAATGCAGTAAGTAAAAGCTCTCTCAGATGCTGATCTCCAAGTATTGCTCAATGTTTTGAATTTCATCGTGGAATACACAGCTTCACAGCAGTAAGTTGTGCCAAAAATTGAAAGTATTGTACATTCAGTTTTAAATTTTTCTCCTTCATATTTTCATTTCTCAGTATTCCACATCATGTTTAGGACTTGTAAAACACAGTTTTATTTTATCAACGAGTAAGCTGAGTTAGGCCCTGTGAGAAAATCTAAACATGCTGGGGCTTCTCCAACCATGCTGTGCTTCCCTCCCTCACCCCTGTTGCCACTTCCCTGCAGTATCTTACCAAGCTGCTGCTCCTTTACTCTTCCTGACCATGCTGCCCCTTCCCTACAGTCCCCGACCATCCTGTCTTTCCCTGCTAGCAGTGACCATCCCCTGCTTCCCTGCCTCTCACAGGCTGCTTTTCCCGCGGGCTTTCACCATGCTGCTGCTTCCCTGCAGTCCCTGACCACACTGCTTTTCCCTGCCAGCTCACCACACTGCCTTTCCCTGCTGGCAGTGACCACCCCCACTTCCCTGCCGGCTCTTACAATGCTGCCGCCTCTTTGCAGTCCCCGACCATTGCACACTTCTCACTCATTTCCCGCCATGCTGCCCCTCCCTGCTGTGCAATTCGGGGAGCTGCAGTTTTTCTTGAAAGAGCAGCATGCAGCTCACGAGTAACATTTCAGCCATGCCTGGTCTATAGGATGGAGTTGGAAGGGAAGTACCGTGTTAAAAGTTGTGTGGCTTGTGCTTGGTGGAGAGGAGGGAGTTAGGTGTCCTGGTTAAAGGTGTGTGTGTGGGGGGGGGGGGTGCGGCTTACAAGACGTGCTTAGGTAGAATTGCCATATCTGTTGGGACACAGTAGTAGGAAACTGGGGGGGGGGGGCCTGTTCCTTGAGGTACAGATCTCCCTGCTCTCGGACTGGTAGAGCGGGGAGACATGGGGATGGCATTGGCAGGTCTAGGTCTGTGTATGAGCTCCATTGGGTTGGAGAGCAGGAGTGTGGGGGAACATGCTTGAGAAATGTGGAGAGTCTGCTTGAAATGTAGAGGGCTGGCTGAAAGACTTGTTAGTGGAGTGTGGTGGTGGGGGAGAGAGGGAGGCCTTGGGAGTTGGGTGGTATCAAGAGGACCTTGGGAGGCTTTTGGAGTGAGTTGTGGGGTTAAAGATGGGGCTGGAGTGATGCTTGTGGTGGTGTGGTTACATAAACTGGGTGACCTTTGTGTTTGTGTGATGGTGAGGAGTTAGGCTTATATGTGTTACATACAATATACATTAAAAGAACATTAAGGATGTGAATTCAGAAATTAGGAAGCGGCTTCCTTGTGTGTATATGCAGTATGATGCAGACTTTAGTTATGAGTTACTTTTGTCACTGAATATTTTTTCCATAGAACTCCAACTTGTATAATTTACTAGATATTTAAAAGAAGCAAACTAAAACAAACCAGTTTGGCCATGTGAGATCATTTGGCTCCACTCCTGTGCAGGACAGGCTCTGGTATAGTGCTAAAAACCATGTTTTGGTACTTTGGTCAGATGGTAACAAAATCTGCCAAAACAATATTTGGCATTACAGTGGCTACTCTTGCACTGCCTCTGAGTGGGAGAAGGGAAACCATCAGCCACTATGGTGGGAGCCTCCCAGGACTGCACAGATCTCTGCAGCCTCGAGATCCCAGGCCCAACAGTGTTCTGCAGCTACTGGCTTCCCCCTGCAGGGAGCCAGCAGACAGTAGAGTTGGGAGTCTCCTGGGGCTGGAGAGATTTTCCCGCCTTGGGACTACCCCAGCTGAGTGCTGCTGCTGCTGCTGGCTTCTCCCCCTGCCTAGCTTCAGACTGGGAGCAGGAGAACGGAAACTGGAGACAATAGCACTCTGGCTGGGAGCAGGGTGGTGTGTTGCCAAAAACTGGCATTACATCTCTCTGCTCTTCGCGACAGACTTTTGTGCCACAGCACAGCGGCTGAGAATTGCTGCTCTAGTGATTGCATACCTTTTGTGTTGATTTCCTTCCTGGTTTGACCCCCTCCAACCTGTCTCAGTCAGGTCTCTTCCCCACCACTGACTCTGCCCCAGTCACATTTTTGCTCATGCAGTAAATCTGTGATTCTCAGACTTCTCAGCCCAGTACCAGTCTCCCAAGCAAGTTCTAATCTTATCCTTCCAGACTTCCCATACCAATATCTTGCTATTCTGCTCCCAATTCCACAATCCTTTTCTAGCCAATCCTTGTTCTCCAACTCTGCTTCCACGTCTTCATCCTTTTCCCATCCCCTCCCCCCCACTCTAGGGGAAAAAAATTGCCTCTTTCCTTCACTTAAATTGTACGACACCTTTGATTTTTGAAGTCCCCACTTCCTTGCTCCAGATAGTTCCAGCCTGGCTTTGCTCCTCATCTCAGCCTCTCCATCTTCTTGCCTAGCCAGTCTTCCTTTTGTTCCCTCTACTTTTGAGTCAGGCACTTCGGGTTAGCACATAAGAGAGATGCTTCTTGCTCTCATTTCTGGTGTTGGGCCCAATCTCAGTAGCCTAGAACTGTAATTGAAGGGAAAGTGTTGTTGAGCCCTGGGCTTGAGCACGCCTGTTGTAGTCAGAATCTTGAGGACACTGTAGCATGAAGCTCTAGCAAACTGCCACTGAACAAGAGGAAACTGCAAATCGTTTAGAGGCTTAAATTTTGCTGAATTTACATGAAGCTTCACAGGGACAGTAGAGCAGGGATGTCAAACTAATGTGCTATGGAGATTTGGCTTAACTGTACTTCAAATGGGCTGTGCCTACCATAAATCAAAATACTACAGCACTCTTGTGGCATCGTGGAGTGTTGTGTATGTGAAACGATGCTCTGTGATAATCTCTCTCTCTCTGTCAGGGAGAGAGCATGATGATGTAGAACACAGTCTCATACCCAGTGCTGTGTGATGTCGTGAAGCCAGACGTTCTTGGGCATTATGGAGTGCTAGGTATGCAAGACCATGCTCTTGCTTCTCTTCCCTCTTTAGGGAGAGAGTATGATCCAGCTGAGTGCGTTTGTGGGGCAGATGGAAGATTTTCATGGGCTGCATTTGGCCTGTGGGCTACATGTTTGGTGCTTCTGCTGTAGAGCTTCCCAAAGACAAAGTAACCAGAATTTAACATGGCGAAAGTTTGTTTTCCTTGGGTCCAGTCTCAAATGGCTGAACCATTTTGGCTGAAGTTTCCAATGAAGTTCTGACAGAGTCAGACATCTTACATGGAAAACTTGTTACCAAGTAGTTAATGCTTGGCAAATTATAAGGAACCAAGAACAGTCTTTATAATGGGAAGTATGGGGCAATTTTAATAAGTTGGTGCTGCTGACCCTGCCTAACTTGAATGTTGGTGCAACTGTGTGGTATGCGTGGTGGAGCTGGGATGCCTGTGAGGGAATTTGTGGGATCTGAATGGTTTTCAAGAGGGTGAGTTGAGAAACCACACACCATGCTACAGGAGGATACAAACTTGTAAAGAGTTGTTGAGTCTGATTGTACAAGAAAGGAAGAGAACTGAAAAACTGTTCAAGGAGGCAGGACAGTAAATAGAATGGGGAATAAACGGTGTTGCTGTTCAGGTCAATTTCAGTTCAAGTTGCTTTTATTGGCATGATCTGATATGCAAATATTACTACTTCGCACCCCCCCAACCCTTTTTGTCAAAATTCTGCCAAGCCAATTAACAATGCTATATGTATTTTTGTCAAAGAAAGTGTAACTGGATACTGCACTTAAGATCCTGCTGATTTAAAGATTACTACCAGATAATGGGGCACATTTTCCTGTTGAGCAAATGGGAGGCATTAAATCAAGAAAACTTACTTCATAGTGTATTATACCATCTGGAATATATGTTAGATGCTATATAATTGGTAGATTAAGGAGTTGTTAGATAAATGCTGACATTACCAGGAAATAGGGTAGCAGTTTAGTTCATGTGTTAAGAAGTTGCCGCAATATTTGATTCTGGAAGTTGATGAGGAGTACAGTTGACTTTTTTATATGCCATCTGATATTGTGCTTAAAGGGTAACGTTGTTTTGGGTTAGTAAACGCTAGTTGGCATCTTTATTATGTCCTGATACTGGCTTAGAGACTTACTTTTTAGTATTCAAAATCATAATCCAGTCAAGTGATGTGAAGAATGGTTTACAGCTATGTCTGCACTGTCAAAGATGGAAAGGATGTTCTTCTGCAGTAAAAAAAAAAAAAAAAAAATTAGTTCGATGTATATGAAAATACTTCAGAGGAAATAACGAACTAAGTTGATGGATGACACTTTTTTTTTGGAGTCCTAGTCCCTAAAAGTAGTCCACAGTGGGTAAGTGTGTGCTCCATGGAGCCATCTGACACCAGATTTTTAGTAAGTAGCACTAGTTGGTCGATGCTAGTGCTCTTGCTCCCGCCATGCTCTATCGGGAAGTTGAAGGGAGTGATGCGGATGAGCACCTGTCCAGATCCTTCTTATTGCCACATTGCTGAAGTTGGAATCCTCTATCTCTAGAGCTGGTGCTTAATATTTTTCTGGTAGATGTTTTGTGTGTTGTTTCAGCACTGTGTATACCTGGAAGAAAAAATACAGCTACACTGCTGTTGTGCTTCAGTGTAGATGCTACAGAAATGAATGGTATTCTGTCAGTGTTGGTAATCCACCTTTCTGAGAGGAAGTAGTTAGGTCAATTGAAGTGCTGCCTACATTTAACTAATGTCTTTTGGGGTGTGGGTTGCTCACAGCCCTTGTGGACATAGCTATGCTCAACTTTTTAATTTAGACCAGCCTTTAGTTTGAATTTCTACTCCAGAGAATCCTTTGATCCCTTCAGGCAGGATTTAGATTTTACACAGGCCTTAAATAAATAAATAAATAAATAAATAAATCTCCTGCTCTGTTTTGGTTAGTGATAACTACTGTTGCCCCCATTGTCTTGGGGGAACTTGTAGCTTCACTGAATGCAAAATCTGCCATTCCTTTACCAGCTGAACGTGGTAGGCATGAGAACTTGGACTTCAGAAGCATCTAATTTCAGATACAGGCTTTATCTGTACTTGGGTCTGAGACACTGAGGAACGCACGTCATAGTTTGTCTGACTCAGGCATGCATATGGTTAGAACAAAGGACCCTTCACCTCAGCATTCCCATGATAACAAGAGGCACTCCTGTAAACCTACGAGTAGATCCTTACTAGATCTTCTAAGAGAAGGTCGCTCTCCTGTCCAGATCAAGTGAGTCTTCATGCTCAGTTTTACAAGGACTTTGATTCCCCCAAGCCTTGTGACCATGTTCAGAAAGTTGAGTAAGAACGACCGTCAGCCACTGTGCATAATCAACAGTAACTGGAATATTGACTAAAACAAAGCATTGAGAGCCAAAGGACTGCCGGCTGTCAGTACCAATGATAACCATGTGAATGGAGACTTCATCACAGGGAATACTGCCACAACCCAGTAAGGAACCCCTGACTACAAAGAACTTCACACTGACTCCAGTGGCACGGGACAGCAGTACTTGACCCTTTAAGGCTCCAGAATTCAACACCATTTGAGAGGATATCTTCATCCTATCAGACTTTCAATCTCCCTTGCTGTTGCACTAGCCATCACCAATGACAGTCTAATCCCAGGGGAAAGTTTCTCTTATTCCGTACCGTAGCAGCAGCCTCTCATGAGAGTATTTATTGATGGAAAAAGAACCAACCTTTTAATCTTCTGGGGAGTCAGACGTTACAGTGGATTGGTCTGTTAGAGGAAGGCAAAAGTTGGCAAGAAGTTCAGGCGCCACTTACTAGCCTTGCCTGTCCAAGTGGAAACCCTCTTCAAGACCAATGGTACCCAAAGCATTGGTTAACACAACCAGTTTTTGATCTCTTGTATTGGACTTATTGAGGGCATATGACTTGTATGCACAACAACTTAAATCCAATGCTGCTCCAGGTGATCAACTGGAACCCTTTGAACCCATTAAGGATGACAAATAGGATCTACTTGAACTAGCATTACTTATGTCTGCTTCTTTGCTCAAGCAGGCAGTTGCTTCAGCCTTGCTTTCTTTTCCACATGACCATAAACAGTTGCAGTAGCTATTTTGGAGAGTAGCAGAAGAGCTCCACGTGTGGGATTTATGACAGTGTATTGGATGACAGTTCTTGCCAATTTCAACAGGGCCTCAGTGACTGTGTGTGCCATTTAGCTAGTCCCGTAAACTATGCTGTGTACACTGTTTGCTCTCTTGTGCCCTTGGGAAGGGCTTTGTGGAAGAGCAGTAGTTGATCTTGGCTAAGGCATCAGACTTCTTCTTTCATGCTGTCCTGAACTCTGTTCATCCAGACAGCCATAGAAGTGTCCAGACAGCAACATCTAGGAACTGTCTCTGATCACAAGGAGGTCAAGCTTTAACTTCTTGGGGAGAAATCTATTTACTTCCAATAGCTTTCAATGTAGACTATCCAACTATGAAACCCTCCTGGCAAAATGATTTTTAAAAATTAATCCTATAAGTTCATGGCCTTCAAAGAGAAGCTGTCAAAGGAGGATAGAAATCGATTTCAGGCCCTTGTCAATGAATGCAGATTGACGACAAGAACCTTGTTAAAAGCTGCTTTTAACTCTGATGCCGCTTTAGGGGTATGTGATAAGAACTATAGTGATTTCTCAGGAATCTTGGCTTCACTCTTTGGGGATCTGCAGTGAGGCACAGGATGCCATGTGGGACTTGCGCTTTGACAAAATCAATCTTTTTACTGAAAGATGGACTAGTTTTTGTATTTGCTAAAGGACTATGGATCAGTCTTCTGCTCTCAAGAAGATCCTCCTTCAAGAAGTATTCTGCCTCCTGCCATGGGAAGCAATAGAGTGAGTACCCCTTTAGTATAAAAGAAGACAGTTTTGCTCCATATATTTTCTAGTCCCTCCAAAACAGATGGATTCAGACCAGTGCTTGTTCTGCAGCAACTCAATATCTTTATTTGCAAGATAAAATTCAACACAGGTGGATTGGGATTGATTATAACATCTTTAGTAAGATGTATGGTTCACAGCTTTCAGTATGAAAGACCCTGTCTTGTAGGTATTCATTCAGGCTTCTAGCAAAAATTCCGTAGGAAACCACTGTCCCTACAGGGTATTCCCATTTGACCTCGCAACTTCACCTGGAGTCTTCACGAAAATGTTCTCTGTAGTAGTTCCACACCTTGGAAAGGACAGTTGCACAAGAGTCTTTTATCTAAACAGTTGGCTTTTTTGAGGCAGGATATGACCAAAAGTCATAGCAATGACCTTGCTGCTGCTGCTCCTAGCACTTTTGGGAGCCTTTGTGAACGTTGAGACAGATTGTAGACTTCAGAGGAGTGATGTTAAACTCAAATAATGCTAAGGCATATCACCTTATAGACAGATTGCAAACAGACTGATAGATCAGGTTATGCGCAGGCCTTGGACGTAAGTCGAGATGTGCCCTGCCCTCTTGAGTCACAGTGTAATGTATTTATAGAAAGATGTTTACTAGATTCCACTTTGCTGTCTGCAGGCTTAACTTTGAATTGTACAAGTATTGAGTAAATTCAGCAGAAACTCTGATAACAGTTCCTTACAGAAGAAGACCTTTCTGACCTATTGGAATGATCTGACATAAGTGTTCTTGGGCATGCCTTTCTTTTAGCCACCTTTGCATGAAAGATCATCAGAGATGCCACTTTAAGATAGGTGGATGACATGCATTGTCGTCTCTGGGGTTGGGCAGATAAGGTCCACTGTCATAGATCTCATGCTTTGGGGGGACCCTGCTTCAGACCAGCTGGGAGGAGGTTAGCTCCACCCTGGCTTCTGGCTGTGTGCTGGACCAAGTGGAAGGCAGGCAGTGGTGTACTGAGGGGGCCACACCCGTGGGCGCCAGCCTGCCAGGGGACAGCTGTCCCTCAAAGCTTCCTCTGTGCCATTCAACCACTGTGCATTGTGAAAAACTGGCCCAATGCTGATCCCTCCTTGGCTCCCCAACAGGCTGGGGTGAGACTGTTCCATTCAAGCCCGTACCACAAGCTGTGGGGCTGGAGCAGGAGAGGTGGGTGCCATGTGGCAGGTAAGTGGTCAGGTGGCACCCACCTAAAAATAGGTAAGCAGCATATTCCTTCTTCCCCCCAGGGCAGATGGGAGACAGGGCTGTCTAGTGGGAGCTGGTGATTCCCTCCTGCTTTGCATGGGGTGAGAGAGGAGACTCAAGTTCAGGCTTGCTCCCTGGGTGATAGAGACCCACAGTATACAGTGTGATTGCCTTGGGCTCTGCTCCCCCCAGGGATGGCCTTGCTCATGTAGATGGTCAAATGGCATAGACCTTGTATGTCCTTGGAAACTAGGATTCACATGAATCTCCTGGAACTTAAAGCAGTGTGAGAAGTATGGGGGCCTTGTTACCACTTGTGCACTTTTGTCATAGTTCCATACTGTCAGACTATGTGGCAACAGCCCTATTCTACATAAAAAGGGAGGAGTGAGATCCATGCATCTCTGTATAAAAGTGATTAATCTATGGAGCTGGTGTATCAAGAACCATGTCGTCTTATATCAACAGCGTATCTCCCAGCAACCCTGAAATCGCTGGCAGCCAGCTTTAGCAGGCATTCTTCCCATAGACCCTGAATAGGAGTTGCACAGTTCAGTGTTGAAAAGCATCTTTTCTCAGTTGGGAATCCCTACCTGGGGTCTCTTTGGCTCTCAGAAAAATGAAGTGCATAAACTGTTCCAGGGCAGCTCAGGGCCAGTTCTTCAGCAGTGTTGCTCATGTGCTTGGTTGGGCAGAAAATCCAAACTAGTGGCTTTCAAACTTTACCTCGGACCCAGCTGAAAAAAGTGATTTGTGCCTTCAACCCCAGAATTACATGCTTTAAACAATGCATTTTAGTCTTTTGGTGGCAGCAGCGGGAGGCATCATGACCCAGTACTCGAGGGTCAGTGACCCAGTACTGGGTCCTGACAGGTGGTTTGAAAACCTCTGATCTTAACTATGCCTTTTCTCCTTAATTCGCTGTTTCCTTGAGCATTGTGGAGCAGTCAGAAAGACAGCATGAGTCATTCTCATCGTGCCCAGATGGCATAACGTTCTTGGTTTCCATTCTCCTGCACACATCATCGCAACCGCCAATCAGCATTCATTCCCAGACTTCTTGTCTCAAGAGATTGGCAAGTTCAGACATTTCTATCAAGAAGCTTTTCACCTCAGACTTGATATTTGGATGGACAGCCAATCAAGGATCTTTTTGTTCCCAGGACATGCAAGCTATCTGTATTAATTAATTAATTTAACTTTTTGTTGACCCTTATCTTGCTGTATGGATACACTTCTTCTCTATCTGAGCCTAGCATCTCCACTTCTCCTGAGTAATCTGATATCCTGGAATACCACCTTGCCTTCAAGTGGTCAGGCCTTTCTGGAGGTAACTGTGTGAGTACAGGGTTTCATTAGAACCAGTAATAAAATGAATTCCTCAATGAGACCTTAATTTAGTGCTATGAACACTTACAGACTAACCTTTGAGCATCTAACTACATGTTTGATGCTTCATTTTTTTGATTGCTTTGTCACTTTGCTCAGATGGACACATGAGCTAGGGGCTCTAATGGCACATCATCTTAACACTTATAAAGGCAAAGTCTCACTACGCCTACACCTGAAATTCATCCCTAAAGTTGTTCTGGAATTTTACAGCATGCACTTGTCTGTGTTTTCCTAAATGCCAACCTTCAGCATAGGAAGATGTTATTCCCTTGAGAAGACACAAGCTTTATCTTTTACTCACAGAACAGAACTAATCAATCATCTAACATGGTTTCTAGCATGCATGAGTTCAAGGACAAACTCTTTCTTCTCAGAGGATCTCCAAAAGGATCTATAAATTCTTTCGCTCTGCTCTGCACTGATTAGGCCTCAGCTGGAGTATTGTTTCCAGTTTTGGGTGCTTCATTCCACAAAAGATATGGAGAAATTGGTGAAGGTCCAGAGAAGAGCAACACAAATGATTAAAGGTCTGGAACACTTGACTTATGAGGGAAGATTGAAAGAGCTGGGTTAGTTTAGTCTGGGAAAGAGGAGACTGAGAGAATGAGAGTCTTCATGTGGTTGAAAGGTGGTTATGAGGAGAAGGGAGAAATATTGTTCTCCTTAACTGCCGATGATAGGGCAAGAAGCAATGAGCTTAAATTATGGCAAGGGAGGTTTAGGTTGAACATTAGGAGAACATTCCTGTTAGGGTGATTAACCACTGGAATAAGTTGCCTGGACTAGGCAGGTTGTGGAATCTCCATCGTTGAAAGTATTTAGGAGCAGGTTAGACAACTGCCGTGGATGGCTTGAGGTGATAACTTGGTCCTGCCATGAGTTTAGGGGACTGGGCTTGATGACTTCTCTTGGTTCCTTCCAGTTCTGTGATTCCACGGCATTCTTATCAACTGGCATGTCTTTCTCTTCTGACTTTAGAATACGTTTTCTCCTTCACATTTGGTATGAGAGCACAAGCAGCCTCAGCAAGATTACTCCAATCATTCATCAGTTAACAAGGTGACATATCTTGGTCCAAGCCTCTTTCATTTTTGCTTCCTATGGGGTAGCAGGTCTGCAGGCTTCCAAAGCTTCTGCATCACTGCGCTCTTCTCTCTCAATATTTCCAGTGGAATATACATGTACAATAGCTACTCGAAGAAAGTTATGTATCCTTTGTAACTGGAGTTCACCAAGGTGCGTGGTCCATATCTCTCTGAATCACTGTAAGAGTAGGAGTTGGTGTTTTTTGAGGCCACACCATTCCTTTTACTTTTGATATGTAGTATGAAGGAAGCAACTGCACAGATTTTGACAAGCGAACACTGCCTGCTAGTAAATCCTGGTTTTAGGATTGTGGAGCACATGCTTATCTACAGTAGAATATAGATAGGGATCACACATCTTAAAGAAGTCCACTTACAAAGAGTAATTTCCCTTTTGTCACTGTTACTTATTTGTGTTCCCCTCATGCCAATTTAACGTGCTTGATGTAATTGTTGTTTTTGCTATAACCTTTTACTAAATGTTCTTTCTCTTTTCTGTCTGTTGGCCAATCCTGTCATTCTCAACTTCCATTTTGTAGTGTATCCTCCCTGGTATTGTTCCTCCTTGGCTTTATTTGCTCTTTCTGGAACGAGAATTTCTGCTCATTCTTATGAAAATCAATTAAGGCCAATATTTTCTTAGAGATGCCCCTCTCAAGGGATTGCAAGGTATTATGTGGGGCATGTGAGCTGTCAGCCATACTTGGTGCTGACAGCCATAAAACCCTTCAGATTTGCCTGGACTGAGAGCAGTGGCTGCTGGCTGAATGTCTGGCTGGGAGGGCAGTGTGGCTTGCAGAAGCAAATTAGAAGCAAGGGTCATGGGGGAGAGGTGGTCACAGCCTCAGCTATTTTCAAAAGGAATTGCGGGGGGTAATCCTTCCCCTGCATTACTATTTGTTTTTGTTGTGCATTGTTTAAATGAATCTGGTATACAGGAAGCAATGTAGTAGGTAAAAAATGCATTTTTTTATACAGTTACTTTTCTGATCAGATTTTTTTTGTATACCAGAATTTAATTACTTGATTTCTGTTCCCTGGCTCTCTGTTATGCCAGAGCAAGCTGTATGCTCAAAAGTTAGTGTTGTCTGTAACCTTGTTTTAATGAAGGGAAGAGCTGGTTTATCCAAACTAATGCTATTGAGCTATTTAAAGGGGTGGACCCTTAATTGTCAAATGATTAAAACTGGTGGTTCTACTTTGTTCTATGACAGAAGAGTGAAGATGATAGGTTTTTCGTAGTGACATTGTAATCTTCTTGTTTGCTTTACCATGGCAGTAATTAAGTACTGCTTTAGAAAAAAATTTCATCCCTGTGTTGAAATCAATTTTTTCCAAATATTTGGGGGAAAAAAATTGAAGTGGTTTTCCACTGTTTTACTAAGGCGGCTTAATAAGATAAAAAATATTAACATTCTGTATTATTTACAATCTCAACTATGCTGTTTCTTTTTATTACAACCTCTTCTGTTACCTGATCACTCATTTGATGCACTGGTAACACTGGAAAATTGTTTTTAGCCTGTTTCCATGTCTGTTGTAATTGGGGAAAGCAGGTGATATTGCTGGAGCAAATGATTCAGTCTGCTAACCGAGTACCCAGAGTCTCTCCTCCATAGAATTATATGCTTCTGTCCTTGGAACTTCCAACTTGATTTTAAATTTGGTTTAATGTAGACTGGTCTAAGGTTGATTTTATGTATTATTTAGCCTTATGTCATGGACTGTGCAGTCCTGGTGACAGTGGACATTAGCACTACATAAAAACTATTTTTGGATTTTCTTGCCAGGGTAAAAGGTGGTGGAAAAAAACCTGAAAATTAACAATGTATTGCAAACTTAGCAGTTTCAGTATGTTCTGGTCATAGGGCACAGGACCTGGAATTGGGCATTTGAGGTTTTGACTTGTGTGACCTTGGGCAGATCATTGAATGCCTTCCTGTACACAAAATGGGGATAATCTTCCTTTTTTAGTTCTCTGAGATCTAGATGAAGTGCTTTGTTACAACTAAATAGTGTTTTACAGACCAAATAAGAGTTCTGAGTTGACTGCCTTCAGTAGATTGGGTGAGTCCTGCTGAAAAATCTGATACCTTTTTTTTTCTGTGTCAAAGCACAGATTAAACAAAAAGAGCAGTTGAAACTCTTCACCCTTAGTATATTTCAAATCAGCGTAAGGCCTTTATTTTATGCTTTGGTTTTTTGTTTAAACTTGTAGAAATGAAGCATTCAGAATGTTGTCATGCTGACTGTGATACTTTGCAGTTTCTGTGGAATTTAAACATTGACTGTTCTAGTGTGAATGGAAATTTCTTTTCCGGTGTACCTTGCTGTAGACTGCAGGACTTGAGGAACATTTTGATTTTTTGAACGATTTTGTATTTGTCTTGTATAAGAATCTCTCCAGTTATATAGCTATTTTTCATAGTTGTAGAATCTGTATTTAAGTTCAATATCTATTTTAGATTGTGACTTAACTAGTGAAATGGCAATTGACTCATTTCCAAAATAAATTATACTGCAAATAAGTGTGCAAAATTCTAGCTTTATTTTAAAATAGTAAAGTGCCTCAAAACAAAAGCTTTGTCAGTGCCTTTTCAACCATATTACTGCTGGTGTCAATTAAAGAATTATGGTGCAGCATTGAGTGTTAATGTGCAATTTAATTGGTTTGAAAGAAACTAAAGAAGGGTACAGTGAACTTTATATAGATGCCATCATATTTAAAAATAAAAATCCTTAGTTTTCTGATTTAATTTTTTTGCATATCAAATGTTCTCATCATTTTGCGTAGTCATTTATCTTCTAGAAGATCAATTAATTGTACCCATGAAGAAAAGAAGCAGTTTGCCTGGGTCTTTCTCTGCAGGTGTGTCAAGGAAATATTCTAACTTTCAAAGTTACGGAGGTGGTGGAATCTGTGTCTTTGGAAATATTTAAGGCCAAGTTAGACAAAAACCTGGCTGGGATGATTTAGTGGGGGTGGTCCTGCTTTTAACAGGTGGTTGGACTAGATGACCTCATGAGATCCCTTCCAACCCTGTGATACTAAGTTCCTAATGGTCATAGTTCATTTTGGATTTTCGGAATGTTCATGAAAGACTCTTTTGGGGTGTGTTTTCACACTGCTGAACATGTGTGAATATATGGTGCATGTGTGGTCTTGATCACAGGGATCTTAATGGAAAGAAGAGTATTTTTTATGGTATATCCATTCTAAAAATCCTTTCACTGTGTTACACTGTACTTCAAAGAATCACTTGCTCCCATCAGTTTTCATGTAGGTTCAGTGAGTACCGTGGTGTGCTCGTATCTCCTAAATATGAGAAGCTTGTCTTAGTCTGTTCCTGAAATTGTACAGTAGGAACTTGGTTCACTTATGCTTTAGAATGGCATTAAACTGGGGAAGATAAATCAAGACAAGGATGAGTGACATTGGATGAAAAAGTTTTCTAGCATGTGCCTTTCCCACACTTACACCCAGTTTCCTCCCTTTCTGCAAACTTTCCAAAATAGAAGAGGTATACGGAAGCTATAAGTCTTGTGTCAGTGGTTCTTTCCCCCATTGAGGAAGACTAAGGATAAATCTACTTCAGCTATCCTGTAGGCTCCAAAGGAGTTAAATATTGGAAACTCGTTTCATCTCATCAGTATCTCCAAGATAGCCATACTCAATATGGAAAATGTGGCTTTTATTGTTTAATATTGGGTTCCAAATGATCTTCCTACGTAGACCTAAGAGTCATGTCCTGATATTGCTTTATAGTGGGTTCTAAAACTCACCAGTTTATAGTGGTGTATTTTTTTTTGCTGTCGTTAGTGTTTCAGTCATCGTCTGTACCGATAGGATCGTAGTAGCCTGGCTGTGAAAAATGACATTCACATATGTCTCTGAAAAGGAGGCTATCTCACAAAAAAACCCCACTGGCTATTTAATGGCTGCATATCTAAAGTACCAGGGAAGCATCAAAACTGCATCTTCCCCCCCTTTCCCCCATCTGAGACTGTTTTAATTTCTATCCTTGAATATGATCTCCAAATCGAATTAAGTTTTATATATTGGGAAAATGAAATGTCTGAGTTGACTAAGCGGTAGCTGCTATTTGCAGTGAGAACCTGAGTAGCAGATAATCCATTGAATATCACAGATGTGGTTCCATGCGCAAAAAGAAACTTGGTATATGGAAACAGGAAGACTAAGTTTTGTTCTTGCCATGGGAAATTGTAGATCTGGAAACTAATGCCCTTCTCCCTGAGGGCCTAAAGGTATATTTTGCCTTTCTTCCATTGCCATATTTATTATAGGTAGTCAGAAACAGTTCAAACAAAAAGGTCTTAAGCTTAGTAAAGCGCTTTCCAACTGACACTATTGACTTCCAGTTCCAATGCCTTGTAGGTTCCTGACTTACAGCTTATGGTATGCCAAGGTGACCTAGTTCAATGAGTATGCAGTAGATATTCATTTGATGATTTGGAGTAGGACTAGTCTTCCAGAAAAGTGGCTGCTGATCAGGATGCCTTAGACCTCCTTTAAAAATTGAGAAGATCTTCTAAAATTAGGACATGAAATATTATGGGGACATGGAGATACCTTTTCTGTTATCTAGTTTGTTATAAAACCATTCAGCACTCCTAGTTCTGCAGCCTTAAGTGTATAGATGAGCCTTAGCCTGAGCTTATGTACAGTGTGATGTGTTGCAGAAAAATCTCAAAAAGGCAGACATAATGTTCTGAACCATCACTTTAATGTTGCCAGGTTTCTGAAGGTGGTTTCCAGCTGAACTCCTGTGAAATATTTGTAAGCATGGTTAATACATCCTCCTTATTCGTTGTCATTGAATTTATCCATGATTTCAGCCATCAACTTTGTAAGGCATCTCAGTGAATCTGAGCCTTTCTGTGGAATTTTTGCTATATTTTCTCCCTAAAATGGTCAACGCTTGGGCTAGTTCTAAAATATATTAAAAAGTTAATACTTCTGTTCACATAAATCAGTGTTTATCCTCCCTCCTTCCTCAGACCAAATGAATAAGCTGTACAATTTTGATGCAAAAAAAAGTAATGTGGAACAATCCTTGCTTGTCAGGAAAGAGGCCAAAATAACCCAAAAATGGATTAGGTTATAAATTGCATTGGCCCGCATCCACAACAAAATGTCTTCCTTAATAGGTGTTGGAAGACCATTCTGCAAGATGTGCCTACTTGCTTGAACTTGTTTTCATTGGTGTATGAAGCCTCTGTCATATGGTATTCTACAGGTTGCAAGTTGACTCGTGGCTAGTGAATGGCCTCTAGCAGAAAAAGAGCCCATTTGTGTGTGGGTTTTTTTTTTTTTTTAATGGGGTAATATTTTTCTTATAGATAGGACAGCCATTGTTTCAGGTAATCATATTCTATAAAATTGTTGGATGTTGATCTGTGTCAACTGAGGGGAAAAAACTGCTTGTGAGCAGCAGCAATTTGTTGCGCCAATAATGTGGAAGGATTCAAAACCTGCTTTTTGAATGTTGTTAAAATTAATTAGGCCATTAGGAAGATTGAATTGAAGTAGAACTACTATTTTTTCCTCTTGTTCTACTGGCTCATGGCTTTAAAATTCTCCATTAAGATGAACTAACAATAGTACAGGGAAAAATATTCCTTGACTTTCGTGTAGGAAGGGGAGTAATGAGAGAAGTGGAGACCACTAGCATATACCTCTGAAAAATTGGTGAGCGGAGAGGTGGTTGTCTTCCTTTTGTCTGATTTACTTTCCCCTCTTCTCCCAATCTCATTTATTTGCTGGTGCCTTTATCTTTTTGAATAGTCTTCTCTGCAGTGGGAGGAATTGCACTTGTGAGACACCTCCATTTTCCTCTCTCCCCTCAGACCTCTTTGGCTTAATTCTGATAGTCACCACTTGAAAAGAAAAGCCTTAGGAAATGGATTCTGCCATACTTTTAATTGTGAAGCTGAGTGGGTAAGTGGCATGGAATATTATGCTTGCTTCATGCTGTTACCAAGGAAGCAGATTATGCAGATTCTGTGAGATCTCTTGGAGTGAATGAAAAGGCAGTTTAGTCTCAGAGCATCATGTGTAGAGATCAGAAGGAAAGTCTTGCTCCTTTAGTGGGAGTACTCAACCTTTCAATCCACTCACCAAAGTTTCTCAGTTCTCCGTCATGGAGAGGGATAAAGGAGTCAACATGATTGACTAGGCTATTGAGTGGTGACATCTTCAAATTTCTAAACAAGCAATGGAGATAAAATAACCCATGGGTTATTACCACAGATGGAGAAGTAGCTGAATCCTACAATCCAACCTATGAGTCTTTTCATCCTAAATTTCTTTTCCCTCTACCTTGTTTCAGGTATTGCAGCCTTGTGTATTAGCTCCATGGCAGTAGTGAGCCCTAAATGTCTTGTTTCCTCCATGACCTAGAACAGGGGTCTAAAACTCAAATCACCATGAAGGCCACATGAGAACTCAGAGGGCTGCGTGAGGATTAGGACGTTAGCCCAAGGGCCGCACCACCGAAATCTCTCTATACAATGGTATTGCAGATATCAATAACGATTGTCACTGCGGGCTGCAGGAAATAGCTTTAGGGGCTGCATGTGGCCCACAAGCCATGTGTTTGAGACCCCTGACCTAGAAACTGCATTATTTTAAGTAACTAATAAAATACAGGGTGCACAATCTTTTGGAATAGGATTGATAAGCACACAACATACCTGAGATAAATTCTCAAGATTAAGGACATGGAAAAATTAAGCAGTCATGTACATACCCATAAATGTGCATCTAATACAACTATCCCCTGCACCTCTGCAAAGAGCAGCACTGGGAACCTTAGGTCTGCTTAGGAGACTGTTAGCCCCATTTCTTTAGTTAGGCTGATAATTTGGGTTCTCAGCTGCATCTGCCCTGAAGTCCTTCTTTACAAAACAGGTAAAAACATGGGATCCCATCCTCAGCTTCAGCATTACTCTGGCACCTTCCTTAAGGGAAGACTAACACTGTTCCTTTGAAGTCAGTGACTCAGTTAATTTCCATCTAAACCTATCCTCCAGTGTCGTATGCGTTTGGCAGATCATGCTGTTGCACAGTACTCAAACTCCTTTAGTGCAGGTCCCACATCCTGTTTTAACTGTGTTTGCTGATGTGTGTGTATTCTGCCCTCCTGCTCAGGGTATCTCCTCTATCAGAGCTTAGTTTTCAAGCAGAAACAAGAAAAGAAAGTATACCTCCTATTATGATTAGACCCTGAAGAAAGCAGCAGCTCCAGTAACATGATGAAACCCTGGCATTACCAGAACTAATGCTGCTATTGGTACTCCAGCCTTCCACTATCAGTACAAATATCTGTTGTTAGAAAACCAAAACGTTATGGCTCTCTGATACAATAACAATATACAGTATGTGTCTGTTAGGATGTTGATATTCCAGGCTCCCCTAGCTAAGTGTCCATTCCTGCTGATTTTAATTAATTTTAGAAACTGCTAACCAGAATAACTAATTCTATAACACAACACTGCTACAGTGCTAACTGCAGGATTAGACCTTCTTTGTTATTCTGCCAGCAAAACCAAAGAATGAGTATCATAACTATACAAAAAGGTTTACTTGACCTATTTGAGAATTTTGGACAGTCTTCTTCTGTGGCTGTGTCAGGGAACAAGACGTAATCAGTCCGTCACAGGCCTCTCTATCTTATTTGGTACCCAAATGCTAATATTTTAGTTGTTTTCTGTGGCATTGGAAAAGTCCAGAAGTTGCAGAATAAAGTAGTCAGAACACTGGGCTCTGGAAACAATGCAAGGAGACAGTTCACCGTACAATTTCCTTACCTACCAGATTGCTTCCCAACTACCTATTCCTGGGCCTGCTCAAAGATCCTTCTTGTGAGACAAATCAGCAGCAGACATTAATGCTCTCGGGCTACTCTCTGACCTGGAGTGGAGATTCCTTAAGAATTCTGAGGGGAGGGCTTTTTACTCATAATAATTTGGACCCCTGATAAAAGAGAGGGCTTCCACCTAATCCTACATCTAAAGGGGGAGGTAGCAAGCATATCAAAAGCTTTAAATTTTAGTTTGTATTCCTTGGGACCCACAATTCTCTCCCTTTTGCCAGGGAACTGGGTACATGGCTCTTTACCTCAGGGATACCTTTTTTTTTTCTCATAGGTATCCAACAGTTAAGACTCTAGGAAAATACCTGCAGTTCTGCCTCAAGACTCAACACCTCTCCAATATGAAGTTCTTACCCCTTGTCCTAAGGACCACACCTTGGTGCTTGCTGTTGTGGTGGACACATCTGAGGAAACGGAGCATAGGGGTTTCATACTTAGATGGGTAGCGCCTCTTCAAAGGCTTTTGCCCATGTATAATTTTTCGTTCATGAGTTTATATGATTGGTGTGAGCGCATGCTCCCAGTGTAGACACTCTAAAATTCCTTCACATTTCCAGGAGACGTGCTGAAGACCGTGTGCTGGTTGGAGCGGAGTGTGTCATAGTTCACTTGTTGTCTGTGCTGACTGCATTTATCTATTTTTCTCTAGATATTTTCTATCAGCTTGATTTAGTTTTTTGACAACGTTTGATGTTCTTATAAATTGCCAAGTCCATAAAGTTCTTGTAACAGCTTTGGTTGTGTTCTAGGTACTTCTGTATCTGTCACCACAAATAACTGATCCATTTGTTCTTGATCGTGGTTTATATCTGGCCTGTTTTATGCAAGTCTCACTTCCACATATTTCTTCATTCTCTTCTTCTGTGTCTTGATGAATGCTTTTTCTAGCACACTTGATAAGCTGATGTCAGTGTGTAGTTCTTGTATTCACTATTATCACTTTTTTTAAAGAGGTGTGGTTATATCCGTCCAACCTCTTCTCCCCCCCCATTTTTTCAGCACTTGCGGTTTTAGTAACTCTTGTTGAATAGCTTATCCTTTGTAGCAGTTTTGCAATTGTTACTGCTTTCGGGCATCTTTCTTTTCCTTTTTTAAAACTTTCTTTGGACATCTCTACTTGAGTCCATAGAGACTCGAACAGACATCCCAGAAGTTTTGCTTAGTGCTAAGCTCAAATCCCACATGGGAGCTGGATGATTTATATGAAAGGCAAGGAGGGAGGCAGGCACTAATGGCATCTTCTACGACTAAAGTAACCGTGGTGTGAGAGGAGACAATAATGCACAGAAACAGGCTGATGGTATGCTGAAATTGAAGTTAAATGAACCTTCAGGGAGGCATTAGATACATCAGACAATGTTGAAATGTAGCAAATAGTCCATGACTACAGAGATAAGGATGAGCTCTGAGATAAAACCTCTTAGCAGCTGTCCATGAGAACAAGTGCACTTTTTTCCCCCATAGCATTTCCTAATTGGAAATTTCTTGAACTGTAGAGTAATGTCTTGCTCTTGTAGAGTAAGAGGTCAGACCTTTCAGAAGTCGATTAACCAGACTGCCAGGTTTGAAGAGTGTAGAATAATTTCATTTGGAGGATTCCACACTTTCCCCATGTCCTGCCTGGGATAAAAGGTCTGATGATGAGAGGCACATAGTACTACAAGCTTCTAGAGAATTTTTCATGGATTAAAAGGTCAGCAGGGACCATTGTAATCTATTCTGATTTTCTGCATAACATAGACTATAGAATTTCCCTGAACTAATTCACATTTGAACTCAAGGATATCTTTTAAAACATCTGATCTTTATGTAAGTATTTCCAGTAATAGAGAATCCACTACAACTCTTGGTAAAACAAGCAAGGAATCCTGTGACACTTTAAAAGACTAAAAAATTTATTTATTGCATGAAATCTCGTGGGAGAAAATCCAGCTTCATCAGGCGCTATCTTCCAAGCACATTACCTCCCACAGAAAGTTCATGCAATAAATCAATTTTAGTCTTTAAGTGCCACAAGACTACTTGCGTGTTTTGCTGAACTAGATTAACACAGCTACCCTTTTGGAATTTGTCAACTGTTAAGTTCTAGTGGTTTATTATCAACACTGTTAAAAACATGCACCATATTGCTATTCTGAGTATGCCTATGTTCAGCTTCTAAACAGTGGATCTAGTTATTTATCTCTTTCCCTGCTAGAGTAAGTGCCCTCTTTAATCAAATTTCTGTTTCCCATGTAGGTACTTAAAGAGTGGGGTCAAGGGATCCATAAACTTTCTCTTTCATAAGCTAATTAGATTAAACTCTTTGAGTCGGTCATTATAAAGTATGTTTTCCAGTTGTTTAATCATTCTCATTGTTTGCCTCCCCCCCCCCCCACCCCAAACTCTTTGTGGTATTCAGATGTCAAACCAGTACCAAGTACAGAGGTAACATACCTTATCTATTGAGACCAGTATTCCATTGTTTATATACCTAAGGATCCCATTGTCCTTTCAGCAACAGCATCTTCCCAAGTGATTAAGAGTTTACGTTCAGCTGTATCTCTACCACCAGGATTCCCACAGTATTTTTTAGTATCATGGCTTCCAAGGATAGCCCTCCATTTTGTATGTATCATCTGCATTTCTTGTTCCTTGGTGTATGACCTTACATTTCTTTGAACTGAAAAGCATATTTCCTTGAGCCCCGCTTAACAAGTGATTTGAGATTACTTTGGATCAGTGACAGATCCTCTTCATTACTTTCCACTCCCCCCAAACTTCATGTCATCTGCAAATTTAGTGAGTAATCCCATTTTCTTCCATGTAATTGATAAAAATGTTGAATAGTGTAGTGCGAAGAATTTATTCCTGTGGATGATGATTCCTTAGTGATGAGAACCATTTTCCTCCTTCCATGTTTATACAGCTAGGAATGGTGCTAGGGTTTCTGGTGCCCCCTTGCAAGCACTGTAGATGCTGGCACAGATGAGTGATGTCATAGCGTAGTGCAACAGCACGCTCTCCATTTTGGTGCTGTTGAAATGTCGCCGCCGCCTTGCAATACTAATTGGGCTTATCACATTGCACTGGCCTTGTATACAGCATATACTGCAGTAGAGTGGTGTTTCATGATGAGGGGTCCTAGTGCTATGATGATACAAAGATAATGTTTTATCAATTTCTGGTGTACTGTACTGAATTTGTCACAATTTCATAATCAAAACATCATGCAGAATCAAGTCAGAAGCCTTACAGAAGTATAAATGTTTTACATCAGTGCTATTGTTTTTATCAGCCAAATTTGTAAACTTTCTGCCAAATGTGTAATCTCTTTGAGATATCAAGTTCATCTGACAAGATGTTTTCCGTAAAGCTGTTGACTGACTCTAATCATTATTTTCCATTATTTCTTCATTAAATGAGTTCTGTATTAGCCACACTATTTCGTGCAGCGTCTATGAGAGGCTGTATTTACCTGGGTCATCTTGTTTAACCTTTATATAGTGGAGTAAGACTAGCTTTTTTTCCAGTCTTCTGGGATCTTCCCAGTATTGCAAGACTTACTGAAAATCAACATTACTGGTCAGGAGTTTGAGGCAGTTCTTAAAATGGTTGGGCAGAAATTATACTTGTCTGCTAACATTAACAGCTGCTGAACAGCATTCTCCCGAGGTTACTTTCTGAAGGATATTCCTATCGTGTGATGATTCATTCTCTGCCTTTTTTGAGTACACAAAAAAATTTATTGAATATTTCTACCTTTTTTGTATTACTGACAATTTTATAGGGTTCATCTAATAATGGATGAATACAGTTGTTCAAATTAATTTCATTTCTAATATACATAATTTCCTTATTCTTTACTCTTCTGGCTTCAGATTGCTTGTAATTGCAGTAGCTTGACATGCCAGTGTGATCTGGGCCATACTGGTGAGCAGAGGAGTGTGAGGGGCCCTTTACTTCACTATCATTCTTGGCTCATTTAGGATATCCAGTTCTACCTGGAAGAAGTCAGGCTCAATAAGATTATTTTGCCTACCTTGATTTTCTATTAGTGTTATAGCACCTACTTCCTCAGGCCTGTCTCCAGAATCAGTAATAGGTGGAATGAATGTTTCAGTGCTGAAGTCTTAGGTTTCTCTTCTGCCTTACATCCTAGCTTGTGACAGGACAAAGTATGAAAAGCCCCTTACCTGTCTCGGCCACAGCTTTTGCTTTTGTCTCCAATTAGGCCGAGTCAGAGCCTTGGCTTAACAAGGAGAAGGGGAACAGCTGGTTGCCTGACGCTGGTGATAAATAAGCCAGAGCAGAAAGACAGGCATGGGTGAGCAGGGCAGGGGAAGGCTGCTTAGTATGGTGTCTGCTGGCCAGGAGGATTTTTAAACTGTGAGCCTCAGAACCCCTAGAGCAGTGGTTCTCAACCTTTTTGTGGGCTGCAACACGCTTGGTGGAGTGCGTAACACTTCAGGACACACCGGGCCCCCTGCCACTCCTCCCTGGCTCTCTGTGACCCACTTACCACTGAGTGGTGACAGTGTTGTCCTGATGCAGTGACTGAGAACCACTGCCTTAGAGTGCCTGGGGCAGGAGTTAGAAATGCTGTGTTCACACTATAAACCATGTGGGTAGCTAAAAACAGCAAGGAGTAGAGAGTCCTTTGTGGGTCACAAGAGGAAACCAAGAAGGTCTGGAGGAACTTAGAGCAGGTGCAGGTTTTGTTCTAACTTTTAAAAAAATTCTTTCATTCCCCAAGTGGAATTTTTAATCTGTCTTTCTCTTTCCTCTCTGACAATCCTGTAACCTGCAGTGTGGAATGCCATGAAGTCATGTGGTCAGTCTTAAATTCTGAATGGCAAAGCTCATTAAGTTTACAAACCTGTTTTAATGAGGTATTTCTTGCAATGTAATCATGTTAATTTTATGTCCAGTAACATGAGGAATTTGTGGCTGGGTGCTTCTAAAACAAATATCCTATGTAAATCTCATGAAATACAGGAACTTATGAAGCATCAGAAATTTTAAAGATTTTTTTTTTTATACAGTGCTTCTGACTCAAGTAGCTACAACGGCTACATGACAAAGCAGGAAAACATCATTCTAAGTTCAGAAAATTTTGGATATGTCAGTTTATATTCTTATGAGCTGTCTTTGTTCCTGTTGTCTTTTCAAAGACCAAACATTACTACTTAGATTCAACTTCCTACTTAAAACAAGCAAACTGAATTTCAAAACCCTTTATAATAAACAGTAAAGGTTTGTTAAATTTTCCTACCTGTTTGCAAGCCTAATTTTTTCATGTGTCCATTATGAGCACAGGTTTTCCTTAACCTTTGATATAGCTGTCCTATGTACAGTACCTTCAAACTTCTCCAAGAAATCATTTGAATGATGCCAGCCATAGTTATTGAGAGAGGGTTTTTTTTGTGTTTTTAGGCTTTCACTTTGGGTACAAGACCATAACATAGTATACGTTTTTTGGTATTCATTTAAAATTCTGCAAATAGTCAAAGCTTTAATATTCTTTATCTTTTATCTCTTCTCAGTTTCTTTCCCTATTATTGACTACTTTGCTATAAAGTGTAAATTGTTTTGTTTTCATTTGATGCACCTTTTAATATGAAACATAAAGTTTCATGTTATAAATAGTACAGCTAGTCCTCACTTAGTGACCTACTCGTTTAGTGACCCCTCAGAGTTATGACCGGCTCTCTGATGAGTTGGTATTATGGCGATGTACGAGAACTCGCATCAACTCTCTCAGATTACCTATATTTACAGTACACTATGCAAACTAAGTTCAGTACATTAGAGCTTAAAACATTTAAAATATATATTAAAAATGTTATAAATGATGCAAAGGTGACATTAAAACTATCTACCGATGGTTGAAAAACCCACTACCAGTAAAGTACATTATGCCTGAAATACCGGTAATGGCTGCTCCTCGTTTAGTGACCAATTCGTTTATCAACCGGGTTTCAGGAACGGAACCCGGTCACTAAGTGAGGACTACTTGTACTATATATTTTTTATCCGACCTAAAGTATCAGTTGCATGGAACTTGTGTAACTTCTTTATGCACCACCTAAGTTAAATGCTTTGTTGCATTTCTGTCAGTTAGATTAACCATGCTCACTGATACTAGTTCTGTCAATTATCTAAAATGTTGTAATATGCAGATCTGATCAAACACACACTCACACCTTTTACATAGCCAGAGCAGTATAAATGCAGTGGTTTTCAAACTCTTTCTTAAGATCCAGTTGGGGGGGAAAAGTCATTTAGGTCTGTAACCCAACAAATAACATCTTTAAGCAATGCATTCCAGTCTTTGTGACGGCTGCAGAAGAAGGTGCTGCGACCCAGTACCTGAAGCTCTGTGGCCCAGTACTGTGTGCTGACCCATAGTTTGAAAAACACTAGTATAAATGGGATTTGGTTCCTCTCTCTGAGAGAATTCTGTTAAGATTAAGAAGACTGATCCCCTTCCTATGAATGTAGAGGAAAAGGAAGCAGGGCCTAATTCTGTTGTCACAAAGCATGGTATTCTAGACCTCCTGGGTATAGCACTGATGTTAGTGCTTTTCTTGATTAGCCCTTGGAGAAATAAGGTCTTCCCGTGTCATCTTCACTGTCTGACAATTTGCCTTATATTTATCATTGATGAACACAGCCACAACACCAAGATTAGGCAAACACTGGTAGTGATATATAAATTTTTGTGCAGGAAGTGATTAAAGGGGTAGGGTTATTGCTTTGAAAATACATTTCTGCAGTATATTTGGCTTGATTGACCCTGCATTGCAGGGATGCCAGTTTATAAAGATCATGCGTTATATGCTATTTGCCAAACATGTTTAAATGCTAGAGGTAGAATATAGCTTCTGACGTGGGTTCTTGGTGTGCATGGCTTTCTAAATTGAAATTCTCAAGAAGGGCAAGAGTTCATGATCCTGCTGTGAAAATTACATATGTTCGTATTGCCTTCATAGTAAAGGTTTCATGGCAGGACAGTTTTCTGTAGTCTTGTGGTTAGGCGAGCAGATTCTTCGGTGATCAACCAGTGCCAAAAACAAGGGACAACGAAGAAAGATCCAAACCACCTTGGCTATAGATTGTACTCCTTTAGAATGATGCAGGCTGTTTACGTGAGAGAGAAACTGGGCTTTTTGACTGGTGGAATTCAGAATGATCAGCTTTATGTAAAAGTAATTGTTTTAAATATCCATGCAAAATGTAATGGAAGTTCTATTTTACTTTGCTGTTCCCAAGTATATTACTCTCTAGACACCTTACTAAATAACTTTTTACTTTTAACTGTGTTTAGTAACAGGAAATCGGAACACATTGTACTGAAGCAGATGTTTTTTCCACTCTTCAGGGTAGCCTGATAAATAATTTGCAATCTGAAATTTTAAACTTCCATTAATCTTTTTTATGATCTAATGGCAGATGTCATTGTATTTGATAGTTTGTTCTTACTGCCATATTCTGGGAGCGAATCATTAAAGATATCAGAATCAACTACTGCCTTTTAGCAGTGATGCATGATAGATATGTTTTTAACAGATGCCCATGTATTTGAGGATGCACATAATTTGTGTCCTCTGTCTTCTATCAACCTTTTTGGGATCATGACACACTCGATGGCATGTTATGACTTTACAGAAAACACCAGCCCACCTCCCCCAGGCTGAATCTAGCCATCGCCCCAGGTCTTCGTGACATGCCTGCCAGCATGTGGCAACATGCTGTGTCCTGGCGCATTGGGTTGAGAACCACTGTTCTATCAATATCCTTTATCAATACCACTCAGTTTGGGGTGAGTTGGAGGACCATAAATCCATTTGGCTGGCTCCACAAAATGTTCTTCATTGCTGAATTACTGTGTTTATAGGGTGGCCACCAACCTGTTATCTAAGAGCTGGTATTTTTGCTAGTTTTTTAGCAGAAGTTATCTTCATCTAAATTCTGATGATGATGAAGTACAAGAGAGAAATTTCCTGAGACTCTTTAATCTTGAGAGTGTGGTGGAAAAAGATCTAAAATAAAAACAATAGGGTACTACAAGAATGTGAAGCTGCAGCTGAGTACATTTATAAAGAAACTGGAGTCCCTTAATTGTGAAGCAATTTCGATTTAGCACAAAATTTGTAGGTGCTTACATGCCCTGATTTATTTGCTGAGAGGGAGATTAACTCAAGTTCTGGTGCAAACCTAATCAAAAACATTGTTTTTAGTTCTGTTGCTTGCTTTTGTACCAAATACTAAATGGCATCTTCAGTAGACTGGGATGGACAGAATTAGCTCACAGCTAGGTGCCAGCCATTTTATTTTTGGTCACCGGAAAGCACTCTCCCAGTACGTTTCTGCAGGGAAGCTAGGTGAGAGGCTACAAAAACTGGTCACCGTGATGACCAGAAACATAAATTTGTCAAGGCCTGTGAAAGACATATATTGCAGAGGGTATGAAAAGCTCCATGTAGCATAATAAATGTTAATATTTGGTGACTGGTGATTTTTTATACTGGTGTTTAATCTATATTTTTACTTGTTCAGAAATGTTAGATATTTAGAGCATGTGTGTGTTGTAGAGCTTTCAACACTCAAGTTAATTCCACTCATGTTAGCCTAGCTAACCGTCATACTGCAGAACCCTCAAGTTTAGATTAGCTGCCCAGTGTAGCTGAATCTGCTGCATTTCAGATTTGAGCATCAGCGACACTCAGGCCTCAACTGACACCCATGGACTGGCCAGAAAGCTGAAGTTTAAAGCACCGTGTCACTTGGGTTAAAGATGTTTGTGTGCAAGTAGGAATCAGATTAACGGAAATACTTGAGTAAAATTTAAGATACTATGCAGTAAGGATTAGCACGTAGAATATCACCAGTTTTGGAAGATCATGTTCAGGTGAAAATTTGTCTCCAGTTGTCACATGAATTGAAGTATTTCATCATAGCAAGAACTTTGAAAGTGATAATCCAGCCAAATATACTGTTGTAAATTACATGTATCGTTGCACACATTATCTGCAGTTTGAATGGATTTTTATGGAGATTTTATTGATTCTGGACATCAGTAAATAATTCTCATATGCCTCTGGTAGTACAAGTGTGTTATCAATGTAATTTTTACGATAAGTTGGAAAAAATATTTTATAAGGCCTCAAATAGTGGTTTAAAAAAAAAAGAAGAAAATGACAGTTTATGCAGTTTGGTAATCCTATTAAAATCTCAATCTTGTATTGCTTTAGAACAGGGGTTTTCAACCTTCTCAGGTGAGAGGCCACATTGCAATTCTTTTCTCAGTAGGGGGGCCAGTGAGAATTTTTGATAGCTAAGATATACAAATTGATCTTATTAACCTTAATAAAATAATGATTAGTGTGATATTTGGCATTGTTTTAGCTTGCTGTGTGTACAGAGGATGTGGGGGTGGGACGGGGTGTCTGTGTGAGGGAACAAGGCAGAGCCAGGCGAGAAATTGACAAGGGCCCTGGCCAGCCCCAGCTCCCAGGCTCTTGCAGCAGCACTCCACAGGCTGGATGAAAGTCCTTGATGGGCTGGAGTCTGGTCCCTGCACCACAGGTTGGACAAGCCTGCTTTAGAAAATAACTGTTTCTGAAAAGAAACTCTTAAGTTGAATGTATTGAAGTTCAGGGGGTTTTTTTGTGTTTAATAGGCTTCATTTCATCACTTCTGAGGCTTCATATTATTTCTGAAGTAAAATCTTGTTGGCCTCAAGTATATGAGAAGTAAGGCTTAGTAGCTGAAAACTGGCCAGTTCCTACCTGACATGCGTTGAGGATTTGAAGCTTTTATGTAGTCAGATCTTTTATTCAGCACCTATCGGGCATATACATCGGGTCAACTGTGTTTGTAGGCTTTTTTCTAAACTGTTTTTGGATTTCTATTCTTGATTTGTGGTTAATTGAAGCACAGTGGAGGATCAAAGTTTCCTTCAATTATCCAGATTAAAAAAAAAACAAAACCCTTCAGTTTATTCAAGAAAATATTCCGTAATTCAGATTTCCCCAGCATGGCTAGAATGTTTCATTCAACCCAATCAAATGCTGCTTTTATGTGCAAATCAAAATGTTCACCAGAATGGCTCATTGTATTGAGGTTTCTCCCCCAAAGATTGGTGCCACCAAGGGAAAATAGGTTTTCTTCCTCTCTCTGTTTCAAAGATACTATCTCTGTACATTGTTCTCCCTATTCCCCATAGTCTGGAGATTATTCATCTTTCTTTGCGACTGATAGCAAGGTGGATGAGGTGATATCTTTTATCGGATCAATTTCTGCTGTTGAGGGAAACAAGTTTTTAAGACAGACACTTCAGTTCTGGGAAATGTATTCCTCAGCATCACAGCTAAAATGCATGGTGGAAGTAGTTAGCACATAGTGTAAGGGTGTATTGAAGATATAAAGGGGCTGGTTAACTCCTCTGCAGTCATAAGATAAAAGGAGCAGATTGGTGGGTTACTGGTTGTTTTAATAAGCCATAAATCCAGTATGTCTTTAGTCCACTATTTATAATAGCCTGTGTGTCTTGAAAGCTTGTTACTCCTACCAACAGAAATTGGTTCAATAAAAGATATGACCTTGTTTCTGTAATATCCTAGGACTAGCACATCTATAACTACATTGCATGTACCTGAGACACTCACAGTAGAGTAACAGCTTGCCCACAATGGTCTAACCAATGTATCTGCAACACTGTGACTCACTGTCTAGAACATTCCATATAGACTATCTCTAGCTCGTTGCATGCATGCAGACATACCATACTCCTACCAAATTGATTTCAAAACCTATAGCAAACATACCTGCTACCATTCTGGACAGAGACAAAGAACAAGAAAAGGAAACAGGTCCAAAATAGGACCAGTACCATTCAGCCTTTCCCAAACACCCCTCATTTTTTTGACTTGTCAAAGGAGACTTGGTGTCAGGTCTAGCACCTGATGACTTTAAAGAATTGCTGCCTTGATTAGCTGATACGCTAGAACTTGAGACAACAGTGACTGAAAAGAAGGCCTCTAAGGTATTTGGGATCTTTTACTTTGGTGCTCCAGGTATGATGGCCCCTTCCAGGAGCCATCTGTAAAGTTTGTGACAGAACCTTGGTGCTCTTGTTTATACAGCAGAGGTGGTAGAAAAATGATCTGTAGTGCATCAAAAGAGCATTGCTGAGTAATCCATTACTCAGCAATTATCCACAAGACCAGCAGCCCAAGAGGAAGCTAACTCGTTCAGCGTGAGCAATTTCCAAGGATAAAGATACTGTTTCTTTGGTAAGAATGCTTATTCTAATTTGTTTATCTACAGCAAATTACAAAATGCTTTTTTAAAGTATGACTTTGTGACGTGGTACAAGGTATTTCCCGTTCTTAGCCAACAAAAGCCCTTATCTATCAGAATTTCAGTAGAATTGTGGAGTTTGCAGGTTTGTATAGTCCCTGTGGTGTACATCCAAACCCCGGATGGGTCATAGTCCTTTCTTTCATGGCTTTGGTTGTGTATGAGTAGATCAAGTGGTAGGAAGCAGGAATGAAGATTCAATGAAGCAGCTGCCTTTTATAGTTCTTTGCTGTGCTGCTTGTGGAAATTTATAAAAATAATAGAGCCCAGGATCACCTGGGCAATTCCTGGTGCTTATAAGGTGCAGACCCTGGGTTTGTTGCATGTTTGTGTTCCCTAATGGCCCTCAGGCAGGCTTATTGTTGCTGCCGTCCTGTCTGGGTGCCGTCCAGAAACACAGCACAGTTTGAACAATGAGAGTCCTGTGGCACCTTAAAGACAAACACATTTCTTTGGACATAAGCTTTTGTGGGCTCCAATCTGATGAAGTGGATTGGAGCCCACAAAAGCTTGTGTTTGAAGAAATCTTATTCTTTAATTTGCCACAGGGTTCTCTTCGCTTTTGTTGTACACAGACTAACACAGCTAGACCTCCAAAAAATCAGCACAATTTGAAATATAGATGCATCAAACATATCTGTAACTTACAATATTTAGGACATGTATCATATTTAGCAGGCTATAACGTCTCTTATGGTGCATGGTATATCTTACATGAATTTAGTATAGTTTTGCAATATTGGGATTAAATATTCTAAAAGGTCACCCTAGTCCAGGCAGCATCATAGCCATTGCATCAGCAAGAAGGGTTAATGACTCCAAGCATCTATCTGACCCTCCTCATGCTATAATCCACAGTTATAAAGTGATGTGATGGTCTCCTAAATTTATTCCCCAAATTGTTTGAATTTAGCGTAAATGAATCTACTTACTCTCCCTGTTTTTCTTTCCAGAACCCCACCCCATTTGAGAACTAGTGTGCTCTGGAAATTTTAAGATCTGATGTTACCTGGATGGGTGTGATCTTTTAGCCTCCTTGGTCCATCAAACCAGTTAAAGGGCAAGCTGTTTTGGCATGGGAAATATTTTAATACATTACATGGTAGAGTTCTTCTGTTATTAAATGACCAGCATGCCTTTTATCCTGCCTTTTGGACTTACTCTGCTAGAGGCTAGGCTGCTATCTCTTCATGTTTCAGAAACATATCTGTATCAGAAACCTGCAAAGTGGCAGTCTGAGGTGAATTTTCTTGCTTCTATTGAACAGTGTGCCCTAGATCTGGCCTCCAGATCAGAGGTAAAATTTAAGAATTAATTTTGGCATTCATATTTTAGCTAGAGGCTGTTAAGACTCCAGTTAGAGCCCTGTGCGGATACAAATAAGTGGATCTGTGTCTGATCTGTATCCGCAAGAAGTAGTCCGCAGATATCCGTATTGTATCTGCGGATTTGGATATAATGCGGATATCCGCATATTTGCAGGGCTCTAGCTCTCTGCAGATAAAAATATGTGGATCTGTATCCGATCTGCATCCGCAAGAAATGGTCCACGGATATCCGTGTTGTATCAGCAAATGCAGATACAAAGCGGATATCTGCGGATTTGCAGGGCTCTAACTCCAGTGACTATATTGAAGATGAACACTGCTTGCTAGTCACCTGAAGTGGGGATTTGCATGCAAATAACTAAAGAATGGTTCTTTAAGACCTTTTGCGAATCCTATGACCATTCCTTGTTTTTCAGTTTTTACTGGCTGGGATTCCAAATCAATGAAGGGAATTGCTGCTCTATTCTTTCCATCCTTGGGTGACTGGGAATATGAGGGAGGGCAGAATGCAGGTTTGGCCCTGACAGATGCTGCTTTTTAAAGATTCTCATCTTGTGCACCTGAAGTTGGGATCCACAGACAAAATATCTTGAACTTTAGTTATTTTAAAGTAAATAAACATGCTGTTTTCTGTCTAGAAATTATTTTTGCAACTATTGTCTAGGGTCCTTTCTAGAGGTAAATGCACACAATATAAATATCTACTTGAATCCTTCATTATACTCTCACCAGATTTTTTTAGTAAATCCTTCACATGTAAAACAAAATGAATTTGTCATACCTGTTGCAGAAAACACATGTCTTATAGTTTAAGAATATTCTCCCTTAACTGTAAACCAAAACTTAAGAACTTATGTCACAAGATTGGGTTGCTTATTTAAAAAAAATAAATCAAGTACAGATAAGCAGTTATCCTTCCTAACTGATTTGGGTGGCCCATTAGAGTTCTTCAGTATTCTTGTAATCAGATGTTAAGTAGCAACTCGGTTGACTGGAACTATGCCAGTAGTGGAAATATGCCACTGCTGGCCAATATATGATTTGGGAGGCAGCCAGGCAACATGACTTGATGCACCCCTCCTTTTGTTATAAATCCACACAGTTCAGTTGGGGGAACTGGTTTCATGGTGGAACATCTCAGCGCTTGTCTGTTAGGAGTCAACCTATACAGACTGAGCTGTAAATTATACGTTCTGCTTTATCCTTTTTTGTTCAGTGTTGTTCATGACTGTCATTTGCTTAAATAAAACCATGACGTTTTAAGAGGACTTGAAAATACTAACCTAAAATTTACCAAGGAAGCTAATTTTATTAGGTGATGTTGAGTCTAGGCAGTGGTCTTCAGCTGGTTGATCGCAGTTGACCAGAGGCTTGGACAGTTGCTCGTAATGTTAAGCGGCTGAATAGTAGCTGCAGTTAAAACTGACCGTAGTGTCATCTTCTGGCAAAAGGTTGGAAACTACTGGTCCAGAACATACAACAACTGTGACTTCCAGGGTTTTTTGTTGGACAGAAGGAACCAAGATTAAAAGATAGTGGAACTTTGTTTCTCTTAGAAGTGGATCTAAGTAGGACGTCTTTCTGTTTGCAGTAAAGTGGAGGAGGTGTGTCCAAACAGATTTTTTTTTTTTTTTTTTTTGGCCATCTAGATTCCACATGCTCTAGAAGTTCACTTCTTGTTTGCTTTTTCATGTATGTGTAGGTGGAGGTCATCCTTAGAGCCTTACTTGTTTAAGCCAGTGCTGTTCCAAGACTTCGATTTTAGCATGCAGTGTTACAAGGATTGAACTTCTAGGCAGAAATTAGTCCTCCAGGATAAAACATCAGCAGTATTCAGTGTTTCTCATCCAGTTTTATGCTTGGATAATTTCATGTAATTGAAGTTGGATACTTCAGTGTTAGCTTTTCTTGCTCCTCTCACAGAAGCTTCGACTAGAAAACAAAATCTCTTCAAACATGGTTTAAATGAAAAATAGTTTTTGTTTTGTTTTTTTTAAAGATCTTCAAAACCTTAGTGTTCTGAAGTCTCTAGCTTTGGTTGTAAGGGCCACACATATAGTGTGGCTGTATTTGTTTCTTGTAAAGTCTTGAATACTGTTTAAACAGCACCAAAAGTATAAATGCTTTAAGTAGTTGTTTGATGTGTAGAATTTCAGTAGATGACATCTCAAACAGCAGTGTCCAGATTTGTCCTTTAAAAAAAGTGTTTGGGGACAACATAAGTGAAAAAAATTTAGTCTTTAGTGGCATCCAGTGTTGAGAAAAGAAGTGTTCAAGTCAGAATTTTCTAAAGTTCGGGTAATCCCATGACATGTCTCTTTTTTGTACAGAACCAAGCATGTGTTGGGCATTGAGCAATTCATCAATAATGTCTAAAATTTTGTTAAAAGTAAATAATGCTTTATTAATGCCAGAAGGTGAAGGGTGGGCTAAGGAAAGGCAGCAACTTCCCATTTAGGTTAGCGTCTTCAGATGTTATAGGGACAGCTCTATCTTCAAATGAATTCTTGTTGTAACTGCATGTCCTGAGTCAGTGCTGATTAGGTTGGTGAAATCTTGACTACTGTTCTACTCAGTGAATTAGATTTACTCTGGAGTTACAGTAAACCTCTGCTTCATCCTCATCTTGGTTAGATGCAGGCACATTTTGAATGATTTCACGTTTATCTGGTGTTTAAATGCCAACCAAGTCTCCGTCAGCCTAAGGGAGGAGGTAAAACCATTTTTTAAAAACCCAAACTTAATCTCAAGCTCACTCCTCGCTTGCAGCAGTTAAATACCTATATAGGGCCAGCTCTCACTGATGTCATTTTACAAGAATAAAATCAGTGCTCTAAGTAGGATCGGATGACCTGTGAGGGATGGATATAGTGAGAGCATTTAAAAAACAAACAAGCAAAAAAAAAAAACCCTAATGCTGTGTTTATGCCTCTGTGTACCTGGTCATTTGGGATATTAATGCCTGGCTAAATAGCAGGTATTTTTAAAATTAAACATCCGTCAGGTCAGCACTTCGTAAACCTCTCCTATCGTGGAATTTTGGAGGTTCTTTTCCTTTCTAAAGTATTTTAAATAATTTATATGCCTTGATTATTTTAATCTCTGCTTTATACATTTCCCAGACTTTGGTTTACGTGTCTCATTATTCTTTTAAGATATTGTTTCCAAGACGCCTATGTTTTATATAGTATATTGACAGCCATTTTATACTCTGTGGTGATAGATTTTTTTTTTTTGGCGGTTTGGGCTTTTTCTCTTAAAACATTGGTATCTGATAGTAGCTAGGGGCATGTTATGTGTTGTATATTTACATGACTTGTAAATGTCCCAGTAGTGTTTTACTTGTATTTACAGTGTTTTAACAGGAATTAAATCTTATTGTACTCACCAAAGAGGATTCTTGTATGTTACTTTGGCTGTTCTGCATTAATTGTCTACTGATTGTTTATAAAATAGTTTGGCGTTCTAATCTCCATGAATATTCAAAAATGGAGGATTTTTAATGTATTTGCATGTAATTCTTTTAAAGCTTAGAATATGTTTTTGAAGGCTTTATTTTATACTTTTGGTCCCACAATTGATCATCAATTTATCTATAACTGAATTTCTATATTGAAGGCATTTCTTTGCAGAAGTTTCAGAGGACTGGGGATGACTTGTGTGTTAATGTGGATTTCTGTGTGGCTTCCTATCATGTGACTACTTCAACAGTTAGTTTTTTGAGAATATAGTGCAGGCATTACTTGGAGAACTTTGTTCCAGCCAGAAGCCACAATATCCTCTTCTCCTTTCCAGGAACATCTAGTTCCTGAGAATCCATGCAATACAGGAAAAAATGTTTTTCCTGGATCGTGGTGGCCCTCAGCAGGGAATTGGAAAGCGGAGCATTGTTTCTGCTATGGTGGTGATCAGTGTGGGGACTAGGGCCCAGTGGTTCCCAACTTTTTTGAGTTAATGTCTCACTAGGTAAAATATGCTATCTACTGCCCCCGTCAGCCATAAACACCTGTAATCCCTGTATAACCCCACTGTATTATGTATCTAATAATAAATTACTCTTACTTGAATAAGAAGCTGTGCTTTCTCTGGCAGAGCTGCCGCTGCGAGCCCTATGTTGTCCCACCTTTTCCTTACCTCATGAACTGCGGGTAATGAAGGTGGGTGGCGCCTAGCTGGCATGGGTCTTGGGAGGCTGCTCCTCCACTTCGGTTGGAGCGGAGCACAGTGTTGCTGCTCCCTCAGAATGACACTTTTTATTGTGTCCTGGTACCTAGCCAGTGCTGAGTTCAAGGTGACTGTGCCTGGCTGGTGCAGACCTTGGGGGGGCTGTTTCTCTTCTCTGGCCAGCTAGGGGGTGGCATGGGGGAGCATTGAGGTGATAGGGTGTTAAATGATCTCAATGTTACTGAAGCCTCAGACAGCATCTAATCTTTGGTGCATCCTCCACTCTACCCCGCCCCCTCAGACCAGCTAAACAGGCATTTTGGGGTGTACATTTGCATCAATTTTAGTGTAGCAGGAATTCCAGTAAGGCTTGTATCTCATGTGAAAAGCTAGCTAGAATTTTTCTGAAGTTTTGTGGAACTCTGGTTCCTTCCACCAATGTACCATGTGTAGTGACTTTTGTAGAGAATAATGTTTATATAGATAAGTATGTTTGTTTCTATTACTCATCTCTTTTCAGTTTAGAAAACAGTATTTAAAACACTTTTGAGGTAAAATATATTTATAAATTATGTCGTGTTGTAGCAGTGTTGATCCCAGGATATTATACCGACAAGGTGGTTAAGGTAGTATGTTTATTGGGCCAACTTTTGTTCGTGGTAGAGAGATGCATTTGACAGCACTTTTTCTACAGTGAGGGGTGACCTACAGCTGAAATTTCACATTACTTGAGGTCCTAGTCCCTTGTGGTTTACAAACATGTAAATGTCTGTCCCAAAGTGTATATAAATTAATATACATACTCAGTTTTCTTTCTGGAGTCTATTTTGACAGCAGGGGTTTTGTGCTTTAAAATGGAAATTTAGCCAATACATAGAACTAAATTCTCCTAATTCATGTGTAACAAAAAGGCAGACAAACCCTATTCTGGCCTTAACTTTCCTGCTAATTTATATTCCTGTCTGAGTAGATAACTACTTTCTCTTGTCTCTCTTGCTTTTTTTCTCTAGGAAATTTCAAAATAAAGCAGATGTTGCATTGTGCACTGGTTATCTCAAAGTTTTCCAAGTTGCCCTGTTTTGTACCTGTTGGCAGGAGGAATGTAAACTTAATGTTCTAGATCAGTGTTGGAGGAATTGGCTAGAAGTTCATTAAACAGGTAAGAACAAATTCTGCTGGTTTTGGGGAGGTAGGATGGAAAGGTAATACAAAATCATTCCTTGGTGACTAAGTAGCATTCTTTTGTTGCTCATCTTGAAATTGGCAAAGAATTGATAATTTAACACTTGTTGACACTTGTTCTGAGTTTAATTGATTTTTCTTGCTCTTAAATGTTAAACATTTTAATGCGTTTTAATGTGTATATTGGGCATATGTTTGCAAATGGGTAAACAGTTTTTTCTAATTGAAGGATAAATTACATTTTTATTTTCAGTGGAAAATAATTTTTAGTAACTGGAAAACTAATAAATCAGCATGCTGGTGTTCACTAATTCAGAACTGATGGATTTTTGCTTGCTTGCCAATATTGCCCCGTAGTGGTACCTAGTAGAAACTCTTGAAATGTCTTGGTGCCACCTGACTGAGAAGTTTACTGTTCACTTTCTGTTTCCATTAGTGTTTCTTTTGCCTTAATTTCGGCAATTGTGGCAGAACTGCCAACGTTTTCTTTTGATTTGGATACAGAAAAATCTTTAAATTTTTTGATAACTAACCTTCTTCAGAAGTATGTTGTGGATTGAATTGCTGAAAAACCTCGATAAAGGGAAAAGTGTCTGAAGTGCAGCATTCTTCCCTATGTCATTGTGGCATATTCTGGTTGCTTTATTTCTACTTATTATCCTTACTGCAAGGTAGAGAACTGGGGAGGAGAGTAGTGATCTACCTTCCACTGGAAAGTTGATTACATTCTCAGTCAGGGTGAGGAATTAACATTTCTTAGCCTGTTTCTCTATGTGATGGATATCTTTCATAGTGAATTTTTTCAGCATTCTTACCACAAATGTGTGTTGCTTAAATTGGTATGCTTCAAGACAGTATATTTATGCATTCTCTGATTTTTGCTAGCTTGCCTTTAAGAAAAAAAAAGTTGTGTGGCCTAAATATTCATCATGGAACACCATTTTCTTCTTTTATTATATTGCAGCTGCAGTAATGTCAGTAGTGTGACGATCTGGTTTTTTTATAGTCCTTACTTTAGTTGCTGGGACCTTTTGACAGGACGAGAATTTCATTGCACTGTTTGTTTTTTCTTCATCAGTAGCAACGCTGAAATGCCACAGCTTTGCCAGCAAGCTGTGTGATCCTTCCCATTTGGAGTTAGACATCTCTCATACTACTCATTCTGGCCAGTGGCAAGCCCATGCCAGAAGAGTGGTCATAAAATTTCCTTGTGCAGTGCTTAGTTGCTACAGTACTTAAACTTTCAAATAAATGTTTGTATAGCAGATTTGTTTATTTCAATCTGCTATTGTTATCATGGTTAAACTTTTGCATTTCACTTGCATTGATAGACTACTGTAGTACACAGCATTGGAATGTGTGCAGTGGAGAACAGACATAAATTCTCTTTGTTTAAAGTGACAAAACAGTGGACTAATGATTTGACAACAATGTCAAATCACTTGGTACTATCTCTATTAACACTTCTATTGTGAATAATAAAACTATCAAACAGTTCAGCAACCTATCCAGTGAAGGCCTATGATGTATGTGATTGTATGATGCATTGCTTTTCCAGTACAAGTGCGTCTGAAGTTTTTACTAAACAAAATATCTTCTTGAAAAGGATCAAGTTGAATGTGATGCCCTAAACCCAGAACCCTAATATTTAACTGCACATGAAACAAGATTAATATCTTTAAAATGAGCATACTTAATAGAGGGGAGGAATATCATCTGACATGGTTCTTAAATGCTACGGATATGTAATCTAAGAAGAATAAAATTTTGGAGCTATTTGATTCTTATACAGATAGCACCGCAAGATCATAGATAAAATCAGTTAATCTGTACTAATGTTTATAGCTAATATTGAGATGTTTTTATCATGCTTAGATTTTTTTTTAATGCTTTTAAATATTACTCGGTCAAAATGTGTTAGTTTTATTCAGGTGAGTGGTGTCCCTTAAGGCAAATGAGTAAGGTGAGCTGAATTTAGTCGTCAGTATGAATCCTGTTTGCCTTGTAAACAAGTTGAGAAAATAAGAAATAACAAGGTTAATGTATTTGAATATAAGAAATAGCAAGTTTAATATATGGAATTAACAAATAATGAATTGCAACCTATTCCTCCTACAGCTATAAAAGCTAAAGCTGCAGAGCCTTGTTTTACCAGAGTTCTACATAAAAAGCCATCACCCCACCCCCCCCACAGCACCCCATGCATGATCTGTATGATTTTCCTGTTCACTTTGCCAATGTAACTAGAATCATCGAAACTGGAAGGAGCCATGAGAGGTCATTAATGCAAAATATGCCATGTAAGGTCTTTTGTGAATGCCTCTTACACAGTCTACACTATTGTTATGGTATCATGTTTCCTGCAGCATCATATGTGTGTACCTGTGTGAAACATGTCCCTGAATATTTCACATAGCTCAGCTGGGGGACAGACAACCAGAGCTGTTTCCCAGCATGAAGACAGAAGGGATGCTTCACAAAGGCTGTGCAAACTACAGGCCTTTGCCGAAGAGGAAAAAGTGTCCTGACAGGGGCAGGGGTGGGGAGACACTTAGAAGTGTTAAGGACTTTTTGCCAGAGAACTCGACTTTGATACATCTCCATCTACAAGCAAGGACTGTGTCCTGCCCACAGAAGGGCAATGACTGGCTGAAAACCATTAGTGGCCAGGTACGTGGGTAAGACTGAAATGGACTACAACAGTAAACTTTAGATTAGAATGTGTGTTTTTTTTGTTTTGTTTGGTAGTGGTTAACACTTTATGGATTGATTTGCTATATACTCACTTAAAATCACATTTTAATCGATAAAGTAGCATTTGTTTTATCGAAGACTATATGGATTTTAAAGAGTATGAGCGGGTGAGAGCCTAACTGGGGGCAAAAGTTGTTTGCATATCAGTTTCTTTGTTAAAGTGATGAACCATTGTATATGAGCCTGCCGCGATCAGGGAAGGGTTCAGATCCCTGCAGGGTGGAACATCTTGGTATGGCATCGGGGGGTGTTCACCAGGGACCATTCCCTGAATGGCTAGTGAGTTGACATCTACTGCCTGAGACTGATCATGCTCAGGAGGCTGGTGTGGGCTGACTGGAATGGGGGGTCTACCTAGCAAAGTGGGAGGAATCAGGATTTGGGAGTGGGTGATTTGTTGAGACACAGTGGTGCAGCAGACCACATTCCAAGTGGGGAATGCCACATCATGGTTTTTGGATAGCCCTCAAAAGCAAATATGGGAAGGAAGGAGGCATGAATATTGGTTGTAGAAAATAGGAGCTGATACAATGATTCAAACTCAAGGAATTTATTCAGCTCTTTTACCTCATATGTAAACGTCACTGCCTTCCAGCTTTCACAGCACCTAGTCGGCAACCCCTGGTAGACATGTCAAACTTGGTGCACACACCTATTTTGAGTGGCATATGGTGCTGTAGCTGTGTCCCCCAGCAGGGCCAAGGGGCCGCAAGAGTCATGTGCAAGCCATAGCGCCTGTCCCCAGCTGGTCTCTTTTCTGGACCACCCCCATGTGTGCTCCTGGGGAGCACGGCAAGTAGGGAAAAACCACAATGCATGGGGCTCCTAGTGCCCTGCCCCCCCCCCCCAACTGGCTAGCACAGGACAGGAACCCAGCATGTGGGGGGTGAGGCATTTGCGGACTCTGTTCTTGGCACCTGCTGGGGGGTGGTGGGGGTGGCTGACACAGGGGCAGGCAAAGGTTGCTGATGCCTGGCCTGGACAAATCTGAATTAAGAAAACTTGACTGAAGTGGAACCTAGATATGATATAAAAAGAAAGTGTTTATAAAATACTTGCCGCCTCTGTAATATTTACTATTAAGGACAACTGCTTTCATATTGCCACATCTTTCCATAGCCTTGGTATCTTTATGGAAGTCTAAGGACTGTTGGATGCCCAAATAATCATAAAGTCATGAATGCCCATCTTCATGTGCACCTCTTCCTACCTGTTAAGACTGGCCACAGCAGCATGTTCAAAACAAGCAAGGAATCCTTTGGCACTTCTAAAGACTAGTAAATTTATTTATTGCATGAGCTTTCATGGGAGAAAATCCCACTTTGTCAGGCTCTTTTAAGATGAGAAACGTACAGAATGGGAGGAAAAAATGCAGTACTATGCATTTGTGATCTGGCTTGATTATTGAAATTTGTATCTGAGAATAAAGCCATAACCTTGAAAAGGCTACAGCTGTACAAAATATATTAGCAGCCTGCCTGCTTAGCAACAAAGGTCATCTCAGTGCTGCAATCTATATTGGTTCCCCACTGAAAAAAGGGTTTGTTTCAAAACCATCTGTGGTATTGGACCAAGCTGCCTGAGAGATTACCTCTAACTCTGCAACCCTGACCAGCTACAATTGGGGTATATTGTTCCACTGGAACTGCAAAAGTGAAAAATGGTGGTGGGAGGCTTGGGGTTGGAAGCATTGGCTTTTTTAATGGATGAATTTTGGTTTCTTATTGGACATCTTTGTTTACATTAAAGAAGTCAAATGTTGGGGGGTGGGGAGAGCACAGTTAAGGCACTCAAAATCTTTTGTCCTATCATGATACCATGCAGTAACTGTAATTAAGGCGTTTTAGTGTTTATGGCTCATGATTGAATCCCCCCCCCCCGAGAAGTGTTGGATTTTTAAAATAGTTTTCCCTCCTGGCTTCACTACAAAGCAGATTAAGGTTGCTTGGGTGCCTTCACTATGCATTTATAAAGTTTTTGTTTCTTTTAAGTGTAACATTTAACTCTGAATTTCCTGATTATTTTTTTTTATGGTGCTTGGTTTTGGCATAATTACAACTTCCATGTACTATGTTTTGCCGATAAATTATTGATGCCCAGTCAATCACAATTATGTTTTAACACAACTGAGAATTTCCTTAGCTTTTTAAAAGCTGGTGTCTCAAGTACTAAACACAGAAATATTCCATGCAGTATTTCTAAAAAAAATGCTTAGTGTAAACCTAAATCATTAAACAAAAGAAGTCATTCACTTATGTACCAAAGGGGAGACAGTGCAATAGGCAACCAGGTTTTCAGCTGTTTTGCAACATCAGAGCAGCAGAAGGCAGCTGAAGGATACTGGTGAATGTCTCCTTAGTTGGCAGTTGACCTAGTGTGTTAGAATACTGTGTTAATAAAACTTGTGTCACAGGGGAGACAAGGAGAGTCCAGTCCCCAAGCCAACGTTTTAGAATGTCAAGGGATCTTCCTGCCTGTATACATCCTTTTTCTCTGCAATGTTGCTCCACTGCACAGTGAAACAGATTAACTAGTGTTGAGGAGAGGCGTTCAGTTCTTCAGATGTTGGCCCCCATGTGGTTTGACTTGGGTGTGCATGTGTGCTGTGCACTGGAACTGTTTATAGTAGTCTCCATTGACCTGTGGATGATCACAGGTTTGCATATATGGTCTTATGAGGGCATGCAGGTCGACACCCCCTCAATTACTCTTACAGCCAAGTGCCCTGAGTTAAACATTCCTCTCATTTCAGAGGTCTTCATAGGAAAAAAAAAAAAAGGGTCTTTTTTTTGGTAGTAATAGTGTAGATAATTGGTGTTCTTAGAAAGTTCTTACTATAGCTAGTTGAGATGATCAGCCTGCATTGGGAGTCCCACCTGTTCGGTGGGGTGGTGCGGGGAACTGTGTCCCAACAGGTCAGGTTTAATTAGCGGATCTCTTGAACACACTCCTTCTCAGTTGGTGATTAACATTAATACTGCCTCTGCTGTTTGGATGAGGCTCAATTTTTGCAAGGTATTGAGTTTGCTGCTCCCTTCCTACACCAGCTCATGAGGCCAGAGAATTGAGGCAGCAAAAACACTTCATGGAAGATGCAGTATGACAGCAAGCGCTCCCAGTGGAGGCACTGATGGATCCGCAGGACTGCCCAACCACACTGATGATAAATGACTGCGCTCTTAGTGTGGGACTGGCAACTTAAACAAAACTCTTAAGTCCCATAAGAAAGATGGGCACAGCCTGGTGGGGCTTGCTGAGACGAATGACCTTCAAGTGCTTCCTCTTTTGGCCATAACATTCCAGGTGAGAGGGGGTGTGCTGACCCAGAGATGCCTATTCTGAAGAGACGCAGGACAGCTAAACTCTTGGATGAGACACAGTTGACAACTGCAATTGTCCCTCTGGCTCCATCTATTCTGCTAGGCCTATTCCAGCACCTTGCATGCCAGCAGTGCCTGTGCAGCAGGTAAGCTTTTGCCATCAGTGCTAATGACAGAACCATCAAACAAGGGACAGCTTCCCCCAAGGCAGGGGTCTCAAACTCAAATCACCACGAGGGTCGCATGAGGACTAGTAGAGAGCCGCACAAGGGCTAGTGCATTTAGCCAGAGGGCCACACCACTGAAACCTTTTCATACAACAATATTGCAAATATCTGTAACAATAGTGTTGTAGAGGGCTGCAGGAAATAGCTTTAGGGGCCACCTGCAGGCCATGTGTTTGAGAGCCCTGCCCTAAGGGGACCAAACAACCCACTTCATCAGCAAATATACCACTGCTCTGCAAAACATCACTGTATTCAGAATCTAGGGATCTGACACAGGCTCTGTTGGTGTCAGTGGCTCCACCCTTTCTGGAGCAATATTCCAACTCCAAGTGGTCTTTGGAACCAAGACCCTACTTTTGAGTAGCAGTTTGCCTTCAGTACTGCCTGCAGGTGTGCCACATGCATGGGCCTTAAGCAGAGCAAGATGTCCATTACCTGCACAGGTTATCATTGTAGCAGGACAGCCAGCCCTAACCTTATTGGCACCACTTGGACCCATAGCACTGTAGAGGACCATTGTCGTCAGTTTCCAGGGTCCAGATGCCAGTGGAACTGCCAGTATCAATAGGAGTGTTCTCATTACCAGATGAGGTGCTCATCCCTTCTGTTCTCCTGCCACCCCATACGTGGAGCGATACCATGACCTACTATGATGGCTAAGTTCCTCAGCCACTCAACAGGGGCTGTAAATTATTTTAAGAATGGAGTTCCTGGATATTCTACAATATGTACGACCACCGTGGGTCGCACTTCCCATTCACAAGGTGATGCTAAAGCTAATGCAGACAATTTGTCACGCACCAGAATCACGTGTGGAAAGATGCTACCATGTCCTTGCCTCAGACGCAGATTTTCTGTTTACTCATCGGCAATTTAGTGGTGCAGGCAGCTGTGAATAGAGCCATGCAGCAAAACTTCAAATCCACTTCCCCTTCCTGGGCAGCAAAAAAAAATGCATCTTATTAGAAGGAAAGTATATTCCTCTGCAGGTTTACAGTTTCGGTTGGCCAGTTACCAAGCTGTCTTGGCTAAGTACAATTTTTGGTCATACATGCAGGTTACTGAATTCTGGACATCTTCACTAGAAGACAAAGGGACACAGTTCCAAACCCTCATTAATGATGGACATCTGAGAGCTAAGGCCAAGCTCCAGGCAGCAGTGGATGCAGTAGATATGGCAGCCCATGTCCTTGCCTCTGGAGTTGAGGAGAGATTCCTGGCTACAGATCTCAGGATTTCCACCAGAGGTCCAGATGACTTTAGAGGGCCCATCCTTTGACAGACAAACTTTTCATTGATAAGACTACTGAGACCCTCTATTCCCTCAAGGACTTCCTCACAACTTTGTGCTCCCTGGGCCTCTACACTCTAATAAAACAGGCTGTCGTTTAGGCCCCACTGTCCCACAAGACGTAGTTACCTTCGCACATCAAGCAAGGAAGACTGGTCCTGCCTCTAACAAGGGTCATGGCAACCTAGATTCTCTGCTGCTGCTTCCTCTGTTGCATCCCACCTTGCCTCAGTGCTCTTCCAGGTAACCTTTTTGATTCCTGCATCAGGAACCACATATCCTGCCTCACTTTCTTCTGGCTTTCCCAATTATTTTGGGGGGCTGAAATGCCGTATTTGCTACCACCTGGGGCAAGATTACCATTGATTTTTGGGTATTAATCATCCACACTGGATATCTTATGGAGTTCCACACTTTCTCACCACATCACCCCCTATTCATAGAACAGGGATGTCACATGTGATTGGATCTACTTCAGTGGGATGCTCACAGTCTTGGACAAAGAGGCAGTAGAGCCTGTCCTGTATGGATATCAGGGTCATGGTTTTTCTTGTCCTTATCTTCTCATCATACTGAAAAGTGGGGAAGATACTGGTTCCATCCTGGGTCTGTGAAAGTTGAACTGATTCATCTGAAAAATTCCTATTTTGCATGGTTACTCACCCAAATTATTTCATTCCTCTTCTTGGGAGCATAGTTTACAGCTCTCAGTTTGAAGGATGCCTACATCCATGTAGACATCCACCCTGCCACCACGAGTTTCTCCCCTTCATAGTGGGACACTTACACTGCCATTTCCTGGTACTATACTTCCCTTTTGGAATCACTGCTGATTCCCATCTTTTTACATAGTGTTTTTTTCTTTTGCTGTGATGGCAGCAGAAAAATGTAACTCCTGGAGGCATTCATATTTTCCTTAGCTAGATGACTTGCTCTTGGTTGTGACTTTGTGTGATCACCTTTCCACCACTAACTGCATGTTCTGAAAACTCCTTGCCAACTTCAGAATATGTGAATGAAGCAAAGGTCACCCTGGTGCCAGCTTAATCCCATGTTTATTGGTGCTTGTCTAGACTCTTGTGCTGCCAAGGGCATTCCTAGCAAAGGACCAGCTCACTGTTGAGTTCTCAACACGTGATTGTGCATCCATCTAAGGACACTGTCTGCCACTGCCTTTCTCTCCTTGAACACGTGATGGTATGTATGGTGGTCACACTGCTGGCCTACTCGTACACACAGTGCCTGCAGTTCTAGCTTCACTCACTGTACAACTCACAGAGGCCATCTCAACAAACAGGCCCATCTCCTACATGCAGTTCTGGCATCCCTTTCTTGGTGTTGTAAACGTTCAGGGCTGTGTTAGACTTCTCTTTCAAACTGCCCATCCTATGCCAGACATTGACCAAAGATGTCTGCCTTGTGTGCAGGGGCACCCAGATTCAAGGCCATACACCACAAAGCCTACGTGCCCCCAAGGAAGCACAGATGCACACACACATCCTGGAACACCATGCAGTTAACTGCATCTCTCGCTCCTTCAGGGCTGAATAAACTCTGCTATGGCCCCAGGGTTCTTAAAATTTATGGGAATCCCTCTGTCCGGGGGCCTCCACCTTGCTGCCCCAGGCGCAAGGAATCTGTACCTTATGGAAGAGGGGTGAGGCCCAGGGCAGGGGCTGCAAATGCTGGCTTGGTGGAGTCCTCTCACTCATTGGCTCTCTGCACAGAGCCCACTTCTGCTCCAGCATGGATGAAGTTTTGGGGGAGGGGGCAGTGTCCCCAGAATTTAACCCCCTATCCTCTTGGGACCACTCCCCCTCTACTGGGCATCCCCAACCTTAGTGGCATACTGAGTGAGGGAATGGGAGGGGGCCGTGCCCTCAGCGCTGACTGGGGGGGAGGGGTTGCAGCCCCACTTACATTCCCTACTGGGCCCCTGTCTCTCTTGTTTAGCATAGCACAGGGGGTGGAAGGCAGAGACTGGCTTGATGCAGCCACTGAGGATGACAGCAGGACGACTGCTCCTCTGAGGAGTGCCCAGCTGGTGCTTGCCCCAAGCTAGCTCCAGGGGCATTGTGTCTTCCTCATTACGCCATTGTGCCTTGGGCTGGTGAGCAGGTGCTCACAGCTGGGCAGGGGACTTCGCTAGCCTAGGGCTCTGGCACAGGTGGGGCTGCCTCAGACGTCTGGCTTTTTTGGGGGGTGGGGGGGAAGGGCTAAGCTGGCCCTTCACAACACATAGGGGCCACTAGATGGGGCAGCACCACCTATTCCCTTTGTATTATGAAGGGACAGCCCAGCTGGTGCCCTCCATAGCCATGGTTCTGGCTTCTCACTGCATCGTGTCTCCCTGGGAGTGCCAGGCCCTTTCTTCCATGTGTGGGTCCTGTTAGGAGCCCCTTTAACCCTTGGGCTGCAGCCCCAAAAGGAGGGTCTCAACCTCAAATCACCACAAGGGCCGCATGAGGAGTGGTACGTTAGCCTGAGGGCTGCGCCACTAAAACCTTTCCATACAATGATATTGCAGATATCGATAACAATGGTGTAGTTGCAGGCCACAGGAAACAACTTTATGGACCACATGTGGCCTGTGGGTTTGAGACCCCTGCCCTAAAGCCTTTTCCGTAATTTGGCCCTTACCATTGTTGCAATCAATAGAATTATCTCATGTAAATTATTTGTAGAGTAAGGGTGATGACTGACTATATTTGTCACAATGGGCACTTAAGTTATCATAGTCTTTATAATTAAGAATGGAGTATCTAATTATGCTGCTAACTTGGGTTATAATTAAGCTAACTTTTTGGGTGCAAGCTGCATTTGAAGATTTCGGGTAATTTTAACAATGTGGAACGTAATTAAAATGCAGTGTTGTTCCACTAAGGTCATTCAGGGGGCGCGCACACACAAGACTGGACATGAAATTGTTTAAAGGACCCAGTTTTTAATTAATTTTAAATATGATTAATAGATTCACTTGCAAATTGTCAGTTGATTCCACACTTTGAGTAAATTTTGTAAATTTCGAAGATTTTTTTTATATAAAACGAACAGAATCCCTGCATTAAATGCAAAATAGAGTGAGACTTTGGCTATGCAGTGACCAGTATTTACATAAGTATTTTATATTATTAAACAAGGGGATGACGTTGTTTAACTTCCTTTGTAAAGTGTCTTCAGAACTATAAATGGGAAGTGATGTGCTAGAAGTATGTTTAATTATTGCCATCTGAAATGTGCAATATGTGCTCAGCCTTGTTAATTACCAGGTGATAGTAATTGGTGTGTAAAGTCAAGTAATAGTTTTTTAAGTTTTGACTTTGTTTTTGTTTAGCTTGAGTATAAAGTTAGTAGCATTCATTTTTCCCTTTAGTGTTTAGGAGTAAATTGGAATGTGTTAATTGATTAGTAGGTTAGTGGATTTTGTGCAGACTTCTGCTGTACAATTCTAACTGTAGAAGGGTCCTGTCTCTGGTTGAGGAAAAGCACTTTCATTACAAAAAAAAAAAAAAAAGCAGCTGCAGTTCAGCTATCCTGTTGTTTAGAGAAAGAGAGTCAAAGGAAGTAGTTTGCATGTTCTGCCACAGAAAGTAAAAATTTCAGAAGAGGAGTGATCATAGAGATTTGCTGATTCCAAGTCTGATGATTTTACTGTAAGGCTGACAATATTCAGTGTTGTTTTTTAAAAGTCAGGAATCTTTTATTGATAATGAAGAATGTGTTTTCATTATTTTATGATTTATCTATTTATATATAAATAATTGTAGCCCTCCTGGAGGCAGATAAGCTTGAAAACATGTCATCCTAAAGGCACAACATCCAAAAAGGAGGTAGGGTAACCCAAACCCCCCAAATTAATTATTTTTTAAAGAAGCCCATGATTTTTAAGATATTTAATGGCTTTTGGAGGAGCCCAAGACATGATTTTTTTTAATATATTCAGATTTGGCAGTATTGGCTGAGCAATGGCTAGTCTAATCCATACAGCAAACTTAGCAATTCTTTGGAGAATCAGAACGTAAGGGAACATTGATTTTTCAACAACAAATATTCTGTTCAACATTTTCATTAATGAACTGGATGATGAGATAGATTGCACACTTAGTAAGCTGTGGAGGGACGGTAAACACGCTGGAGGGCAGGGACAGGATTCAGGGAGACCTAGACAAATTGGAGCAGTGGGCCAATAGGAAATCTCATGAGATTCAACAAGGACAAGTGCAAAGTCCTGCACTTGGGATGGAAAAACCCCATGTACTGCTACAGGCTGGAGAGTGATCAGCTAAGTAGCAGCACTGGAGAAAAGGACCTGGGAGTCACTGTGGATGGGAAGCTGGATATGAGTCAGCAGTGTGCGCTTGCTGCCAAAAAGGCCAATGGCATACTGGGCTGCATCAGAAGAAGTGTTGTCAGCAGACTGAGGGATGTGATCGTTCCCTTCTATTCTGCACTGGTGAGGCAACATCTGGAATAGTGTCCAGTTTTGGGCTCCCCAGTCCAGTGTTCCCTCTAAGGGGACCCGGCAGCCGAGCAACTCCCCCCCCCCCCCCGCAGGACTCGCTGCACAGCACCCCCTGCTCCCGGGGCATCCCTTCCGCTCCCGGTGGCCCCCCCAGCCCCCCCAAGCTTACCTTGGGGCTGGGCTGGAGCCGCACAGCCCAGCCATAACTCCTGGGGCAGAGAAGCACTATGGAGCATGCTCAGATTTTCTGGGCATGCTCCGTTTGAGCTTCTCTGGGTGGGAGTTTTGAAAACTCCCAGCCCCAGAGGAGCTCTGTATAGGGACTCTGGCTGCCAGCTGTGGGCTGCCGGCAGCCTTCTCTGCGCTGGCAGCTGCGGCAGGCTGTGCTGCAGCACACCAGTACAGCTTAGAGGGAACATTGTTCCCCACTACAAAAAGGACATGGACAAATTAGAGAGAGTCCAGCGGAGGGCAACAAAAATGATCAAGGGGCTGGAGCACAAGCCCTATAAAGAAAGGCTGAAGGAACTAGGCTTCTTTAGCCTGCAGAAGAGAAGACTGGGGGGGGATTTGATAGCAACCTTCAACTACTTGAAGAGTTGCTCCAAGGAGGATGGAGCTCGACTGTTCTCAGTAGTGACGAAGGATAGAACGAGAAGCAATGGTTTCAAGTTGCAGCTGGGGAGGTCGAGGCTGGATATTAGGAAAAACTTTCTTACTAGGCTAGTGGTGAAGCATTGGAATAAGCTACCTAGGGAGGTGGTGGAATCTCTGTCTTTGGAGGTGTTTAAGGCCCAGCTGGACAAAACCCTGGCTGGGATAATCTAGTGGGAGTGGACCTGCTTTTTTGGGCTCATGAGGTCCCTTCCAACTCTGATTCTTTCTAAACTTCAAACAAACACAAAAAAAAAACCCCTCTTGTTTACATTAATGCAGAGCATACTGTACTAGTCCCAAGCTAGGAATTTTGTGTGTTCATTTAGACACACATGAAATGAAAGTTTTCCTGCAAAAGAGTATTCTTTTTAACATTGCCTCCCAGCCCCCACCCCCAAATTAACCTAAATTGCACTGTGTCTCTAATGAGACTTCAGTTACTTGTGTTGTCATTCCATCTTCAGTTACTAGCATAAAGCTCTTTCTGTAGAAGTGTCAGCCTTTTTTATAGTAGGAACTCATGCACTTTGTAATAGGCCTCTCTGGCGCTTTTCTTTTCTGCAGCACTGTCTTATTCAAAATCACTGGCCCATGGAATGAATACTTCAGGAGAAGGGAATTATTCTTTCATAGCCTGTTCCCAAAAGACTGAGACTAGACCACCCTAATTATGTTAAGATGGTTTATTAGTTTGCAGTTGGTATAAAACCATCATTTTATTTGATATGTTTGAAATTGCTGGGTTATCTGAAGCTTATTTCCTAATATATCAAAGATTTACTGTTGATACTAGCTTTCAGAGCTTTACCTAATGATGTAATTAAGTTTTTTGTCTTACAGCAAAATCTCTAACAGGTAGATTTTTTTTCAGCTTTTGAACTCTAAATATATGTGGAAAGGAACATGCCAGTATTTTCTTTACATATAAGGTTAACAATTAATTTCCATTCCATCTCTTCCCAAATTATACCTAAAGCAAAAAAATTCACCAAGGATATGCTGTAACTTACTAACAATAATGGTTTCTTTGTCAGAACATTATGTAACTACTAACTGGAGATTGCAATGAATAATAATAGCACCAAAGAACAAAATTTCTACAAGGATCTTTAGAAATATGATTTAAAGAATTTAAGACCACAATAAATAGTCTTTTATATACCTGTCAACATTTGTATAATACCAAATGTATTGGTACCAAATGTGGTCCTGTATTTATCTTTGGTGTGTGTTAAGTGACCAGAATGCATAATATTGGGGCTGGGGGGCATCAGCCTTCACATTGGTAAAGAGATTGGGTGGCCTTAAGTAAAAGAGCACATTATGAAGCATGGAAATGTAATAGAAAAATGACTTTCAGAGGAACATATAGTTAAGAGGAAATGAGTATACAATGTAAATATTATGTTAGCTATTTATATAGGTCCCTTCCCAAATACCATGACGCCTGTGTGTCATTATCTTGTTAAAACGTGAGATTATTTGAGAGCTGTGTAAGAACAACTTGGTAGGTATTAGGTGTCAAGATTTCTCAGTTCTGCTTCATGCTGTTAATGGAAGCATGGTCTAGGTCAGGGGTATCCAGCCTTTTTGGGTGAGGGGCCACATTACAATTCTTTCCCATTTGGGAGGGGGCTGGTAAAAATTTTGATGACATACAAATTAATCTTTATTAATAAACTTTAATAAAATAATGATTAGTGTTATATTTGGCATTGCTTTTGCTTGCACAAATTGTCAATGTCTACCTGCACACCTCATGTAGCAAAATGGAGTATTCTAGATAGCCTTGGCCAGCCCCATCTCCCAGGCTCTTGTGGCAGCATTTGGCAGGCCGGATGAAAGCCCTTGGCGAGTTGGATTCAGGCCCCCCTGCTGCATGTTGAACGAGCCTGGCCTAGGTGTTATAAACCATACAGCCAAGGACAGATTTTGTCATTCATTTTGAAATACAGAGATTGTGGAAGATACGTCTGCTGTCTTAGAATCAAGATTTTATTCCTAGCTATGCTAAAAGTGATTTTCTGCAGTCTCACTTGCAACATCTGTATAATTAATGATGGAGGAAGTTCTTGCTTGTCTCTGAAGTTAAAGATTTGAGGTAGTGTCTGTGAAGTATGCAGGACCACTAACCCAGTAGATGAATGAGGATTAGAATTTTGTGGTGTCATTTTGGCTCCTAGCCCAGCTTTTTTCACTAGGCTGAGCACATGGCTGCTTCTCTGTGTATCCCATCCATAGCCCAGGTTCATAAGGGCCAACAAGTATCTTTAATGTAAAAAGAACAACAAAAAATTTTAGAAACAGTCTTTTAACAAGCTTTATGTGCAGATGATGATTCTCAAACTTTTAAGCTAACCAGATATTTGTGGATTTTCATGGGGGTCAACATAAAGGGTTCTGGTCTGACCTCATAGTGTATCCCCTTGCCAAACTTTAAATTCCATCCCCAAACCTTGTACTTGCTAGAGGTCTTCAAAGAAGTAGCACAAAAAATTGAACACTGAACTTACGGCAAAATAAGCGGTTTTGCCATTATTGAAAATGGGTGTATGACTTGCTGAAAAGTTTGTGCTAATAAATTTTTTGGTTCAGCCATAGGGGAAACGTGCACAAGGTGAGTGTTAAGTGACTTTAGCTATAGCCTTTGTCCACAGGTGGTGATCTAAGAAAATTGAATATTTTCAGTATGCTATCCTAAAAAAAGGAAGTGGGGGTGAGTGAGAATAACTTTCAGAACATAAAATCTGGTAGGTTTAACAAACCGAGACAGGAAAATGGGGGGGAGGGGGGAGGGCGAGGGGGAGTTCATTAAGTTATTTCTGACTAAATCAGTGCTTTTTTCTTTAAGTAGAGAATGCCAAAAATGTTTTTCTATGTACATATATAATCTGTTTTCCTTGATTTATGACATGTTTCCAGTTTAGGAATTTTAAATCCAAGTGGGGCTCAAAATTTGTTAATGTTTAATGTGGGGAGAATGCAGAATCCTCATACCTTTTTAAAAATCATGATCTTTTGTCTTCAAGCTGACTTTTATATAGCATAGCAAAAGTTAAATTTATTAGGAATTAAGTTTCCATAAATTTTGTGGTTCAAGGATTGAGCGGCATTCAGTTAGAAACAAAAAACATATTTGGTTAAGAGTTAATTTTATTAAAGATAGGAACTAAATAGTTAGGGAATACCAGAATTTAAAGGGATCTGAATTTTATAATTTGGTTGCTTATCTTTAACTTAACAGTAGCCTTTAATTATATGATCATCATTTTTTTTATGGGTCCCATTCAGTTAATTGCATAAGTGTTTTGGGTCTCATTCTTCATTGGAAAAAATGTATATGTTTTGAACAGACAGGTTCCAAGTACAAGATATTCACTAGATGCATTTGTTATAAACCGAACAGGGTATAGAAAGACCAATTCTGAGACTTACAGGATTTCTAAAGAATCTGTCTCCATCTTGTGCTTTTATCAAGAAAATTTTTTTCCAGTGGAGGAAGTTGGCATCAGGTCACTCTTGCAATGGTTTTGAGGCCTCAAATTCTTCTGAACTGCTTTCCATGCATTTGGTTTATGGTAACAGTGAAAGTGAGATTACATTCATGCCTCATGGAAAAACATCTGAGATGTTTCTGCTTATTGGAGTTAGTTAAGAGTCTCTTGTAGAATTGTATTTATCTTTTGGGTCCAAATAACTCTTCACCGGTTTTTCAAGTTGTACCTCTATGAAGGCAAGCTGTACCTAGACCTCCAGGTATCTAGCATTACAATTGATTCCAGCCTGTGGAAGTGAAAAGTTTTCATGGTCTCCAGTCATGCCACTATCTGTAGTTCTAATCAGATTTCCGTAAAGACATCAGCTTTCTGGAACTCAGGACGTGTACCTGGTAATCTAACACACTTCCTGCCACAGAACTCCATTTCTGTTGTCTTCAGAGAATGCAACTAATAGACAGAATATATAAGCCATTAGGGGAACCAGAAGGAGATCTGTCTCCGTGCCCCAACGGTATCATTACTGAGGTGGAAAAGACTCATTTGACTGTCTTGTTGACATGAAACATCCACCATGTCCCCTGAAAATGGCAGTGAATTTGCCACGTTAGTGTAAACGTAGCGTTAGTGGGGTGAAGAGCAGAACAAAATGGTAGAGGAGCACTCAAGGAAGACAAAGCCATTGCAGAGATTAGTTCTTTAATGAAGAGGATGTGACAGGAAGTTCCACACCTGAGCTGTTCGGAGTCAAATTGTCCCAGATTGAAGAGTCAGAAGAATTTGGAATCAACTGATAAATCAGATGATAAAACAAGGCGTGGCCAAACTGTGGCTCAGGAGCCACATGTGGCTCTTGACTGAAAAAGTCTGGCTTGCAGAAGAACATCAGCAAATCAATTCAGTTGGTAAAAGTATGTGGCTATATGCCTTAGTGCAGCTCTTGAAGGTTTAATAATTAACTTGTTTGGCTTTTGAGTTCCACAAGTTTGGACACCCCTGTGATAAAACATCTCTAGGACCAGATGGTTTTCATTCAAGAGTTTTGGAGGAACTCAAATATGTAATTGCAAAACTACTATTTCTAGTATCTTTTTAATTTAAATCAGTTATTGTCCAATCATCTGGTACAGAAGTTAATGTAATGCTTTTTTTATTTTAAAAAAAAAAATCAAGGCCATTTGGCAGTTATAGAAAGTACAAGCCACATAGGTTGAAATTCTACTGAGTCACGTAAATGTACATGATGCATTGGAGAAGAGTCAGCGTGGCTTGTGTGATGTAAAATCAGTCCTCACTGATCTACTAGAATTATTTGTGAGGATATCAGCAAGCCTGTGGAGAAGGGTGATCCAGTGGATATTTGTGCTTTCAGAAAGCCTTTAACGGGGTCCTACACTGAAGGCTTAGGGTAAGTAGTTGTGGAAGAAGTGGAGCTCTGCCTTTAATTAAAAGACAGGGAACAGAGTTGGAATAAATAGTCAGTTTTCACAGTGGAAAGGGGTAAGCAGGGACTCCCCAAGGATTTGTATTGGGGTCACCGCTATTCAGCATATTCATAAATGTTCTGGAGCAGTGGGGTGAAGAGTTGCAGTTACGACATTTGCAGACGGTACAAAATGACTGAGTTAAGTGCAAAGCAGATTGTGAAGTGTTATAAAAGGATCTCACAAAACGAGGTGAGTAGGTAACAAAAGGCAGATGAAATTTAATATTAATAAAATCAAAGTAATGTGCATTGGAAAACATTGTCCTAACTGCACGTATAGAATGACAGGGTATGAATTAGCTGTTATCACTCAAGACAGATCTTGGACTCATGCATGCAGTTTATTAGAATAAAGAGAAGTGCAGAGGACAAAACAAGGTGGATGGAAAAGCTTTTGTTTGAGGAGAGATAGGGAGGACAGACTAGTCATCTTGGAAAAGAGGAGGTAGGATAGAGATGTATAAAATCCTTACTGGTGTGGGGAAGGTGAATAAAAAGATTTTTAGCCTTTTGTGTAAGATAAGTACCAAAGGTCACCCAATGAAATTACTAGATGAATTTATGGAAGTACTTTTACACACCACACAGCAGCCTGTGGAACTGATTGGCAATGAATATTGTGAAGGGCAAAAAATGTGTGAAAGTTAATTCTTTTTTTTTTAAACTCATAGAGGATAAGTTGTTCAGTGCTTATTAGCTCATATGGTCAGGCACAGCAGTGCGGGATCTGGGTGTCCCTTAAACCTCAGAGTGCCAGAGATTATACTTGGGACTAGATGACAGGATTGATCACTTGATAATTACCCTGTTCTATTCAGTACATCTAAAACATATGACACTGGCAACTTTTGGAAGACAGGATATCAAATTAGATGGGTGGATGGCCATTCTTCTGTATTACATTTACAGGACTGAATCGGCCAAACAAATAGTTCAGTAAAACATCAAATCATACTTGCTTACATAGAGATGTCATCTAAGATGTATAAAAAAAAAAACAACCTAGGTTAATCTTGCTTGCTTGTTCGGTTTGCCAGAATAATGAAAAACTTGTTCTTAAGAAAATCCAATTTAGCAGGTCCTGGAAAATTTGGGTAGTTTGTTTTAATTGTGGAGGCTAATTTAAAGACTTAAAAGCAACACAAATCCCAGGGGGTTAGACTTGATGATCTCATGAGGTCCCTTCTAGCCCTATGATTTGATTTGATTGATTGATTGATTGAAACACATCCAAGTGGAGGAAGTTAAGACCATCTTGGTCAGACAGCTCCCTGAGTTCTTTGGCTTAGTTGGAGTGAGTTGTGGGGTGTGTGCACACTATAACATTGCTGGGTAGCACTGTTAGAACCGAAAATTAAACACTGTCAGATAGGAACAGAAATATGATAATCTGGGGAAGCTGAGCAAAACATTGCACTGGTATGTCACATTAAGTTGCATTGAGTAGTGTGAGGCTTCTCTATTTTTGTGTATACAATTTATTTGTTCCCTTGATTTTGTAAGATAGATAATATCTTGTTTAATGTGAGGGCCATTGTATTATGGGTACAAAGAGAAATAAATTGTCAGTATGACATACCCTCAATGTCACTTTTTTATATAAAAAGTTCAATTGCATGCTGTCGCTGTGCTTTATGCCAAAAATTTTAAATTGAGTGCACATTTGCATTTTAGAAGCTGTCAGAGCAGGGGTCAGCAACCCAAAAGATGAGACATTTTAAAAAATTATTTCAGTATCCAAGAGTTTTGAGCACCACAATGGATGGTAGGGTGGGGAGCCCAGAGCCACACATGGGGCACCTGCAGGGTCCTTGGTGGTGGTGCTGGGGAGGTATGGAGTCATAAGGGAGCAGCAGCAGGTTGTAGACACCTGTCAGAGGAAGCAGAAGCCACTCTTGGGACTACAGACACGGAAGAAATTGTTGGAAGCTGTTTGGAATTCTGAGATGAATGTATTAGCTAACTGTTTCTGTTAAAATTAGTAGGAATTAATATAATTTAATGGCATTTTAAATTGTCAGGCTCAGGTGTCAGTTAACCCCCCATTAGACTTAATGTGGTTGTTTAATAGCCATTGTGTCAGGCAGTTGTTGAATTCACGAAGAAGTGATTGTGCAGTTGCATCTTTTCATATACAAGATAGGCAATGACTGCGTGGAGAAGAGTACTGTAGAAAGGGATCTGGGTGTCATAGCAGACCACAAGCTAAATATGAGTCAACAGTGGGATGTATTAACAGAAGTATTGTAGGTAAGACACAAGAGGTAGTTCTTCCACTCTACTCCACCCTAATTGGGCCTCAACTGGAATGTTCTGTCCAGTTCTGGGTGCCTCATTTTAAGAAAGATATGGACAATTTGGAGAAAATCCAAAGAAATTCAACGTGAATGATTAGTGGTCTGGAACACTTGATTTAGGGAAGATTGAAAGAGCTGGGTTTGTTTAATCTAGGAAAGAGGAGATTAAGAGGTAACATGATACCAGTTTTCAAATACCTAAGAGGCTGTCACATGGAGGAGTAAGAAAAATTGTTCTCCTTAATTGCTGGTGATAGGACAGGAAGCAATGGGCTTAAATTGCAGCATGAGAGGTTTAGATTGGACATTAGGAAAATATCCTAAAAACTTCTAGGAGCAGGTTAGACAAATACCTGTCAGATGGTTTAAGAGGGTACTTGGTCTTGCCATGAGTGCAGGGAACTGGAATTGATGACCTCTCATGGTCCTTTCCAGTTCCAGTGATTCTGTGACTAGCTATGAGCTGCACTGGTATCTGGCTGCTGAAAGTGTGCGGCCATCCAGTCTTTGTGATCCCATCCAGTGGAAATGTCTCTCCCTTTGTCTCACAGATATTATGGAGCACACAGCAGGCAGGGATAATGTGGATATGTTGCTTTCATTGAGGTCTAATTTTGTGAGCAAACCGCACCAGCGAGTTTGTAAACATCCAAAGGTGTGTTATACCACCATTCTGCGCTTGTGCAGCCTATTGTTGAACCACTCCTTACCTTTGTATAGGTGTACAGTGTATGGCTTCAAGTCATGCAAGCAGAAGATAGGCTGGGTCTCTCAGCATCATGACTGATCTTTTGATTTCACTAGTCATTTTTTTGGTCTCAGAAAAACAGGCACTAATTGCATCTTTCTGAACAGACTTGAGTGCTTAAAGGTGTGTGTCATGTACCTTTGTAGACTCCTCCATGCTGATGCAAGTTAAATGCCCCCTATGATCCGTCGGTGGTTGCAATACTATAGGAAAGTATCCCTTTCAGTTTGAGTACTATGTGGTAAGGTGGTTTGGTGCTGAAATGGGGATATGCATGCCAGCTATGTGCCTGGGCCTCCAAAGCAGCAAACCCATTTGCTATGACCTGCACATGTGCCAGACTTTTAGTGGCCCTGCACACTTGTATTGCAGCAGGTGCCACAGTGGATTTGCCAATTCCAAACTGACTGGTAGCAGTCTGGCGTTGCCAGCTTGGCCATACGCTTCTTTGCTGTCAGAGCAGATCTTAAGTTAGTATTCCTGTGCTTTCAAGGTTGGGGAAGGCCCTGTGCAGTGTTTGAGGAAAGTGGCCGTACACATCTGAAAGCTGAACAGTCACTGCTTGTCGTTCCAGACCTTCACAGTGGTGCAACCCCACCAGTCAGTTTTTGTTTCCCAGGACCAGAAATGGTGCTCCACCAACTTCAGCTGACTTCATTAGTTTGGCAGATGAATGTCGATTCAAATTAAATAGAATGTCATTTCACAGAGTTAGCCAGACCTTCAGATTTGTCACCTAGAAGGAATAGTTGAGGTTTCAGAGTCTGTTTTGAAAACCAGTTCAGAGTTGGTTTCTCTGCAATGTCTGAATCATCCTTCAGTGATTCTTTAGCATCTTAATTGTACAGTGGCCCCATTAGTTGTTTGGTAGGCAGTCTCCTCCTGGTGTACTTAAATAATTTTGTTGTTTTACTATTTTGAGTCTTTGGCTAGCTATTCAGTTTTTTTGGCTTTCCTTACTATGTTTTTACATTTCATGCTTCAGAGTTTGATTCTTTGTAATTTCCTCAACAGGATTTAACTTCCATTTTTTTAAATATCTTTTTTCCTCTAATTGCTGCTTTAATATGTTGTTCAGCCTGAAACATTAGTTTAACAAAGCTGTAAGCAAGGAATTTTACTGAAAAATGCTAGGAAAGCATAACTGTTGTATAATTATTGCTACCTGCTCTTCCTCTAATGCAACACCAAACTAGATGGATGTTTTTGCCATTAACGCACAGAGTGGTTATGATGGTTGCACATAGGTGACAAATACTTAAATATGAAGAAGTAAGAAGTTGAGCCACAGTGCATATCCTCTACTTGTTGGCTAACAAGTGTATTACCATAACTGTTACCACATGCCCTGGAGTCTTAATTGTCTCTTATTTGTCCTCCTGCATGCATTCCTTTACCAGATTTTTGCTCTCTGTACTAATGTAATGGTGTCTGGTGGTGGCTGTGTACTGAAACAGTAGTTCACTGGGTGAATCACAGAGACTCGGGTAAAGGCATTGGTGGGAGATAGGAGCCTATTAAGGCTGAGGTATGTGGTCTGTAAAGTTTGGGGGCTGGAAGAGTGTGTGCGTCAGTGGATGACAAATTGAAGTGTATGGAGTGTTACATGGCTTAACTTTTCATTTCATTATTTTCATCAGTTTGTATCAGGCATGTGCATGAGCAGTGACCTGCTTCCCTTTGGTTTTATGATTGTTCACTGGGGGTGGGAGTGTTTTGGAGCACAACTGTTGACAGCATATTTTATCAATTAGCAGTCAAGCATAAATCCCTGCGTATTAGGAAATTTAACAGAAAGGTGAGTTTACTAATGAGGAAGGTTTTATGTGTACCAAATGCACTTATTAGTTGGATTGTGTTTGCCTTCCCAAGATCCAGCAGGTTTGTGTACTCGTATAATTTTTTTTGTCAGTGACATGAATTACAGCTGCAAATTATGCTAAATCCCACATCATCAGCAACAACAAAAATCCTGCCTATTTGATCAGATACGCTCAGTATCCATCTTTACCAAGTTTTATGTAGCTGGATAAAATTTTTTTTCAGAGATACCAGTCCACAGTGAGAAGTGGATTTACCAAGTGGGGGAAAAGTCAGAATCCAAATTCAGAAGCTTCTTATTAAAGAATGGTGTAGAGAAACCAAATATAATTTATATAGAAAATCAAAAGGGGCCTAGAAACTAAAGCACAACCCTAGCTACGAAGTTACTACCAGGCGCATCTATCATGTCAAGTGTTGCTATTTTGATCTTTGTAAACATTAAGGTGATTTGGATAAATAACTGTAAAAACTGTATTTATTGCATAATTCATGCCATAATAATGCATTATTTATGAATTTAACAAAGTTGATGCACTGTCTCTTGTAGGCAGTGTCATCTTTAATGTAGAAAACAATTTTTATCTGTAAGGGTTACAGATTTAATTTGTTAGTATGAGAAGTGTACAGAAGGCTGTCACTCTAACTGTAATGTATATCGTTAATTTCTCTTGAGTAAATAATCCCTTTATGCCCTTAACATTGGGTCACTACTCTGGCTGTTCCAGATTTTGATGAAGAAATGCAGCAACTCTTACGTTTATAGTATTAATTAGAGCATAAAAGATATTATTTTTAAGAGCAGTTGAGACCTGAAATTCTTAAAAACTTGGATCCAGTTGGGTAAAGAGGTATCGAAGGGATGTCCTACATAAATCTTGTACTTAAAAAGCAGCATAACCCTTGTGGTAATAGATAAGCTAATGTAGTAAAAATTGGTCAAGGAATTTACAGCAATATCTCTGGGTAGTTTGTTTTTTTGTTTTTTTGAAGAAGCTTAACCTACATCCTTAACTAACAAAGGTGCATGGTAGAATCTACAGGACATGGAGGTGCTTGACAAAACACTCTAGGAAGTATAGAATGTGGCACTGTATGTGGAAGAGTGAAGGCCCTGAATGGCACAGTTACCACAGAAAAATTCATTTCAAAGGTGTGAGATCCTTTATGGGAGTTCATGTCTGATACTTGAGTATTAGTGGCCCAGACCTCTTGTTACCTCATTTCCTCCACTTTCATGTGCTGAGAAGAGGAAAATTATGCAAAGCAAGCTATAATGGCCCAAAATCTGTTTGGTGTTGAGGTGGAGAGCTGGTGTGGTGGTATTCATGATCTCATTAGCTGACTTCATAGAAACATTCCAGGCAAACACTCTCTAGGCAAACGTTCTCTGCGGGTTGAGAGAATGCCAGTAGATAGAAGCCTAAGCATGGCCAAAGATCAGCTGGTTTTCATGAGAGCATCTTGTAGCAAATCCTTAATTTTTTCAGCTTCCTGATGACTAGTGGTGTTCTGTTGTGGTTCCCCGCCTCCCCGGGCTTCTCCCATAGTAATAAAATGGTAGAAACGAAAGAACTGTACCTGACATAGTCAAGGAGGCTATGTCAGTGTGCCTTGTGAAGGCCTCAGGAGTAGCATGGGGATCCTTAGGGTTTGGGCAGGGTCTGGTAGATTTGAGGGGTGCACCTGCTCATGCTGGACTGGTAAGACAAGCCGCCTTTTTTCTCCCCAAAACCTTAAACATTTGAGTTCTTGGTAGATTTTCCAACAAGTTTAACCTTCCCACGTTGAAAGGCTTCTATGGAGAAGCATAATAAACCTTTTATTTTTCATCTGTTCCTGGATTTTGGTTCAAAAAAACCACATTAAAACTGGATTTATTAACATTTCTCTCGGCACAATACCTCTGAAATTTAGGCGCTCAGGGACATTTTTGTATTACGACTGGAGTGATTAGTTGAACTTCTAAATACATAATGGTATTACATAAAAATAAGAATTTGTGTGGGGAGGTCTCTCTAAACTATGAGGCATGCTTTGAGTATTGAGGACAAAACAGAAGTTAATCACTTAAAATATCTAGTCTGAAATTCTTACAATACTGCTGAATGTCATACATTTTTAATATCGGTAGCTTCCAGTACTCTGCCTAATGATATAGAATTATCACTTGAATACCGACAGTTTTTTAATTTGCAATATATTTCAGATTATGTAATTAAAAGGGTCAGCTGGTATACATTGAAGGTTTTAATAATATAAAATAATAGGGTCATGTTCTTGCTTTGCAGCACAAGATAATCTAGTCCTAGAATGAGAGATCAGAATTGTAAATGAGTAAATTAAATGGGTGTGCAATACTTTTAAATTAGTGCATGAAGATGAATATTACTTACTGTAAATTTCCATTCTGTACATACTTCTTCCTACTGTATTCTGGCATTCACGTACCTGTGCCCTCAGGTGATTACAGAAAACTCAGCCTTGATTTGTCTGTATTTCAAATATGACAGTATCTGCCCCATATAGACTAATTAAGAGTAGGGTGGAATTGTATTATGTCATTTAGTCATACCAGTTTGTCAAGTTTGGCATGACCCTTAGTTGAACTTGAAACTGTTTTGTGCTGAAAGGAATGGTAATACAAACAAAAATAAAATGAGTTTGAAAAGAAACAGCTAGTCTAAGACCATACAGCATAAAACTAGAACAATTTAATGTTGTTTCTCAGTATAGCATTAAAAATCACTGTGATAATCAAAGTGAAGATACTACTTCTGTCTAAAATAAAGACAGTAGAATTATATTGTTTAAAATAAATTTGTACAAAGTGCAGGCTTGTTTGGAGTAAAGTATGTGTCATGATGATATTAAAGGATTTCTGTCATTACAGCCATTTATTTTATTTTAGGTAGGTCTTCTCTTAATGGAATGGAAGAACTCATTTGCAGTTCTGCTTGATTTTTATTTCCTAGTATCATGAATGGTGTGTGTTTGTTTTTCTTTTTGTAATATGGCATTAATTAAGGCAAATGTGTATTTTTGAAATTTTAAATTGCATGCAAAATTAGTTTAAGAAACGCATTTTGGAGATGTTAAAAATTTTAATTGCTGTATTGTGCACAGAAGGCCATATTGCTCCCAGACAGTTGTTTAAGCAAGGACTTTTGAGGAGGTTCTCTTGGGGAAATTGCCCCCATTATCTTGTTGGTGCATGAAGAAGAAGGATTTGTCCTTAAAATCTCCTTTTTGAAAAGCTGTCCCCAAACTCAGTGTTCCAGAAGTAGCCCTGCCACTTCCTACTTTTTCCTGTGCTCTCCAGAACTCCTCTGCACTGGGCTGCTTTCAGGAAACTGTGGAGAAAAACTAGTGAGAGACTGTTAATTTTCCCTGGTAACTTCTATTGAATTGGAGAGACATGGAACTCAACAAGTATTGGGCCATGTAGGGAATGCTGGGGAGATTGGGCAGGTGCTACAGAGCCACCTTAGCTACACTTTCCAAGTGAGATGCCTCTATTTATATACATAAGGGACATTTCATGCTCCCTTAAAGACAAAGATAAGCTCTGCTGTTGAGGGCAGTGGCAGCTAAGCTACCAGAAATATCCAATTTGTCAGGTTCACATTAAAAAAAATTTCAAAATGACCTTCTTCCCCTCCCTCAGTAGCTGACCTGGATCAAATGCGTTCTTTGTTGCATACACTTGGTTGTACAGTAATTCACTCAATGTACAGTAGGAAAATCCACAAGGAATTTGTGTATGAATTGTCTAATGGGTTGTTGTACATGATTTTTGTGGAATGATAGATTTTATCAATTCAATTTTTCTTTTGTTTTCCAGATTCAATATTAAACATGGGTGCATTTTTGGACAAACCAAAAACTGATAAACATAATGCTCATGGTGCAGGCAATGGCTTGCGTTATGGCGTCAGCAGTATGCAGGGATGGAGAGTGGAAATGGAAGATGCTCACACAGCTGTTGTAGGGATTCCCCATGGCCTAGAGGACTGGTCATTTTTTGCTGTCTATGATGGTCATGCAGGATCTCGTGTGGCAAATTACTGTTCAACACATTTATTAGAACACATCACCAACAATGATGATTTTAGGGCATCAGAAAAATCTGGATCTGCTCTTGAGCCTTCGGTGGAAAATGTTAAGAGTGGAATCAGAACTGGCTTTTTGAAAATTGATGAATATATGCGCAATTTTTCAGACCTCAGAAATGGAATGGACAGGAGTGGCTCAACAGCAGTGGGTGTTATGATTTCACGTGAGCATATATACTTTATCAACTGTGGTGATTCGCGTGCTGTTCTATATAGAAATGGACAAGTGTGTTTTTCAACACAGGATCACAAACCTTGCAACCCAAGGGAGAAGGAGCGAATCCAGAATGCAGGTGGTAGTGTAATGATTCAGCGTGTTAATGGTTCATTGGCAGTTTCTCGAGCTCTGGGAGACTATGATTACAAATGTGTCGATGGCAAAGGCCCTACAGAGCAACTTGTTTCTCCAGAGCCTGAGGTTTATGAAATTTTAAGAGCAGAAGAGGATGAATTTATCATTTTGGCTTGTGATGGAATCTGGGATGTAATGAGCAATGAAGAGCTCTGTGAATTTGTTAAGTCTAGGCTTGAAATATCAGATGATCTGGAAAAAGTGTGCAATTGGGTGGTGGATACTTGTTTACATAAGGTATGTAACTATTTTCCCTAAAAGTTGCTATAGAATTGTTGGTTTTAATTCATTATACGAATACAATTCCAGTTACAAAGAATAATTTCAGTTCCCTCTGACTGTAATTTGGGTAATACAGATAACTTTCACTTCTTTCTTATTGCCCAGAGAATTCTTCCTGGCTGCATTGAATTCTGCACCACATGCTGTAAGCTTGACTTGAATTTTTCTCTTCTGGCCAAAAACACCTGTGTACATTGCATGACTACTATAACATACTTACACTGAGCTCCTTTTGGTGCCTGTGTCTGTGCAGAGCACAGGGTGGGATTAGGAGGGTTCTGATGTCAAAATTCCCTGTGAACATGTTCATATAATTTGCAAGATTGGGGTTGAATTTTAAGTTTTAGCTTCATTTTTCTGCAGCTCTGGAAAAAGGGCTTTTTTGCACCTAAAACTCATAACTGAAAGGTCACAGCCTGCTTAGGCTTGTTAGAGGAAAAAAATATATATATAAAAACAAAGACCAATGTAATACAGTAGGGTTTTATCCTCTCTAAGAGTTCTGATGTGCTTCTGCATGAGAGTGGATCTTATGATGGGAACAATACTAGGTAAAGGTCAGAACAAAGGATACACTGGAACTAGTATCCCTAGGTCTATTGTATTTGTTTGGCTAGGAGGCTATGGCTGTGGTGGTAAAGTTTTTTTTTCTCCAGGTTTGCAGTGTGGAAGTAGAGAATTTCATAAAACCCTCTTTCAAGTCTTTATGCTGCGGAGAAACAGCTAGGGTACCTATTCATCTTCCATTCCTTACTAAATTCCTTTGTCTCCTGAGACTACTGTATCAAGAGTTAAGCTTTCACAAGAATGAAAAGCAGAAGACGGAAAGACCAAACTTGATTAACTAGCTTTTTAGAAGTATACACGCTGAGAATAGATGTGTAGGTTAAATTAGGGTTGGGATTATAATTTTGCAAATTACTGTTGAGCAAAAAACTAGGTACGAGGTAAGAGATAAGTATTTCCTGGCCTGAGCCAACTGCATTTGAACATGAGTCTGAAAGAAAGTAGTGTTGTATGTGCAGTGTGTGTTGAACCATAAGATCAATTTGCAATGATTAAAAATTTTAGAGGGGGTTTAAATTCATGTTAAAAGTTCATAGTTTTTGCAAAAATTGCAAGAAAACTGAATGAATTCTAAATGACTTTACATTAGTGGCAGACCTGAGGGGAGAGGTAGAGAAAAATTGTCATCTGACCATAGGAGTGATTTTTATTCAGTTTTGGGAACTTCATAGCATGAAAGTGAAATGTAATTTGGGCATTTACTTTAGGTTTGGGTAACAGTTCAACAGTGCCTTCATTTTAACTTGTGATTTTTTTCTTCTGTTACTTTTTTAAACAAGTGGTGAGTTGTGCATTAGTGATATATATTACTCTTACTAAAATATATAAAATTTCAAGACTGTGGAATCTGTCTACATGAAATATAGCAGCTAATTAACATGTTACAAATGTGCAATAAAGTAATTGTTAATGGTTCTTTATAATATGTTTTAGAATAATCTAACAAGCAAAGCAAGAGGTTTAAAGCTAAGGATCCCTCTTATGTACTTCTTTTTCTTTCCACTATATAGGGAAGTCGTGATAACATGAGTATTGTACTAGTTTGTTTTTCAAATGCCCCTAAGGTCTCAGAGGAGGCAGTGAAAAGAGATGCTGAGCTGGATAAGCACCTGGAATCACGAGTTGAAGGTAGGAAAATCACTTACCACTGCTCTCTTTATAAATTTTAAAAACCTAACAGTTTTCAAGTTTTAGATGTTGTGCCAAATTCAGATCTGCTGTGAGGAGATACAACTCCATGGGTTTCCATAAAGGAGGAAAAGAGGTTAAAGTTGTCTAGGATCAGCTAACCATGACATTTGTAATATCTCTTCTTTAATCTATATGGGGATTAACATCTTTTGCCCCTGCTTAGTTAGCTGAGATCAGTCACAGTCTGCCCTTTGCTTAGTTGGTCGAGATGAGTCAGTCTTGACCTCCATCTGCAGAATTGTGGTTAAAATGTGTTAGCCTATGCTAAGGAAATAAAGATTGGGGTTAGCCCTTGAAAAAGCTCAAAGCACAACCTCTTTGCCTAATGTAGGCAAATTCTACTGAAGCTGAAGATAAATTTGCTTATTCCTTATCTTGAATGTAGTGCATTATGTTTAAATAATGTTTGCTAATCAAGCCTTTAGTGAAAAAGAGCTTTTAGGAAATAATGCCTATTGTGTGTCACCCTCTTTTGTTCTATATTGTACACAAACTTTTTCCTTCAGTGATTATTGAACATTTTATCATCTATTTTGCTCTTTCTTCTAATGGCAGAAACACCATTCTTCTGTAAGCTATGATGCCATTGTAGTCGTGGGTAATTTCTGAATTTTAGAGAACACCTGCCTCGTACCAACCACATGTATAATAGGATAGATAGGTAATTTGGTTTCTTAAATTATTATTGCAGCAACTACTCCACCTGGTTCCCCAATTGCTTTTCTGTTCATCTCCTAAATTTTGGCAATGAGGTATTGACAGTTTTTAGAATCTGTATTTATTTCTTGCACAAGTTATTACATATATTACTATGTAATAACTTATTTTGTTTATGGCTGAGAAGCCACTTGTGACGCACTCTGGGGGACTCTGTTCCTAATACTACATTTCAGCCCTGAGGCGTGGGTTTTTTTAAGATTTGGAGGAAAGCTGTTAAGCTGGTTTTAGAGTTAATGTGAAAAAAGGCTTTTCATTCATTAAAAATTGTTTAGGCCCTTTTATCATTCAAATAACTCAAACTGTTTGATTTTTAAAACTTTAAAGTTAGAATTTAAATAGTCCTTCATGAAAAATGCAAGTTTTGCTAAGATTTGCAGAGTAAAAGGAGGAAGAAATAGGATTATGACAATTAATGAAAACAACTATCTGTACAAATGTGTTTTTTCATGAAGGGTTTAAGTGCACGTCAGATGCATGTACTCTGCTGTACATATATGCATGTGTGTGCATGGGATTGGCATGCGTCAGTCAATGTCTTTAATCTGCACTGCTAGAGAGATTACAATGCAGATTTCCAACGCTAAAATTAGAGATGCGTATTTACCAAAGGATACCACATGTAGAAAGCGGCTTGCTGGCTCAAGCACTTTCCTTTTCCTTCACAGTGTTCTTAATTCCAGAAATCCATTGTTTGATGCTCTTTTCTCAACTATTTCTTCTCCTGAACCTTGTATTTTTGGTTACGTTTATGGGAACAGGTTGTGACATGACGACTCTAACCATATCTATCACCTCTGGTCTCTCTTGATTCTTGTTGGTCTTGTTACTGACAAGAGGATGGCACAGGTACTCCTGCAGGTGATATATGAAGGTCAGATGTTTGTGATGATAATATTAAATCTGTCGTCTGCCCTGTATTCTGGTAACTACAAGTTTTCATTGACTTGTTTGCTTAACAGCTACAGGGATGAGTGAGACTGCTCTTGGATGGCTTGTTTTGCTGAAAGTTCTGGCGGTGATGGTGTGCAATTCCTATTCCCTAGTTTCATTCATCACTCTCTTGCTTAATATTTGCATGAATGGCAGGGTTATTGAGAGGCCTGGGTTCAGTGTCTTACATGTTAGATCTTTATAGCACTATTTCCACTGACCTAGCTGGAGGTGCATTATTCAGTACTTAGGAGAGTTTATAGGCTAAACGAGAGGGCTAGCTGTCTGAGGCACTATTCAGATAAGACTGAAGGCAGGTCTACACAGCGGCAGGATTTCAGTAGCAGTCAAAGGGAGATACTCAAAGTACTGAAAATACCTTGCATGTTTCTCTGCAAATGACTACCTCCTACTTAATGCAGTGTATTCAGTGCACTCAGTTGAAGGGAAATGCCCTCCCTTCGGGTCAGGACTATTCTGCTTACTGGGCTGTTTTTCAGGGATGGACTTCCTGGTCAGCTGAGTGGGTCTTCACAGATCAGTCTGAATTTCCAAATTTCAGTGAATTTGCTGCTATCAGTGGAATATGGTTCCTAAGGTGAGATGGGTTGGTTGGGAAAAGCAGTGGGAGAGGTGGCAGTGGTGATTTTAATCTCTCTGCATGTGCACCTCTTATTTGTTGACCACTTTCACATTCTGGGGTCTGATTAGAGTTTTGGCTATTATTGGCTGATCTGGTAGCAGCTGCAGACAAGTCACCTGGGGTATTTTTAGATGCAGACTTTGCAACTCTCAGCAATGCCTTTGTCAGTTCAAGGTTAGACTCTGAGGCTGCATCTGTTTGGCAACTGCATCTAGTGTGGAATTTAGAGGTATGCTCATTGAGCTATTTTTTTTTTTGGTCATAAGCTTATCAGTATTGTGCTCTACGATCTGCACTGACTGCTTGTTAGTTTCAAGATTGATTATGTTCTGATCAGTAAAACCTAAATGGGCTGGGACCTACCTTTTCTTAAGAGACCACTCCTTTCTTTACCTCATGTATTGTTAGAGTTCAGTTCATTGGGGATGCCTGAGCTGAAGCCCTTTTGGTATGAGGGAGGCAGTGTTTCCTCTAAGCTGCATGGCAGCATGGGCACGCATCCCCCACCAGTGACCTGTGCAGGGAACACTGCTGACTGCACACAGCCAACAGCCACATTCCCTACCTGTCCGGAAGACTGTCTTCCAGCTGGCTAAGCGGTCCTATGGAGGTGGGAGTTTTTAAAACTCCTGTTGAGAGAAGCTCTACTGGAGCATGCTCCATTAGTGTTTCCTCTGGCCGGAGGAGTCATGGCTCTACCGTGCTGCTTGAGCGGCCGGGTAAGGGTGCGGAGGGTTGGGGGTCCAGCTGTTAGCAGGGAAGCAGGTTAGGGTGGAAGGAGGGGGGATCAGGCTGGGTGGGGGGTGACCAGGAGAGTGCGGGGGAGGGGGTGCAGTGAGCAACATAAGTTGCTCAGTTGCCTCAAGGCTTTAGAGGGAGCACTGGAGGGAGGGCATGATTGGCAAGATGTTTGCCACTTAGAGCCTTGGACTTGTGAAACTCATGTCCTCTCCAAACCCATAAGAACTAAAGTAATCTTTCTGGTTGTGTGTATTTGGAGATGGGTGGTGAGCAGGGGTGTGATGTAGGAGTTAGGAAGCTGGTGGATATGACCCGGGCCTCCTGGGATACCCCCTTGAAGCTGCAAAAATGAGAGCCAAACTCTGTACCCTCGCGGATGGCACTTAAGCCAGACTCCTGATCAGCAACAAACCATGCTTTTGATTCTTGATGCTGGTTATCAGGAAGCACAAAAGAATATAAAATGGCCCCCTTTATTGCATTTCAGTCCTGGTAGCCACTGGGCCTTCGAAAAAGACAGGTTATTCTGACCCCCAAAGGGCCAGCCATATTACACAGAACAAGATAGGTTTTGATCTTGCCCAAAATACCACACTGATAGCCAATCCTTTAGTAACTAAAACTAAAGGTTTAATATTAAAAAGAAAAGAAATGATATGAGAGATGTTACAGGTTCAAAGTGAATCACATACATGCAAATGATTGAGTCCGTGTAAAGCAAGTCGTGGAGGAATTTGGAGTTCGCTGGCTGGTTCAGTTCCTCTGGTACACATCCAGCACCTGGGTGGGTCTCAGTCCTTTGTTCAAGTTCCAAAGGGGTAGTTGTGTTAGTCTAGTTCAGCAAAACAAACAAGGAGTACTGTGGCACATAAAAACTAACCAATTTATTTATTGCATGTGTTGAAAGTTCATTTTTAATTTTCTTCTGTTTGCTGCATGGATGCTGATCAGGTGGTTTCTAAGTTTTTGTGAGAATGTGTGGCATAATCTCTGACTGTAGTATGCATAATGTCGACTGTAAAGGATTTTTTACCTGCAGTCCATTAGGTATAATGTCCAGTTATTTGCACTTGAAAAGGAAGATTGTTTCATGAACTTGATGGATTTCCATTTATGCAAAGGCACTGAATACAGTTGTTTGGAGTGGAAATCCATGAACTTCATGAAACAACTTGAACAGATTCAGACGATATAATACACAGACTACCGTGAGAGACTATGCTACACACACTCTCAGAGGCTTTAGAAACCACCTAATCAGCATCCTGTACAGCAAACAAAAGAAAATTAAAAACTCTCAACACATGCAACAGATTTGTTAGTCTTTTAAGTGCAACTGGACTCCTTGCTTGTTTTTTCCCATCTTCAGGTATTTGACAAAGTGGGATTTTTCTCCCACAAAAGCTCATGCAATGAATGAAGAAATTAAGTGTTTTAACAGTGCCACAGAACTCCTTGTCTGTTTTTGCAGTCCTTTGTTCAGTTGCACATGAATTGGTCCAGAGGTAGGTGCTAGCCGGAGACTGAGGATGGAAGACCAAATGGAGTTGGTTAAAGTTGCCTTTATCACCTCTGGCCTTTTCTGTGCTATGTGTTGTCATCACATGGTCAGTCCTGGTTACTCTCATGGAGCAGGTTTCTCCCCAGGCTCATTGTACCTGTGGTTTCCTTAAGGCCCTTGCCACAATCACCTTCTGCAAATCTCCTAACTTCTTCATCCTTCAGTTTCCTTACTAGTAAAATAGAGTTACTATTATGTTATTTATAGGGGTGTTTTCAGATTTATTTTAAAAGGTATTGATACTGGGATAAAAATTGCTGTATAATTGCATCATAAGCATTATTATTAAACATTCACTTGCTCAGAATTATGCAAATTTAGGTTAATCTTATGAAAATATCATTCTTAAGAAAATTGCTTCACTTATTTGTTTTTGTACATGTTTGTTTACAAAAGTAGATGGCAAAATATAGATGTGGGTCTAAACTAAATTTTTCTTCTGTATGTTAAGGTCTACGATTTAATATATTCATGGTGAATAGCTGATACAAGACCCTGATAATGTTGTTGTTTGTTGGTGCCTTTAGGCCCTGATTCAGGAAGGTACTTAAGCAAGTGGTTATCTTTTTAAGCTTGTAACCAGCCCCATAGACTTCAGTGAGGCTACTCTTGTATTTAATTAGGTTCATGCTTTTGTTTTTTGCTAACTTGGGACCAATGCCTCAACAGATGATCTGTTTGTCATCTCCCCCCAACTCCACCCTCTGCCCAAGATACTGTGTATTTGCAGCTCTTGCTGAGTTCAGTGGCAGCTAACGGCAATCTTTGAAATGCTAACTTCAGGCAAACTTGCTTGAAAAATTTTGACCTAAAATTTTTTGACTTCCTAGATGACCGATTTAAAAACAAGTGCCTATTTTATTAAATGTTTGTGTCAGCTGAAAAAGTGGACATATTGTTGGTAAACTTTGGAAAAGACACTGATGCACATTTTTATCAATGTTCTCAGTGCAAAGGCTGCTACTTCATTGCTCTTCCCAGCATCTTTGGTGTCCGTTTCTGTTTACCATAAACAAACAAGGAGTCGTGGCAATTCTAAAGGCTAACAAATTTTAACAGATTTAATTTGTCAGTCTTTAAAAGTGCCGCAAGACTCCTTATTCATTTCTAGTTTTTTTATTTGGGTTAATTGTGGAAATGATTTGGAAAATATTTTTATTTCAGTACTGTTCAGTGAATTATAGTAAATATAGTGATACACTATTATAAGCTACTGCTTTTTTATTTATAGTGGTCCAAATTTAATTGTAAACAGATTTTTATTAAAAAAAAAATTCAGATTTCAAAAGATAGACATTATAGAAATGTCAAGTTGGGATCCCATGACCTTTATTTTACACAATGGTCTACAATAAGAATTTGTTCTTTTGATCTAAGATTACTTTAAAATAACTCAAAATAAAAAAGATTGGTAAGCCATGGTATGCAATAGAAATAAGTTACCCAGACATTTGTGAGTCCTGTTTTTTTCAGTTGTTTTTGGTTTTCCCTGCAGGACTTCCCCCTGTCATTCAATGTTCTGTACGTTGGATAAAGTATAAGACTTGTAAGTGACATACACTTGACAAGGAATGAGAGTTAGTATTCAAGGAATTTATATCAAGACTAGAAGAATGTAAAGAAAAGAGAAGACAAAGAAGTCCTCAGTCTTTCCCAAAACTATTTTTTCTCCCTGCATATTTCTTCTGTCTTCAATAAATTAATTCGCTGTAGTCTTTTGATATGTTTGTTTCCTTAAAAAAAATTGGCTGGATTCTGGTTTAAGAGATTGACAGCCTATAATTCTATCATTAAATTTATCCATCAAATACTATAGGACAGAAATAGACCTTTTTGTAGGAGCTTGAAGTAGATACTTCAGATTTGTTTGCTGTTTGTGAGAAAACTGAGTTTAAAAAAGTGCTCAACTCTATTGCCTCTGTTTTGCATAGAAAATTTTTGTAGTTTGCCTTAAAAATTTACCTTATGACATTTATTTAGTCTTCGGTGAGGAATATGTTTGGAAAATACTGATTAGTTTTTTTAAGATGCTTTATGAGAAGGAACTTTTTAAAGAAAACATCAGAAAGGGGCTAAGTGATCTTGCCACAATTTTGCATGCATTTTTAGGCTGGAACACACTCTGAAGAGTCTCATATAAGAATTGGCAGTTTTTGCAAATGCATTTAATTGATTTTGTAGTCTAATGTACTTTGTTCCCATCCTGGCAAATGGAAGAGTTGTGTTGCTGGTTGGAGAAGGCCAGGTGACAGGGCTATTTTTGTTTTGGCTGCCTAGTTTGCATAAGTTTATTCTTGATCTACTCTTGTCTTGTTATAATAGACAACAAAACTGTCTTCCCCTGATCATAGTCACTGCAATGATTTCTTTCAGGCCCAAGGTCAGCAAGGCACTTTTAATATGTGCCTATCTCTAAGAAAAGTTCCACTGATGACAGCGGCACTACTCATTATGCTTGCTTAGGCCTGGTCTACACTGAGAGCACAGATCGATATAATGCCTCTTACATTGATCCTCTGCAGCCTGCATCTATGCTGACGTGACTATAAAGGTGAACGTAGTGAGACTGTATGTTGGTGTCATAACTCAACCTCCACAGGAGGTGTAGTGTTTTGGTTGATTTCGATCATTCATTTTAATGTATGTGTAGACAGAGCAGTTTAATGCAATGTTACTGGCCTCTGGGATGATCCCAAAATTCCCTGTTCTTGCAACTCTGTCATTGCTGGTTTGTTTCACCTTGGCTACGTCATCAGCAAATAGCTCTTCCCCTTCCTGTAGCCCCAGGAAGACTTGAATTTCATTTCCTGCTTCGGCATCCAGGAGTGCCTTTCACCTAAGCAGGTAATGGAGTCTGAGCTTCTCCTACTTGTTTTTGAGAAAAAGGGAGAGAGAGAGAGAGGGCACACTGTGTCCAGGGAGGACAGCTGACTTCCCACAAGCCACGGCACTAAGTTGCAATACTGGATGGCTACCCACAGTGCAATACTTTTGCATTTGACCTAATGGCAAGCAATGGGGATGCAAGACCTTGGCTCAAGGAGTGTGGTGTGACCACGCTCCTCCAGTTTTATTAATTCAGCATCTCATGTTGACTTTGCCTTGCTTCAGTGTAGACATGCCCTTAGTCATGAGCTTAAAAGCTTTACTACAGCTGGCTTTAGAGCAGAGAATGAGGACACTGTTTTGCCAGTCGAAACAGTGAAATACAGCTAGCTTTGTTTGAAAAGAAATTATAGTTGTCTACTGAAGGACATGAGTTCACTGCAAGACCAAAGGCGGCAGTTTTCAAACTGTTTTTTCAGGACCCAGTTGAAAAGAAACCTTTCTGCCCATGACCCAACAATTAGATTTTTGAACAGCGCGTTCCAGTCTTTCAGCAGTGGTAACATAGGGTGCTGTGGCCCAGGACCTTAGAGTCTGTAACCTAATATCGGGTCCCAACCTACAGTTTGAAAACGACTGACCTAAGGCAAGTTCCAAAGGGGTAGCCATGTTAGTCTAGGCCAACAAAACAAACAAGGAGTCCTGTGGCACTTAAATAAATTTTTATCATCGCATGAGTTTTTGTGGGAGAAAATCCAGGTTCATTAGATGTTCGAAGATGGTGTGGGATTTTCTCCCATGAAAGCTCATGCGATGAATTTGTTAGTCTTTAAAAGTGCTACCAGGGTCCTTGTTTGTTTTTTGACCTAAGGCAGTGTTTATTATCCTTCTTGATACTAGGAACAGGCTTCTTATACTGTGTTGGGAACATCTCAGGGGAAGGTGCTGGTGCATGAACAGTGGTTGAGAAATCCTGACCTATGGTCTATGATCTTTGAAAGCTGGTGATGGTCCAGTGTATTGCAATAGTAGTACTGTCTTGTTCTGTGGAATAAGAAACTGGAAAGTAGCATCTTTATTGTTCAACAAACATTTTTAATTATTAGTCCTTTTAATATGAGAGTATATTGAGTAGTTGAATAAAATATGCAGGATTTTTACACTAACAAAAAAGGTAGCTTCTGGAAGTCTCAGCAGAAAAAAATCAGGTGGCCCCCCCCCCCCCCCCGTTTCCTGTTGGCCATAGGATTTTCAGTATCAGCAGTTGTGATAACTGACAAGACTTTGATCAGCTTTTACACTATTGCAATGGGGTGAAACATCAGAGATACTGTCAGCTATTTTTTCCTGTGTGTTTAAGAATATACTACATAGGTTTACACTTACTAAATATTTTGAAGATTCATTGCAACCATAAGGACTAAATATCTTTTTTTAATAATTAGTATTAAAGTTTTGGTCTTGCAGAATTTGATCACGCTCACCAGGGAATGTTTCCATCTTTTCTCAGCAGAATGGATTTTTTAATGCTCTCCTAATATACCAGTAGTCAGAGTGTACCAGGAAAATAAAATTCTGTTTTTCCATGATGCAGGCAATGCAGGAAAAACTTGAGGACCTGGACTAGCTTTTGAGACTGGAGCACCAATAGTAATTGCAACTGTAGTTGATTTACCTATGGTGTTTAACAAAAATGTGCATGTAATTTCAGGCATATTTGAACTTGCAGTTGAGCACATGATTGCAATGGCCTTTCATCCTCCACTAAAATATATCTATAACTATATGGGGTGAGTGCAGGTGTGGAGAGAGACTAATTCTTTCTAGCTGGATGAGGTGTTCTCCCATAGATTTCACAGAAACAGAGGCAGTATTCTAGCCTAAGTGTGTGTCATTTTCTTTATCCAAAGGAAAAGGTCAGTGCTAACAATAAATAGGGAACTAGCAGAGAAAAAATTCAGATATCTGAGACCTACTACTGATATCTTCAGCATATTTGTCTTTGCTTGCATACTAAAACAATTTCATCCCACTCAGTAGCTGATGAACTGTTCCTGGATAGGAGCAAAAGAGATCTCTACTTTCCACTGAGAAATGTTAAGAGTTAAAGAGGAAGGGACTGGGAAGAGAGACTCAGGGTTTGAGAAGGGAAAGAGTACGGTGAAAAATGCAGGAAAGTAAATTAATTTGTTCTGGGGGTGAGGGAATGGGAAAGGAGGAAGGGAATTATAAAGATTTAAAGAAAAGGAGATGCTGGCTTTGGTTTTTCCCTTTTTAGATTTTTCTTGTTTTAAGATGGATTTTTTTAAGAGAAAAAACTTTAGGAGAGCAAGAGAATGAAACAGGAAATTGTAATGGGGCTGTGTTTGTGATTACCTTTTGGAGTAGAGTGAACTTATTCCCTTTTAATTTATTTTATTCCCTTCCGGATGGACACATTTCTTTTAACAACATTAATCATTTTGTTAAGTTGCATTTAATAAAAGCAAGAGATGTACTGGGGCAGTACAATGGTAGTTGTGTTTTCAAATTTTAAAATACTATCTGTAGCCCAAAGAGAAGATTTTACAAACTGCCATTGCAAACAGGGTGGCGAGTACCTGTTTTCAGTTAAAACATGGTGTGAAAGTGCACTCAATGAGAAAAGTAACAGGAGTATGGTATTGTAATGTTTGAGTTAAAGATAGCATGGAAAGACGGGAGATAATTCTGTTCAAATAAGTATAATTGTTGGAACTGCTTGAATGTCAAATAAGATACTAGATTGTAATATAAAAACATAAGTACAAACGACATGTTTGCTAATAGGAGGACAGTGTGACTTTCCTGCCTAATAAGCCTCTACGTAAATCTTATCATAAATAACATTTTTATTAATTTCTGCTCATTGTGCTTCCATAAAGTCTGTTACATTGGAGAAGTGGTGCAAAGTTAATTGTCTAAGAAGAAGGATATAGCATTTGTTTTACTTTAACCTATGTTAAAAACATTCCAAATTTTTTTTTAAAAAAGCTCTTCCAGAGGGTATTAAACTACTGCAGCTCAGAGGAGAGAGACATTTAAATTATTTTCTTCTTGTACTTGGAAATACTGGCATTCTTCAATAAAAGTGCTTAAAATAAATTGTCATGAGTGGGGTGTAAAAAACGACTAGGTCTTTTGACTGAGAAATATATTTCCTGAAGCAAATCACTTGAACAGTTGCCATTCCCAATAATTGTCCTGTTTATAGAATTCCCCCCCCCCCCCCCCGCTCATTACAAAGAAATTCTGTAAAGTTTCATGGGATAATTCAGCTTAGTTTGATAGATAAGAAATTGCTTTTGCGTTGTTTAATTAGTGTGTCATGTATGGTGATGTGGAGATAATCTTACGTGTTAGTCTTTTAATATAAATCCCCAAAGTAGTGAAGAACAAGATTTTTGTTAAATGTGCACATATGATTAAATTGTGCAACATGTAATTGTCTTTAAAAATGAAGCTGTGCTAGGGCTTCCTAGTAGAGTTCAGTGACCCTAAGTGCTTAAATTTGATTTGGCTGTTTTTTAAATATCTTAAGTGTTTGGTGCACTAGTTAGAAATCAAGCACTCAGCTGGGTCTGACTCTTACTAAGCTACTTTTGTATCATAAGATCTACTGTGCTCTACCATATTCCAACGCTGTAAGCCATGAATAGCTCTGAAGTGTATGTGCAATGTTGAACCTTATGAGTCAAGATCAATAATCTATTTATCCACCAGTGAACTTGGTTAATCATCTCTAGTGCTTTAGTCCAGTGTTTCCCAACCTTTTCAAGTATGAAGACTCCTTTTCAATGTCAAATCTTGTGTCCCCCAAATGATGGTTATCTGGACTGACTGCAGGTACCTGTGCTGTAGAAGGGCAGTGGAGGACCTGGCCGCTGCCTATTCCCAAGTGATGGGGACATATCCAGAGTGAAGCTGCAGCCCTGCAAATAGTGTAGTGGCTAGCACCTCTGCTTAACATGCAGAAGGTCCTGGGTTCAATTCCCAGGAGGTTGGACTCGATGATCTCACGAGGTCCATTCCAGCCCTATGATTTGATTTGATATGGATCATGGACCAGATAGGTACTAACATAAGCACATCAGGCAAATACAATTCATTTAGAGTAGAAGTGTCACTCATTTGCTGTGAGAGGCCTCTGGTTAAGTCCTGGCTGGCCTTTGATTGGCTTATTCCCCACATGGGCCCCAGCTATTCTTTCCTTTTTTTAGTGATTTGTGCAATGTGCTGTCAATCAAATTAATGTGACTGGTTGGGATGGGGGGGCAATGCAGTGCTTTCCAGAGCTGGCTTAGCCTGCTGTGACTGAGACTCTGGTTGGTTGGCAAGAACACAGCAGGGCCAAGCTGGGATTGGCTGGAGGGCTTCCTTTGTTCCCCTGTGCTGTGACTCAAATCATGTGAGTGAGTCAGAAGCATTGTACCCGAGCCCATCTTTGCAGTTCACTGCTGCAGCCAGCTTCCAGACACACCCAGGCAGCAGTTCCATAGGTCAGATCTGGCCCCATGGGCCATAAGTCTGACACCCCTGATTTAGAGCCCTCTCCGGCAAGGATCATTGGCTGGCAGCGGCTGTGGCCAGATGTATTCACAGAACCTTTGCAATAACTCTTTGGACGCCAGGTTGGGAACCACTAGTTAGTCTTTCGTACTGAATCCCTGCAGATGGTTCAAACTAGCAACTTGGCAGGCAAGTGATGTGCATGTGACAAATGATTGGGGGTGGGATGGAGGGCAGTATCTAGTCATGTTTTCTAATATCATTAGCTCTTTTAGAAATAGTTCAGTGTTCCTGCAAAGGGCTTTTAAGAGAAGCTGCTGATGGCTATAAAGGGAGGAAAACAGAGATGACTCACCTATATTTAATACATTGTAAGTTATTTGGAGGGACACATTTGGTAGGAGGAAGATAATTATTTTAATTAAAGAAAAGGCTTGTTCCTCTTAAATGGGAATAGTAGCTCTGAATAACTTTATCTGTTTAGTTCACATCATATTCTGGTTGTTGAAAGTTGACTTAATTAGTTTGGTTTTTTTTTGTGGTTATTTACTCTTACTTTTCATGGTGTAGAATGGCTTGTTTTCTGCTTGTGATATATAAAGTAAAAGGTTCAGTAATCAGATTTGTTCAGTAACGGTTTGTCTTTCCCTCATTGATAAACGTGTAGTCAGCAGAGGTGCTTCAGCTGGATCTTTTCCAGTTATAAATGATGATGGCAAAGCATTCTTTGAGCATGACAAGAATCAGAACTTCTTTTGGTTGGACTCTCCTGAATTTTGAGACTGTTGCAGCACATAGGAAAGAAAAGATATATTTGATAAGATTCTTTAGGAGAATGTGTTTTTGTAGCCGACTAGCAGAATTCTTTCTTTTGCTGTTTGTGAGGATTTGTTGTAATACTAATTGTGTTAGGGTATCTAGAGTCTTACAGATGTGACTGTCATTTTTAAATCAGAACAGATTTTATTTAACTTGAGTGCATAGACACTCCTGATTTTTCATCCACATTTCACATTATTGCCTTCCTTGGTTTGAATACGTTTAAATGCTTGTATCGTAGTAAGTAAATATGTCGATGCATGCAACAGAATAGATTCCAGCTTTCTCAGTTGTGTTTACAGGAATACAAAAGTGACTTTTGCAATTAAGGAGAACTTAGGCTAATGCGCGCACACACTCCTATAGGTAAGGTGCCATTTTTACACAGTCTCTTTTTAAGACTAATGTGATACTATAGTATTAGCCTTAAGTTCACACTATATGCTTGTGGTTGATTAATTATTCCTAGTTCAGAACTGTACTTTGAGCTACGTTCTGTATAGTGAACTTAGTTGCCCAGAGCCACAAGATGCATGAGTATTACAGGCTAACAAGTGACAAAAGAAACATCCACTTTCTATTTTACTTTTTAAATTGTTAGTTCTCAGATTTTCTAGTACTGAGCTGACTTTGTTGAAAAAGGAATGTTTCACTTACTAAGTATTGCATAAAAAAATTAGGTCGGCAGCAGCAGGGGAAGTGGGAGATGGTTAATTTCGCCAGGAATTTGATCAGTAAGATGTCTCTCCTATTGATTAGGAGAAAAGCTTTTCTCTTGGTGCAGTTCAAAGCCTACCAGACTGTGCAAAATATATTAGAAAGTAAAACGGCTGCTATAGAAGATGTTGGCAGATAATCAGATTTATAACTTTTAGTTCTTTCTTGAGGCGTGGAAATGCGTCTCCCCCCCATTTATCTAATAAAGAATTTGTTTTACATCTACATTGTTTGTTTTCAGTTCTTTACTCTTGGCTCCCTTTTTATGTACATGTAGCTAGAAATGTTAAATCTTCCATTTTTTTAACCCAGTATATCCTGGACATTACAAATCCATCTGGAACTGGGCATGCTTGAAAAAGGAGCAGAAATATCAAGTCTGACCTGTAGTAGGAATGCCTTGATTCAGTACCATAGTGCTAGAGCGCATATACCACATATAAATCTGTGGAAAAAGTTATGTGCGTAGTTAAACTATACCATGAGGGTCAAGTTAAGGTTTCATGGGCATCCTTAATTCTGATATTTCCCAACTTCTGGCTGCTTGAGTTTGCAAACTAAAAGTGTTTTCACATATTTTTGCGAGTGAATGTAATTTCCTAAATATCTTAAAAGCCAGTTGAAAAAACAGATTCCATCATGTGACAACATACTGACACCCACAGTGGGTCAGTAGCAGGCTTGGAACCTTTAGATCCACTTATACAGACATTTGTCGCTTGAGCTAATGGAGTAACTGACAGCAGTAGTAGATTGTCATCCATGGACCTGCGCTAGATGAGATGAGATGCCCTTTGCCAGTGGATTTCACAGCTGTTTGCTGATAGCAGAGGAAGGGTGAAAGACCAGAATCTTGGGTTCTGTTCTTATTCTGGAGGGAAGTGTTCTCTAATGTGCACACACTCATCTGTTCATTCCTCAAGACATAACCTAGCCTATCCATGGATGAGTCCAGTCTCTTCCCCACCTGTGGCTCTTTATTCCCCTCTTCTCGGGCTTTTCATTTCAATCCCAGGTTCCCTGCCCAACAAGTCCTGCTCTTATTCCTGGCCAAAATTTTATGTATATAAAAGAAACTTAATTGGATATCATTCTGCAAATGGACCCAGTGAGCTACTGAGATGTCCTTTGGGATTAATGAGAGATAAGAGCCAAAGGGGGAAACAAGAATCAAGGAGCATTTTTCAGAAGTATTCTACTAAAAGTGGGACTGAGAACAAAACCCTGCTATCATATTATACTTATGTATGTTAATATTTTTGTTTCTAGGGTTTTCCAAATCTGACAACAGTAACTTGTTAATTTTTTTTTTCTCCTTGCCTGCTATATAACCATATTTTATGGTGGGAGTATTTGTTTTTCTGTATCCTTCATTTCATACTTTGTTTTCTGTTTTCTTGACATATCTTTGTCAGTCTTCTGCGAGTTCTGGCTAAACCTTGCCTGCTCTTTCTGAAGAGAGGTACATGAGGATTTCTCTTTCTTAGGCATTAGCTCTGGGCTTTTAAAATGTAGAGCTGGGATCTGAATGCCAGTTTTGCTCCCTCCAGCAGCAAGCTAGTACCATCAACAGTTTTTCTTCATTTAACCACTTTAAACTATTTTTCTTTTGGTTCCTCCTTTTTCTGCTGCCTTCACTCAGTATGCACCTGTGGGATCCAGTTTCTCTGGTCAGCAGTTTCTTCTTTTTCCCATTAATTCACAACTGTACTTCAGAAGCTGCAGCAGTTGTGTTGTCCGTTGGCCAGCTACAGAGTGGTTTGACAATCTGCCAGGTCTCCAAATACAGTGACCACATCTGTTTGAAGTCTTCCCAGTGTAGCTTGGTCTGAGTCCACTGGTATTCTTTTCACCCGCACTGATCTCCCATTCTTTGAAATAGCAGTGTTCAGTAGGGTTACAGGCTGTATGCCAGAACCCAGCAGGTTCCCTTCTGTTGTTCGAGCAAATGTTAAGCCTGTTAGGTGCAGCAGTGTCATGCCTTTGGTGGGACAGGATTGTTCTCCATGATCAATCAGACACAGAAGCCATTAGGGGCTTTTCCCCCTTCACTTGATTCTCATTAGCCTCTTCAGAGATACCTCAGTCACCTATCTGGTTGTCTTTTGGGACTCCTGTGCTCTTTTTCAGTGATTTCGAGAAAATCAAGAAACATTGATCCAGGAAACCTCTGAATTCTTGTTTACAGAAGAAGCTAAAATTGCATTTTTATGTTTTCCTCTTCTACAAAAAGCCCAGTTCATTCAAAGATAAGACAAGGCCCAGTCCACCTAATACTGTTAAAAGGACAGATAATGCAGGCACATCTCCAAAAGGAATTCCTTCAAACTCAAAAGATCTGAAGAAAAGCTGTGCTTTGTTATACTAGAGCACTGGAAAATATTTATGAATTTCTGGTAGTTGTGCGCATAATGCAGGTGATTCACCAACTGGACATCGTGCCTTGTGTAAGGTCTAGAAGGCTCATTATTCCACTTTGGTTTGATATACAAGCTGTCCACTTAATAACAAAGCTTTTTAAGAGCCTAACCTTGATAAAAGCACTGTCTTTCACAAACAGCTGTTCAATGCATATACAGAACTGTCTCTTAACAGATGACAAGGCTTTCTGGATCTGCTCTAAAAATCACCATGACCTGCTTGTTTACATCTAGCTCTCACTCCTCCTTTCAGAAGTCTCAGCCTTGGTCAGATGTGAAGAAAGGAGCAGAACCCCTCTGTACCATCCACAACAGGCTTTTGTCTTCCCTATGTTTTATTTATGGTGATTTGCATATACCTAATAATAGATGGAAGTGGTATGCCTTGTAGCAACGTTGACTTTGCATATAAGCAGTCCTTCAACATTTTTGGTTCATCTATTATTTCCCTATTTAAAAAAAATAAAAAAATAAATAAATAAAAATACCTAAGACAGCATACATACCAAGTAATTCAGTATTTTCAGATTGCTAAATATTTTAGAAAAGTGTATCTGGTTCCTTTTGGAAATGCATTTTGTTTACAGGACACACACTGCAACAGGCCTGAGTTCTAAACTGCTTATCTGCAGTGAGGAAGTAAGACTTCTTATTTTGAAATTTAAGTATCTTCCCCATGCTGAAGTAAAGGTACCTTGGATTTTATTTTAGTACTTGCAGATGAGTCATTTTAAACTAATAATTGGGACTTGTTTTTGTTTTAAATTTAGAAATTATGGAGAAGTCGGGTGAGGAAGGCATGCCTGATCTAGCTCATGTAATGCGCATTTTATCTGCGGAGAATATCCCAAATTTACCACCTGGAGGTGATTTAGCGGGCAAGTAAGTACAGTGGTGATACAATCTATGACTTTTTGTAATCATAATTTTGAATAAAAATACAAGGATAGCATGTTTTCTTTATTAACTGAAGACTTGGCTGTCTTTAGTAGAGAAGATACATAAACATAAGTTACTAGATCATTTAACATGGCACAGTTGTTCAGCTACTGAACTACTTCATTCTCTGCACTACAGAAAATACATTCAGTATATTTTAGTCTATCACCTTTGGGGGGTGGAGGGGGATATTGTACTTCAATACACAATGTATTGATTTTTCCATCCTGTAGAACTACATTTAAAATATATAAAATATGGCATATTTGGTTTTTTACATGTGTTTTGTAACTATAGAAAGTGATCTTGGAACAAGCATACAATACAAAATTGAGCAATGTTCATGCTACTTGGCATTTTTCACTTCATGACCCAATATGTGTTTGGGTCAGTGCCAGACGAGGTTGCTGTTTTGAAGGAAAACTGCACACATTTTTCTTAACCTTATCAGCCTGAAAGTTTAAAAAGTAGGAAGTCGTTCTCAATACTAAAACTAACGAGTTTTAAAAACAATTCAGTTTTTTGAAAAGTTTACAGATGGGAAACCAGTCTTTTTGCTAATGATTTCATTTGCATCACAATCCAAAAAAGAATTTTAATAAACTTTTTCTTATTGTTTAAGCCATTATTAAGCCAAGATACAGACCTGTTTAAACGCTTCTACGTTGGGATTCCCATATATAACGTTTTCCCAGCATAAGTCTGAAATACTAATTTAAAACATTTATTTTCATATTTCACAGTTTATGGTAAGAATTGCGGCTCATAGGAATTCTTAAAGCTGAGTTAAACTGAAAATAGGGATTTAATCCAGAACTGCTCCTATAAGACTTGGGACATTCTGCAGCTACATGGTGGGAATTTCTGAAATGTTCAGGCAGAATAAAAACCTCAGAGGAGGGAAGCACTAGGAATCAAAAATTCAGAAAAGGAAATGTTGGTTGCATTTTAAATTATGCTGTAAAAAAAAAATTATATATATTTTTCTGGCTATGAATGGGAGTTTCTTATGGTTAAATCCTCAAGGATCACATTGAAAACTTTTCATGATGCTGACACTGAACTCGTTATATGTAAACTAGATGAAAAGAAGTTTTGTCAAGAAGTGAGAATCTTCATTTGTGTGCTATGTTCAAATTTATAAGACATTTCTGTGCAATATTAAGGCCTTTTTGCATTTTTAGGCGTAATATTATAGAAGCTGTGTATAACAGGCTGAATCCACACAGAGAGAATGATGGGGTAAGTTTTACTTTGGGTTTCTATGGTTCATTTAATAATGAAAGAACTGTAATATGTAAGGGGGGGTATGTGAAACAAAATTTAGATATCCTATATTTAAATGTGTATGTTTTTAATATATATTAAATATTCTAATTGTATATCCCTGTTAAGAACTTCAGCTGGTTAAAGGGGCAATGAGTTTGTCTGATGTGCAATTCTGAAGAATTAATTTTTAATATAAATGGCTGCTTCTGCTTTTCATTCAAGTCCATGGAGCCACATTATGGGGTCTCTCTTTAGGAGCTGTTGGTAATTCGCTTACTCAAGCTTTAAAATAAATAAATACATTATGATTTTGTTAGGTGTCTTGTACTTCAAAATCTAGTGTCGTATCCTTTGTCTGTAAGAATCACATTCATGTAAAGAATTTGTGGTATGCATTAAATGAAAAGGGTCATGTTAGTGGCTAGTTTTTTAGCATGTTGCACAGATAGTTCTAGTGAAAGTCCGTGTGTTTCACCTTTTGAGGATTTTGTGTGAAATGGCCCGGAACCACCATCATTTATACTTGAACGAAAGTGACAAGTTCTTTGTTCATTCCTGATTTTCAAATGAGTTATTTATAACTTTTTTCAAACTTCATGAACAGTTGAGCTTTTAAATCTTGAAAATATTCAATTAGAAAAAATGGTATAACCCTATGGAATGTAGTAAGTTGCAGTAACTGTTTAAATTACTACATGTTACAGGAGTGATTTAAGAAATAAATGTGAAATTTACAATTTACTTGTTAACATCTGTTTTACAGAGTAATAGTAATAGTCCTTCCATGACAGTCAGCTCCATAGTGACAAATTGGTACAGAGACTTCCATGTCTAAGAAGACTAACAATTTTTTAGACATCTTGAATAGTAAGTTATAAAAGGCTGTACATCTGTTATTAATTGGCAAAATGTTGCCTCTTACCAATGGGGTTTCTTCCCTGAACTAATTAGTAAAGCCACTGTTGTATTCTCTGACTCCAGCAGGAACCATGCCTGCTGAGATGCCTTAAAAAAGAACAACATGGCTACCAAAAGAAGGCTTTGTTGATGAGGTGGTTATGGATATCAGATTTTATGTGGTTATTTTAAATTACTTTGAAAGTATTCTGAATCTAGTTATACGTCTAACTGGTCTCAAACTATGTGATCTTAATTGTTGTTACTGTCTCTCCTCCCTCAATCTTTTGGCTAACTTGATTTGTTGTGTTGTCTTAACAGTGTATGCACAATTGCACTGTTGGCAGCTGTTTGGCAGCAATAATGTTACTGTAAAACTTATTAGTGTAGTGGTGGCCTTAGATTGCAAGGTCTTCCAGGTGTGAACCGTTGATGTCATTCCCCCCCCCCCCCCCGCACAATGTGGGACCTTGCTTCTGATTTGGGCCTTTGTGTACTGTCCCAATACAAATAACTAATGGGTTCACTATTGCATCTTTTTAAAAATTAAAATGTAGTTTATATTGTTGGGTTTTTTGTGTAGGATCATAGTTTAGTGTTAAATCTGCACGGTCTTAACCCCTTCAAACTGCCAGTTTCTTCTAAAATAAACCAACATGCTTCCAGTAATGCAGCTGTCTTTATAATCTCGTATCTGCTGTTTCCTAAGTTTTGCAAGTAACTGTGTATCCATCCAACCAGCTTATAACAGTTAAAAAATATTTTCTCTTTACCCACTTCCAAAAAATGCAAATGATTAGTCTTAATTAAGTACCTAATTCAAACATTTGCAAGGAAAAGAAAAAAGTCTGGTTCCTCTATCAGATAGTTGTCTAAAAGTGCCTGGGGTTGCCGCAGCACATTTGTGACCTATAGAGACTTTGCAGATGGGAAACGCAGAGGGATGAATATAACTTTGGTTTGCATAGTTCCACGAAAGCAAAAGCCAGAATAAAGATATTTACAGCATTTTCTTAGTTACTCGTGAATCTATGAAAATGTCTTGGGTGTACTTTGTTAGTGCTTAATTATGATCTATTTGTATTTTATAAAATTAATTGTGTAACTTGTACACAAATGCATTCCTAGTGGGCATAGTGAAAATAGAGAGGGCAGGCTTAATGTTGTTATAGTTACATTAAATCAGGGGTCAGCAACCCTTGGCGCACATGCCAAAAATGGCACGCAAGCTGAGCCTGAGCAGCACATGGCACTACTCAGGCTCCCCCACTGGCCCTACTCCCCCAGCGCTGTGCTGTAAGGGGCGACAAGACCCATGTGCCACAGTTCCAGGCCCCTGTTGGCTGCACTTCCCCACTGGGGAGCGCAGCCAGCAGGAACAAAGAAGCTGTGGCATGCAGGGCTCCTGGCCCCTGCTGCCCCTGCCCCTTGCTGGGCAGGGCTTAAAGGAGTGCAGGGCAAGCTGGCCTGCCTGGAGCCGCCACTGCCAGTAGGAGCCGATCCCAGAACCGGAAGCTGGCAGGGGTGGGAGCCAGTGGGGAACTGGAGGCCACCCACCAATGGGTGCTAGTGCCTGGCCCCAGCCCCAAACTGGAGGCCTGGCCCCGCCCCCAGCACCTGGTGAGGGTGCAGTGGGCAGGGGCTGGCATGGGAGCTGGCGAAGGTTACCAACCTCTGCATTAAATACTGTCATGCAAGAAGTGCAGACAATATTAGCAATGCATCTCTTGATGTATGCAAGTTTTGGTTTTCTTTTCTGCTAGAGTTTAATAAAATCCCAGTGGCTGTTGAGTATTGGGGGATGGCTGAGAGCCCAGGAGGCCAAATAGACCCAGGATTCCATTGTAGTGTCTCAGCCATACTAGGTAAAGGTTCAGGTCCTTTGGTCCTCTGATAGCAGCATCTTTTTCATACGGCATCAGCATTATTTCCTTTCTCTGTCCTTGGCTGGTATGAGTCAGAAGAGCTTGAAGGAAGGAGAATAGTCAGGGCTGTCACAGAGCACTTTTTATAGTACCACAGCAGATGAAAGTATCTTGTTTTCTCCTTAAGAGACACTGAGACTAGTTTATCTGCTGTGCCGAGCCTGATACTGTAGGTCACTGCTGAAGTGAGCCACCCTAGCCCTTTCACCATATTCTTCAGCGAACTGGACTTTCCTTCAGTCTCCTGGGCTTGGTGCTTAGACAGGAAAACCAAAGAAGGAATAATTCCTTTATTAGTGCTTCAGCCAGATTCTGGAAGTCTGTTTTGTGTAAGATGTTTGTTTATTCATCTTGTATGGCATAACTGGAGTGTCCTGACAAATCTATGTTCAACTGTGTACTAAAGGGAAGGGCTGAAATACTTAGTTGGTGGAGGCTTGTAAAGTGTGTTTCAAAATGAAATAGAAACTTAAAACAAAATGCTCCTAATGTCAGTTGTATTACAGCAAAAGCAGAGCTTTATATTAAAAATTAAGGGCCAGATGCACAGCTAGTGTTAACTTGCACAGTCTGGAGATGCACTGATTTTCACTTTGCTTAATGTCTGATGCCATTGTGGTGGACTGTGTTCTTGATGTAGACTAAGAAAATGTTTATCTGCTTGATGTTTTTCTATTCATGATATTGCTGTAACAGTCTTTGAAGCTCCTTATTTGTGGCAGCATTCAGAAAATTTCATTAATTTAGTTATGCATGTTATCAGTAATGATTTGCATACATTATATTTTTAATATATAGTCAACAAAATATATGGTGTAGGTTAAAACTTGAGGAAATTACAACATGAAAGGTATTTGAATTTTTGCAGTTGAGCAGATGACTGGCTAGCAACAATATTCTGTTTTGTGAACAGCTTAAGTAAAAAAGGTTGTGTTCATTTGATGACAAATGATCTCTATAGCTTGATGAATCTAGAGTTCTTCAGAAGCCTCTTTTCTAGATATTCTTAGAATACAGATTTGTTCATATTTCTCAGAACTGTTAAAGCTTTTATTTAAATTCTAGACAAGAACAAGGATTGTGTCCTCAGTTCTGATGTACTTTCTTGGGGTAACTACCTGTTTCTGTTAAATGACAATTCAAGAGCAAGTTGTTAATACAGTACACAACTTAAACTTTTATTGTACTTGGAGACCTGTGGAGGAATGGATCCTCTCTCTAATGTTGCAGGATTGTTTGATGGGTGGTAATGCAGCCTCCAATATGCAATAAATTGTCCCTGGACACCTATGCTTCCTTCCGTAGGGAATCTCTCTGGGGTGTAGTGGAGTAGTTGGGGACCCCTGGCTGATCACTGATCTCCAGCAGCATGCTTGGTTGCAGGAAACCTGTGTGGAGCCCCCCAGTATGGCAATTTCACTATAAATAGAGAGGCAGGGCTAGGACAGGGTCTGCCCACTTACTAGTACTGTAAATATACATGATGCTTTACAGTGAATGCCCAACATGTCACAGCCCCTTGCACCAAACAGTTTGTAATCTAAACAAATAATGTAAGGCAGTTCTGCTAACTTGTACTTGATTTTCTAAGTGCTGTGGCTGCAGAATTTAGAATGGAAATAACTTATAAAAATTATTTTGAGGATTACAATACCACCAAAAACAATCATTAGTAGCTGAAATGTAATAGTTACTCTGCTAATTTTAAAATATGATTTTTATGCTTATTGAAGACAGAACAGTGCTTAGAAGTCTTTGTTGGTCCTGGAAGTATTCATATGGTTGTGACTAAAGTTCTCATTTGGACAAATCATGAAATGCAAGGATTTTAAATGCATGTGTCTCACCTAATATTAAACAACAACATGTAAAATAATGCAGGGAGAGGAGGGACAGATAATGAGATCTTTTAATAAGTGCTACAAGCCTTGAAAAATAGTTAATATTTGTAAAATGCTTCAACTATTTAACTAGGTAAATACATAGTAGTAGTGATCCAGGTCCTGGCAAAGTCTGAGAACCTGTTTGCATCCAGTGCAACAAATGTTGCTGATATCCTAAGCAATTACGGATTTTCATATTAAGAGGAGCTAAAATGGCTTAGCTAAAAATTGAAAATGCTGGATTTAGTCATATTATTCAGAAGTCATATTTTCTTATTTTAATTGGTCTGCAGAATGTAGAAGTGTAACCATTTAAATGGTAACCCATTCAAATATTTTAAGCAGCTGTTTACGGTTTTAACTGGGGGGAAAAGGGAACAGAGGCTGGGCTGGGGAGGTTTGGACACCTGTGTCATGGGGGCAGCCCCAGCTGGCTGGTGGTGGTGGTGGTGGGGTTGGTGAAGTGAAGACAGTGGCCACACCTGAGCTGACTCCCTGCCAGCAAGAGAAACTGGCCAGCTCTCTCTGGTCAGGAAGTTAAGAGCCCAGTGAGTGGGGATGAATGGTCACAACTGGGCTCACCTCCCATCAGGCTCTGTGCCTCCCTACTGCTCATGGAGTGATAAATTCAGCTGTGATTATTTCCCCCACGCCCGTCTCTAGGCTGCTCAGCTGTGGCTATTTGCTCACTCCCACGTGTTCAGCGGTTTTAACCATTCTATTTTTAGAATATTTAAATGGATTTTAAATTTAATTTTTACATCCCTTGTAGCTATAGTGTTTTGGGTGTGAAAAATCCACATCCGAGTACCATAACTGTGCCAACCTAATCCCAGATATACATGTGGTTTTATTGATTGAAGAATGGCTTTATCAGGCTGGCTACCATCACTCAGGTGGGTAGTATTCCTACAGTCATGAAAAAACCCCTTCTGTGACTGTAGGCTGCATCTACATTACTGGGTTGTTCTGATATAATGCAGCCACTTTGCCCCAGTTGGTACAGTGTCCTTATTTTAGACATGGTCTAGGCCAAGGGTCAGCAGCCCAAAAGAGCCATTTTTAAAAATTCCTTTAATAACTGAGTATGTTGAGAGCCGCAATAGGTGTAGCCTCCTTCCGAGCAGGGTTAGGCTGTCTGCAGAGCCCTCTTGGAGGTGGGGGAGAGAGAGTGCCATCTAACGGGTCCCCGGTGGGGCTTTCGGGGGGGGAGCCCAGAACCAGGAGCCCATGCTGCCCACAGTATCGCCTGATGGCAAGGGGGCCCAGTGCCACAAGGGGCAGCCAAAGAGAGACAGTGCGCCTCCAGAGCTGCAGGTTGCAGACCCCTAGGCCATTGCAGTTCTCTTTGAATGCACAAATGTGAATTATGTCCATTGTAGTCACATAGCATCCAAAGCATTTCAGATTTCAAAGAACAGGAAACCTTAAAGGAGTTTCAAGTATTAACATTACATGTTCTATGAAGTGGACATTTTACCCAGTTTTACATTCAGTAACTTCTGAACTTGGTTTTCAAGTGTGAAAGTCGTTTTATTCTGATTACTGGAACTGAAGGGCTATTACATGTCAGCCAATATTTTCATGAGCCCAAGAATGAGAGATTCTTTAGCAGAGTCCAAGCTTTCTGATGGCTTACAATGTTGGTTCCAGCTCTGAAGAATAGAGATCAGTAAAATCAGAACAGAATTGAAGGAGACAGAGGGAAAGCACAAAGGCAGTAAGGATCATGTGCTTTTAATATCTAACGCAGTGAGAATCACCAGCCTTCCAGTAATATCTAGCCACTATTTCTAGTATGATAGTTTGTGAGGCATCAATAATAAAATCTATTCTGGTTCATAGAAACAACAGCTGTTTTGGCACCCAGCCAGAGCTTAAAATACTGAGTTTAGACCTCAGACAATCGCATCTTACCCATGCAAGGCCACACTAATCACCACCACAGACTAACAAGTAAAGAGGGTTTTTTGATTTACTTTTATCTGTCTGGTTGAAGTAGCCTGCAACACTTCTGCAGCTTGGGTTCAGGGGAGAAGGAGGGAGGATTCCTTACCCCATCATAGGCCACTGTACAAGATGGGTGCTTTAAGTTGTTGGGTTTGGCTTTAGCCAAATCAGAGGTTTTCAGCCTTCCATAAGTGTCCTGATCAGCCCTTAGCTGTGACCTTGCGACATCCTGAGGGCCAAACTTGGTAGTATTGGTTGCAGTCCACATAACACATAGTGGGCCACATGCTGCTCATGATGATAAATCAATTGACTACTGAGCTAGATATTCTTGATATTCATTTTCCTGACAGCAGCTTGAGAAGAAAATTGCTGGACCATTAGATTTTGTGAAACAGTACCTTTTTTGAGATGGTGACTGGCAATAGCTTGGCTCTTTACCAGTAGTTTTGTACATGTGATGACAAATAGATTAAGTGGGAAGGGATTTTGGTTTTTCAATGCATCTCAATCAAGCAATTTTTGATACTATAACTGGTTGTTGTCAGTGAACATTTTTTGCTTAAGCTGTTCACAGGGAATGTATTGTTACTCAGTCAGTAATATCTTACATTTTTAAATAACTCAGTGTACAGTCTGAATTTACAGGTCCAAGTTCTGCACTCCTTGGCTTTCATTGAAGGCCGATTTTTGTTGAAGGGTCATTTTTATACTGTGTTATGCCTCACATAAAGTAAATATAAATGTTTATGACATTTGTAAGTCCTAATAAGGACTATGAAAATACAATGTGTTTTCTTAAATATCCACTCTAAAACAAACATGAATGAAATTTTAACTCTAGGATTCACATTGCTTTGTGTATTTACACAGGAGACCATAAAGCTTAGATCTTTTCTAAAATAGGAAATTATTCTATGTAATGCATTTTAAAAATATATGTATCATTCTAAAATATCCTAGTTTGACTATTGATTTTTGGGGTCTTGAATCTTAAAAAAGGACCCTGGCGATCCTGAGGAAGGTGGAGCACAGGGGAAATTGGTGGAAGCTCTCAGGCAAATGAGAATTAATCATAGGGGCAACTACCGCCACCTTCTGGAGGAGATGCTGACTAGTTACAGGCTAGCTAAAATACAGGGAGAAGAGTGCACTGCTGAACCAGCTACAGCATCTACTTCTGATAATCATGCTGGACCCACTGACCCAATGGCAGACACCCAAACAGAGTCTGAGAATCACCTTGCTGAAATACAGAGTTCTAATGAAGATTCAGGGATGAATGAGATGCATGATAAACAGGCATAATGTCTTTGTTTCACAAAGCTGATTTGATAGCTTGACCAAGCTGTTCTACTGTATTTATCAGCACATTGTCACATCAGTTCTAGAAAGTTAGTTTTTGTACCTAAGTTTGTATGTACAGACTTTTTAATATGACACCCTCCTTTTCTGAGTAGTTTAAAAGTTACTATTTACTATAGTTTGGGTTATAAAACAATGTAATTACGTTTTATAGTGTGTGTAGCAGGAGTTCACCTATGTTATTGATGGTTTTAAGGTTCTGCTTTTTAAAACCCTGTGACACAAATGGTAAGAATTTCTGAGAAATGTGAAAGTAAAAAAAAAAAAAGCTTTGTAAGCATTCTGAATGCTGAATTTGAATATTTTATATTGCATATATTTATCACTTTATGCAAATATACCATTTGTTCAAAATACTGAATAGAACTATTTCACTGCACAGTATCTTACATATTGAATGTTTGTTTGAATTGTATATAGTTCACCTTGTAATAGTTACAAAATAATTATTCATTTGTTTTAGGATTTGTTATGCCACTTTCTTTCCTCAATGTATGGTTCTTTCAATCTAAATTGAATCTTCTGTTCAGTGTGAATATTTTTTTAGAAAACTGTATCCTTCATTATTCTATAGTTTAGAGTTGATGTATATCAGATAATATGTACTTAGAATTAGTGCTTAGTGTGAAGCTTTAAAATTTTGTTTAAATCCAAATAAAGAATATGTGGAATAATATCTGTATGCACATTGACTTTTTTATAAACAGTTTTGTTGATATAATGCTACCTCAAAAAAGGTTTTGGGGAAGTTCATTTCAGTTCTTAAATTAACCAGACATGGTTTGGATAGATTTATAATTCTTGTTAAGACAACAAGGATCATGATACTGTTCATTACACTTTCTATTTATACTAATATTCTGGTAATTTTTAGTACCGTGAATCTAATCTGTGTCCTAACAAGATTTCACAGTTTTAAATTAAACAGTGCTATGAAATAGAAGTTAAACAGGCTGTATTTTAGGTTACTTTCTGTCATTTTGTGATATTCTCCTTTGTTGTGTGTGAGCATACATACATCAAGTAGATTAGTGTATTACCGTATTACTGTGATTCTAACTCTGTAGTTAATTTCCAAAATGCCAATATCAAAAGTCCACCATTGGCAGCAGTTAGAGGTATTTTGACACAGCTTCTCTTATATTTTTGGTTGTGGTTGTTGAAGCACTTGGAAAAATTACAGCTTTTATCATCCAATGGGTAAAAATGAAAGTTCACTCCCTCAGTAAGATCCTATGGGAACCTCTTTCTAAATCTGGATTACCTTTCAAGAGTTCAGGAATCTCCCTTCGAGTGCCACAGATTTTCAATGAGTTTGTTTAAAAAAAAAAAAAAAGTAATGCTAAGCCAATGGATTGATGGAGTAATGCTGAGTGGTTTTCCTTGGGTCTTCGTTTTCATTGCAGTGCATTATTTTTATTGCATGAATATGTTTTGTAAGAGAAGAGCATAGCTAAGCTTTCACTCAATTGTATCATGCTGCTTCAAGAGATGAATCCACTGATTCTGGGGACAGAGGTATATGTAGAAAGTGATTTTGTGTGTATTTAAATTGGCATAGAAGAGGTGGTGATTCCTTTCATTCTTTGCTTGTTCATGTTCCCCTTGATACTTTTAGAATTCAGTTAATTATTGATGCCAGTTTTTGTATTGGAGAGTAATAATATTTTTCCTCTTTTCCTGTAGGGTGCTGGAGATCTTGAAGATCCATGGTAGCCTTACAAATCTACTAAAATGCTTTTGATTCTGAAAAAATGGGGGAAAAAACTTTTAATCGGTTTTCTTCAATTCTGGTGGATTTCCAACATTTTGTGAAATGGGCAGAAAGATATTAGAATTTTCCATCACTTGTTTATTTTTGTGTTTTCTGTTGTTGCCACTTCAGCATTGCCTGTATTATAGTTATCTTTACCAGCCTCAGGCATACTGACTCCATCTCCGTTGAACTTTTAGCCCTAAAAACTAAAGAAAAATTGTCAGCAGATCAAAATGTGTACCTGAGGTGCATGGGATTATAGTTGTACTCTGAAGATACATTATGGTTTAACAAAACTTAACATATAAGCATGAGAGAGTACAAATAATTGTATGGGACATTACTTATTTCATTTTACCAAGTTGGAAGGCTTTTGCAGTTCTGTGGCTTGGAAGCAATTTCAGTTGGGCAATATGCTATAGGATTTATTTTTTTTAAATTTTCCGGTTTTACATGTATTACCAGACTGTTAGGTTTCCCTACAGTGTCCAAATTGTGATATGTTGCCTACTGCTTGCTTGATAATAAGTGTATTCGGCAATAATATAAGAAGATTTTAGGCATCTAAAACCAATAAGAATTTTACGCACGTGTACAACACATCCTTAAACTCTTGCTAGGGAAGAAAAACTTTTAAAACCAAACGGATTAATTTATGGCTAGACGTAACTTACTTGGACATCTCACTCACTGCTGCAGGTTTTTTTTAAAATGCTGAAAATTTGCCTTTATTATAATGTAAATTGTGATTTTGTTCTACATGTGGTTTTCTATAGTTTCTTCTAATTTTTCAGCTTAAGATACAGACCGAAGTCTTGTGTAATATGGATATAATTTTTAATTGTTTGCATTATTTTCAAAGCTCAAACTTATCACTGAGATTACTATAAATACAGTTAAAATTATCTATTTTAAATCTAAGAAAATATTAGAGATATTTTCATGGGTTCAATGACCTTTCATTTTATAAGCAATGGGCATGGTACAGAGTGGCTGTCATGTAAGGTACTTGAAGATCTTAGTTTAATTCTATTTTTGCAATAACCTTGATTTTTTTTCTGAATTATTTTGAATTGTGCATGTATTGAGTCCAGTAGATGCTAAAAATGGAGAAGAGTAAAGTATTTATCTAAAAAAAAAAAAAAAAGCTATTGGGGAGGGGAAACAATGAATGTATCCATCTGTACATGATATACATGCTGTGGATGCCTTGTAAACATTTTCCTATTTGTTTAAACTGTGTTTCAGCAAGGATGTAATTGCCCTTGTGTGTAGTTTAAGCTAATGACAGTCATCAACTGTGTGAAATGAAATTCCTGCTATTTTTTCTGTAACTTTATCCCCATGCTGCGTCTGTAAAAACACACATTTGCTTGCTGGTGCATATGGCCAGCTTTCCCAAACTTTTTGATTCATTATGTATCTGATTTTTTTTTGGTTTTGTTCTAGAGAGGATTATTGCCACAATATATTTTATTTATTCATTAGATTTTAGCCTTGTAAGTTAAATTGTTCTAAATGACGATGTTAACAGATATTTGTCCCTTTACTGGGTTTTTGGGGTTGTTAAAGGATAGGGAATGAAGAACGCAAAATGGTTTATTGTTCAGACTGTCTGCTCTGGTCCAACCCTGTACTGATAGTACCTTCCCAGTATGATATTGTGATGTTTCATACAATACAGTGAACATAACCAACTTGTTATCTTCAATAAAGGATTGCTAAAACAGTGTGATACACTGCTAATTTGTGCAGAAGGGATTTATGAAGAATGTTGGTAAACTATTTGCTTTTGTAATGTTAAAAAATTTATTTTCGTTTTTTATTATCTATGAACGTATATTGACAAAGCAGAAATGTCAGGGTTTGTTCCTTCAGCATCATATAAAAGCAAAAGTCTTTAAACGGGCGTCTCTAAAACACACAAACAGTGGGATGAATTTATCCCTGTAACTGCCATCAGCATCTCACCTTTAGTTTAGTTTTAATTCATTTAGTAATATTCTAGAGGTTGGAGGCTGTGAAAGCAAGTCTGATGATAACTACAGATAAAGGATTGGGGGGGGGGGGGGAATTGATTGAAAATACACAGAAAAACTGTCCAGTTGTAACATCCTGAGTTTCTCAATGTAAATTTGCAATTCTTGATGGTGGCTTTATACTTTCTCATAAAGTACTAGGTAGCAATTGCTCTATAGCAATTTAAAAAACTCTGAAGAATGATACAGGTAAAATTAATTTTGGATACTAGTAACTGTTTGTACTACAGCAAAATGTTTTGGGAAAGGGATAGCAAATTCTTATTTCAGAGACAAGGCCTGTTGTAATTCTACAGTGCATATAGCTCTAATTCTATGATGTGCATATCACCACTATCCAAACAGTGGCATACTGAGGAGTGGGGAGTGTGCGAGGCTCAACTAGGTGTGTGGTAAGTGGAGAGTGAGGAGGTGCCACCCTGTGTAGGAGGTGATAAATGGTGTATTGTCCCCCCTGCTGCAGGTGCAGACCCCACTCCCCCAGCACTCGGGGGTCAGTGTCTTCTTGGAGACTCAGAGACTGCTCCTGCCCTGCAGAGGGAGGGCATGCGAGGGCTGGGAGAGGCCTAGGTGCAGGGTTGGCTGCCAAGCACAAGAGACTGACAGTACACCACAGCATCCAAATCAGAAACTTTTATCTTCTGCCGGATTTGGCCCATTTCTGCAGATTTCCTGGTCTTTGTATACATCAGGGCCATCTTTCTCAAATGAAGTCTTAATCCTTTCCAGCAGTTTCCCAGGATGAGATTCTAGATAAGTATTTCATATAAATGTAAAATCCTGTATGTAATCAGGAAAAAGTGAAGCCATAATGTTGACGAATGGTTCACAGCAACAGTTTTTTCAGAAGACAATTAATTGCTTTTGTAAGTATTTTTATTTTATTTCAATTTGATCAGATCTGCTTGTAGCATGCAATCTTGTCTTGCATACCTGATTTAATAGTTTTAGTTCCTTCTTACAGTGCAGTAGGGAAAATCTGTTTCTTCTCATAGGGCAGGGATTGTCAACCTTTGCTGTCCCCCATGCCAGTCCCCCCACCCCACCCCCCAGGTGCCAGGACTGAGATCAGCAAGTGCAGGGGGCAGGGATCTAATAGTCTTGATTCAACTACCAAACTAAAATAAATCTTAAAGAATCAGGTCTCTCAGTTAAACATATAAAATAATAAAATAAGGAATAAAACAAATGAGTAAATGGTGCTATATTTTCATCCTATTTCCAGAAAGGATTACTGTATGCATATATTTAAGTATGCAAATACTCCACTTTGACTTATACTGGTGTGCTTATTAAGCATGCAGGAGTCTTTGCAGGATTGGGCCAAAGTGCATATTAATTTTGTGGTAATTTGTGTCAAGATTCTTTAAACATTAGGCTAAATTTTGAAGAATTTGTGGTTATTGTTGCTGTTGTATTGCAGGTATGATCTGTCTGTATCCATGCATATAAATACTTCCTGTGCTCTGGAGCTCACAATACAAGAAAAAGCCATGTATGAAAAGAAAGGAAAACTGACACACTCAGAATATTTAAAAGATCAATATTCAAAATGCATAAAGTGAGTTTTGCTGGAAAACTTCAGTTGAGCAATCTCTCATGCCAGTAGTCCCAGTCACTGATCTAATTATTCAACATAAAGTTTAAGAAAAAAAGACCAAGACCAAGTCTTGCAATGTTTGAAAATGAAAATTTCATAATGCAGTCAATGAAAATATTGGATCTGTGTGGAAAATGGATTCAGCCTGTAATAGGTGGCTGATGCTTTTGCAGGAGTTTTAATGTACATATTAAACTGTTATATTTACTGTTTAGTTAATGGAAAATGTACTTCAAATTTTAGTTTTACAATTGTTGATTTAAAAACAAAGAATTAGGGAGATCTTTCAAGTTTCAAACACACGCATTTCCTTCATGTCTTCTCAATCAGAGAGGAACTGAAACACAAGAAGAAAGTAAGTGCCAACAAAATTAGATATACAAAGCTCAACTTCTGCCTTTATTTTTAAAATGAGTGTTGCACATCTGGGAGTATGTGACCATAATTACTGTGCAGTATTGTAAACAAACAAAGACAATCCCAGAAAGCAAACTAATTCCAAACTAGATTTTGGTGATAGTTTGAAAGGAGTTTAGCCATAATTGTCTCAAGCTCTGTCAGGAAATTCTGGTGTCAAGACCATCTACTGAAAACAACCAACTCACAAGTTACTATATTTGAGGATAGTTAGCCCAGGCATCCCAGCTTGAATACAACTGGCATGACTAGTCAGAGTGGGAAAGGGTGGTTTCTGATAGCTAGGCCTCAGAAGATGTAGGAAAGTGGCCTTTTTTTGACACTTACCTTCCAAGAGTTCAAATGCATGTACCTTTGCCTTTAAACCAGTGGTCCTCAGTCAGTGGCTTATGATCCACCTCTGAAGAGCAGTTGCCATTGAAACCCATGATTGGTGTACCATCTGTGGCAAAAGGTTGGAGGCTTCTGCTCTAAACTCTCCTTTTATTTCCATTTTTATTTTGTTTTGATGTTTGGTCTGTTTCAATTTTTGCTCTTTATTGGTTCTTGCTTTTTTTCACTGGTGTTCACCCAGAAGGCTTCAAGTGCGTTGGGAAGGGGATGTGGATTGTCCATAGATGGCTCCAGCATGCTGGAATATGCTCTTGTGGCTTATCTATATTTTGCAAGAACACAGAAGGGATTGATTTGTAAGCCTGTGACTTGGTGTATGTGGGCTGCTTCTGTAGCCAGCTGAATTAAAAGATGCCACAGAAGTAGCAATGGGAAGGTGTGTTGAAGAAGTTTCTTGCTACTTTACCCACAGTAGGATTTTTGCATTAGGACTTTCCCTGATCCCATGGAGTGCTTTGGCAGCTATCTATAAATTTGAGGTCTTGTTTTAGGTATTTATAGATCGAGGTAAACCCTGAATTACTTAAAAACAAATAGTTATTTAACTGATGCAATATGTTCCAGGTGGTTAGGGTGTTAAGTGGAGCTAGCTATGTCTTTGAGTAGTCTTGATGCATAGCCCACATCATGAATTGCACTAATCGACTGTAGATGTTGCAGAGAACTAGAGCAGAGTGGCAATAGCTAGATTCAAGAAAAGTTTTGAAACATGGAAAAAAGGAAGTTTTGGCTGGGAATCCAGTGTAGAAGGCAGCAATTCCAAAGTGAGATTTATTTGGTTGCAAGTAGCTACTTTATCTACTAGACATTGAAATCTACACTACAAACATACTATTGCATTCCTTCCTCTGTTTCACTGCCATTGCCTCTCTCTCCTGCTCAGCATGCTCTCCTGTATGATGGTCACAAAGCTGGCCAGCCACTAAGAATACAGACTGTTTTCCAGGCCTTGAGAAGATGAAACATATCAAAGTCTAAGTCATTTCACTTCCTTTCCCTCAGTCTTCAGATCACCATTAAACAGAAGGGGTGATGAAATGGGGCCTTTTCCATTGCGTGCAATAGTGCCATCTAGGCAAGTGCTTAACTGCCTGCTTTCAAGATATCTATTATTCAAAAATTAACTATTTGGACAGTATTCAGATAAAGATCAGAGGCGGTTCTTTGTGCTGTCTAAAGCTGCAGCTGGATCTATGTGTGTGATCATGAGCCACCTTGTTTATGAGTGGACATCTTTAAGCAATAAGACTAGTGAAATCTGTGTGCTATAGTTAGGAAGAAGTCCTGATTGAAACGGATGGAGAATATATGAGAATTCCAGTTAGTATGTAAGCTACCTTGTCACTAGTCATGCCAGAAAGGTAGATTGATTCAATAGGGATCTAACTGACATCTCTTCTAAGTAGCATAGTACTTTTACTTCCCAAAGGCAGACATTACCAGTATCATCAAACAGTTGCCCCAATTAACTCCCTCCTGGATTTCACTGACAAAAAGTTACAAGGATCCAAGTCCCGGGATGATAGTCTCACTCAGAACCCGCAGTGTACAGATGCAAACCCAGGCACAGACAAACGGGCCAACAGCCCTATCTGCAAATACTGGACAGCCCATACCTGAGCTGACTGCAGCTCTACCCTCCCTGCCAAAGCAAAGAGAAAAAAGAAAACATCAAAAATCACAGGAGGAAAGCCTGCCTACTTCCCACCATTTACTGTTATATGAATTTGACTCCTCCCAAGAACATGAGAGCCCTGGAGAGCTTTCACCTGACGCACCTTCCTCTTCAGAGGATGATTCTGAGCATGAGGGGACTAATTTCTCCCCTCAACAATCCTCTCCTGGGAGATGATGTGAGGACTGTAGATTCTATACCAAATGAACTGGCATGCATGGGGCAACTGGTATCAGTTCTCTGAACAGCATAATAGATCATCAAGCTCTCGGGCTCAACATCAAACATCCTCTTCCACATACCAGACAAAGAAACAACCACCACCTAACAAAGAGCTTTCACAGTCCAAACCAGCAAAGCAAGACACAATGACATCAGCACATAATTCCCCTGGTTCGCCCAATGACTTAATAGTAACACCACCGCTGATAAGTCAATGACATAAAACAATTTGAAGACCTCTTTAAAAGTGTAGCTGACAGTATGGACATTGTGCTCCATGAAGCACCAGTTCTCAACATGAATTGCTGAGAATATTATAAACATCCACACTGGCCAAAATAGCACTCCCACTGGATGATACTATAATGGAATCAGCAAATCGTGTTTGGCAAATGCCTGCAACAATTCGACCAACAGGTAGGAGAGCTGACAAGAAGTACTCAGTTGCGGCAAAGAACAATGAATTCCTATTCAATCGTCCATCCCTGAATTCTCTGGTCAGTGAGGCAGCCACACAGCAAATGAAGCAACAATACAACGAATTAACTCCACATGGTAAAGACAAAAGCTAGACCTGTTGGGGGGAGAGGTCTACACATTGGCCTTCTTACAATTAAGCATGGCAGACTACACAGCAGTGCTGTTGAACTATGATCACGGCACCCACACTAAGCTCTCAGAATTTAATAGTCCAGATTAAAAGAAGCAACAGTTTCCCTCCCTGATAAAAGAAGGGCAACTAGGTGCTAGGTTGGCCATCCAGGCATTCTTAGATGTGGCTGATTCTGTAGTCTGTTACATTCAGCTGCCCTACCTAAACAATTTCAAGCCACTATGGAAGACTTGCCTTTCATCAAGGATAAACTATTTGCAGACAAAAGGTGATGCACACCATGAAAGACTCCAGAGCAACTCTGGGGATCTGCACTCTGATACATAGGCAGAAACAGTTTTAGATACCAGCCATTCAACTCTAGATATCCGTTGTTCCACCAAAACAGAAAAGTTGATGATGCTCGCTCTAGGCAAGAACAGCAATGACAGAGGCAGCCGAACCACCAGAGCTCAATCACCCCACCGGCATCTATCAAACAAAATTTTGAAAACACAAATTTTGAGACCTTGGTCAAGGGCTTGCAGGGCCACCCTGAAATGTTGCCAGAATAAATCACCACTGAGCACAACAGTTTCAAACACATCATACCCCTTCTTCCATCGATGGGCTGCTATTACAACAGATGAATGGGTACTAGAAATTATCTGATCTGGAGATACCATCCAATTTATAGCAAAACCCGAATCCCAACCCCCATTACTCTACCGCTTCACGGACCCATCTCACATCAGCTACTTTAAAAGGAGGCTCAAGACCTACTAAGAATTGAGGCGATAAGTCCCCGCCTCAACCTGTAGGCAAGAGATTTTATTCCCATTACTTAGAAGAAAATGGGGGGATGGAGACCCATCTTAGATCTGAGAAAATTAAACATATGTTAGAGTACAAAAATTCAAAACGGTGACCTTAGGAACAATCCATTCAGCACTGGAATGCAAGGACTGGTTCATATCCTTTGACCTGCAAGATGCTTACTTTCATATGCTATTCATTTTGCACACAGAAGATTCCTCAGATTTATCATTGTAGAAGGCCACTACGTGTACACAGCCCTACCATTCAGTCCTTGTATTGCTCTGAGAGTTTTCCACGGTTCGGGCCATGGTAGCTGCCCACTTCAGAAAATTGGGTATGACAATCTTCCTGTATTTAGTCAGCTGCCTTATAAAAGCACAAACACAAACCCTGCTCCTGATACAAGATCTCTTCAGATCATTAGGATTTGTAATAAATGAGAAGAAATCTACTCTTCATCCAACTCAAAAAATACTATTTATAGGGGCATATGAATATATAGACTCTTCCATGGCAGAAGCATATCTCCCAGAGGATAGATTTCAATCAATACAAAACTTAGAGGCCACAATTCTAGTCAGCCCAACAACAAGAGCACATACATGCCTACAAATGCTTGTTCATAGGGTGGCAACCATGTACATGGTGCAGAATGTGATGTCTCCAGCTACAGTTACAAGTGTGACCTTTCCAACTATGGTTATCAGTAGTCTACAAACCAAGCAGGTACCCAATGAACAAAACTCTTAACATACCAAAACATATAAAACAAACCCTTGTGTGGTGGGCGAACACCATCAACTTGCTCAGAGGCATCCCCTTCACCCAAGAGGCATCTTCCACCATGATCACTACAGATGCTTCTCTAATCAGATGGGGTGCATATCTACAAACCCTCACAGTGCAGGGAAAATGGTCAATACACAAAAGAAACTTGCACATCAATCCACTAGAGCTCCACACAGTACAAAAAGCATACTATCACTTCCTTCCAAATATAAACGGAAACTCAGTAAAGATCATGACTGACAACATACCATGCATAGTTTATATCAATAGGCAAGATCTCAGTCCCTCTGCTCAGAAACAATAAGCCTCTGGACATGGTGCATCATAAACAGCATTCACCTGTCCACTACTTACCTGTCTGGCTCTCACAGCATGACCACCGATATCCTCAGCAGGAAGTTTAGAGGCAACCATGAATGGAAGATCCACAATGGAGTACTCCAGCAATTACTCCATCATGGGGGATATCAGACACCTGACCTCTTTGCAACACCTGTGAACAAAAAAATGCAGAAATTTTTGCTCCAGAGCAGGAATAGGAAGGGGCTCCATGGGAGATATGTTCCTAATAAACTGGAACAAAGGCCTCTTCCCATCAATTCCCATAATCCCCAGAATGATCCAGAAGGTACAACAGGACAGAGCCAACATCATAATGATTGCTCCAGCCTGGCCGAGACAAATATGGTTCATTTACCTCATCTGGCTGTCTTGCCATCCACCAATCACCATCCTACTGATAAAAGAACATGATACCACAGGACAGAGTCAGAACACTACACCCCCAATTAGACTACATTTAACAGCATGGTTCCTAACTGGTTCCAAGGCACAGAATTACAATGTGCAGAACCAGAAAAGGACATTATTCAAGTGATTTGCTCCTGCCTATTCCATGTTAGGTGTGCACGCACAGTGGACATGGATCACTGGAGAACTTTTTTCCCTTAGAGCAGGGAATCCCAACCTTTGAAAGGCCAGGGACCCCTTCAGACTACCAAAAAATTTTGCAGCCCCCTGCACTGCAGTTGGGATTCATCCTTTTGGCAGTTTGCTGTGCCACCGCAAAGTGCCAGGACAGTGGGGTGCGGGGTCTCCACTGTGGAGCGGCAGTGCAGTGGCAGAGAGGCACCAGCAGATGCTGGTCCCTGTTGGGGAGTGGTGATGCCAGTATCATCCAGCTCCTAATAGTAACTCTGCAGTCCCCCAGGGGTTCATGGAAAACAGTTTGGGAACCATTGCCCTAGAGTACCTGTAGTGTTGGCTGTGGTGCCCTCTGGAGTGGTACCATTATGGTGTTCTATACAAGTCTCAGCCTCCCTTCCCCTCCCCAGGTCCTTCTTACCACCCTGATGGTTGCTGGAACAGCAGTCTGCTAGTGTTAGCAGCTTGCCAATAGCTTAGTTCTAAGTACCTGTTAAGTGTTAGTGATTAGTTTTAAGTACTTAGTTGATTGGCTGGGGTGTACCTAGCTTCATGTCCTGTGAGTCCTGCTGGAAGCCTATGCCCTTGGATGACCGTCACCGCTCCTGCGTTAGATGCCTGGGAGAGTTGCATCTGAGGGAAAAGTGTAAGATTTGCAGGAGCTTTTGCCCCCAGACTCAACAGAGGAGAAAGTCTGAGAATCTGCATGATGGAGGAAGCCCACTGCCCTCAGTGCTGGGTTTGATCGTGGCACCATCAGTGCAAAATGTGCCAGCCACAACTAAACCTAAGGACATTTCAAAAGAACCACAGCACTGTGTGACACTGGAAACATCGGTTCACACTCCATGGCACCAGTCACTTTTTCTAGTACCACAGAAGAAGAAAAGGAGGACGGAGAGAGCTCGCCTTCCACAAAAGGCACCTAGGCCTGATAAGGAAGAGGGTCATAAGAGAGGCCAGGCCAGCCTCGTCCCTCAGCACTGTCAAGTCGAGCCCTTCAGAAAAGGCCATTGAGTCCAGTGTCCGTGTTTTCCTTAACAAGAGACATTTTGGAGGAAGATCTGCATCTTTCCTTCGCACTAGAACATTTGACACAGCAGAGGAGCTTATTGAGCATACGCCCCTGCCTGCTCCAGAGAGCTTGCCAACTCCAGCACCTGAGAGACTGGAGCCAGCGAGAGGCAAGACAGCATTGATTTGCTCAGGTTCACATCGGCGCTGGTCCTCGTCTCCATCCTCATCACTGGGCAGGTCCAGGTCTCCGATTCAGCAGCAGTGGTCTTGTCAGCCTGGCACTGTTCCCCAGCAGTGGCAGCAGTGGTGGGTCCCCAATATCACTCCCTGGTGAGAGTGTTGGAACAGTATCGTTCATCCATGGTGCCACATCAATCAATCAAATCATAGGGCTGGAAGGGACCTCACGAGATCATCAAGTCCAACCCCCTGGGAATTGAACCCAGGACCTTCTGCATGTTAAGCAGAGGTGCTAGCCACTACACTATTTGCAGGGTTAATGTGGCAACATTGAGGGGTAGCGGCTCAAGTCACTGCTCCCCAGTGCCGTCTGGCACCGCGCCCCGCTGGTGTTCCCCCCCCAGTAGATTCTCTTCTGATTTGGAGGAGGACTCCATGACACTGAGGGTCAGTAGAGACCATCTTTGATGCACAGGGGAGCCTCAACCACTGCCCTCTGTGCAGTAGCTTCTTCAATGGCAAATGCCACAGCAATGGCCCTTCTGGACTTCATGGGCCTATCAAGAGCAGGGCCCTAGAGTGGGCAGACCCTACCCGGTGCCAAACTCTCAACTGTAGCCCTCCTGTACAGCAAGTGCAGCACTGAATGTAGGCGAGCTTTTGGAGGTGGAATTGGACAGTCAAGCTATCAAGGTGGGAACCCCCAAGCCGTGTCAGTCGCAGAGGGTAGAGCCCTGGAACCTTTGGTGTAATCCTCCATAATTGCCTGCCAATGAAGCGGTAGCAGGGGCAAAGTCAACTGCCATCCAAGAGGACACTAAAGCTCTAAGAGGTGCTTGGAGGTGTGGCATGAGGGCTGGGGCTTCAAGTGGAAGAGGTTTACAGAGGAAGCAGAACCAATGGTGGACATTCTGCTCCTTGAGGGCCCAGCTAGGGTGGTCCTTCCATTTATTAAGACCATTCAGAATACCACCAAGTCCTTATGGCCAGGGCCGTCCCTAGGGTGGAGGGGGCCCAGGGTGAATCAGTTAGTATGGGCTCCCCATTTTAAACTTTGCAGGCAATGTTCCATTTAAGCCCATGGTTCCCAACCTGTGGTCCAGGGACCCCCCAGAAGTCCATGGACATATTGCAGGGGGTCTGCAGAGCCTCTCCCTACCTGGGGCCGGAATCCAGCTACAGCCCTGGTGCTCCCTGCCAGGGCTGCCTTTCCCCTTCTGTGGCTGTCTCCTGGCAGGGGAATGGAGCCACAGCAGCTCCCCAGCAGGGGCAAGGGTAGGGGACTACAGCTGCTACAGCTCAGCTCCCCAGTAGTGCAAGCAATGGTGGTGGCAGCGCTGCTCACCAGCTGTCCCACTGGTGCAGGCCAGAATCTGCCTCTGTAGGCCAGATTTCATAATCTGCTGCGGGGGGGGGGGGCCCACAAAGATTTTTTTTTTGATCCAAAGGGGTCCCCAGCCTGAAAAAGGTTGGGAACCAGTGCTCTAAGCTGATGATGCAGCTGAGCAATTTCCCTGCTGGTTCTCCAGGCCCCAACAGGCTTCTTCCCTGCTGCCTGCTGGCTCCCCAAGTGCACCATCAGCTGCATCATCAGCTTAGAGGGAACGCTGGGCAGTGTCATAATTTTTCTTTAATAAAATCATAAATATCTAGCCCTCAGGCTAAAAAGTTGCAGAGAGAAGCAGAAGAACATGACCTGACTTTATCCTAAAGGCTCAAAACCCAGAAGTCAAAGAAAATAGCTCCCCCTCATTTATTATTTCTTTAAACATCTCTTTATTTTTAAGTGAGTTTTAATGATATATTTAAGCCAGACTTGTGACTATTTTTGATGTTTGGGATATGCAATACTGAATGTGTTATGGCAATATTTCATCAACCTCACAGCCAAGTGGACAGGAGCATCTGGAGGTACTCTTCTTTGTGGTTCTGGTTTTCTGTTCAAGATGGGCGCACAATTTTACAAGCTTAATTTTTCTTAGATCAAGTTTTTGTTAAATTGAAAATTCAGAGAGATGCTATTTTGGGATAATATCAAGAAACAAATCCAGGTCCTCTCACTGGATTCCAATTGTCTAATGTATGTTGTTTCCTTTATGCTGCCCAACTCTCTCCTTTCCCATCTTATTTGAATATATGTATTCGTGCATTTCTCATTGCTTTGTAGGTGATCTAAGTAATGAAACTCAGGTACTGTTTGAGGATGAGAGGAAGAAACAAGGGACCTTTGGCCTCCTCTCAGATACCCTGATGTAAAAAAACAAACAAGAAGTCTTGTGGCACTTTTAAAAATTTATTTTATTTGTTAGCTTGTAAAAGTGCCACAAGACTCCTTGTTTGTTTTATGTCAGGGATTCCTTGTTTGTTTCGCTAAACTAGAACCATACGGCCACAGCTGCTTTCCTCTTTGCCAGGCTTTGGAACTGGTGGTCTGACTGCAATCAGTGACAATGGGGCATCCTTACAGTGCAGAAGGAAGGACAAAAAACTTCTTTAATGTGTTGATTGATGGCCATTAACCCTAAAAACCCAGTATTTCCATATAAGCACTAGCCTGGGGTCTTCTCTCTCAGATATAATAGATCTGCACAGAGAAGTTTGCTCAAAAAGACATCCCTGAAGACTGAAAACTCTTGTTAAGTGTAGAAGGAAAAAAGTTCCTTAATATCTCGAATGCTTTCCAGAGATGCTGATGTAAATTCAAAGAGAAGGTCCTGGTTTGTAAAGGTCGGGGATGTGACATTCTCCTGACTTTGTCCCCATTTGCTTGACTGAGGCTGGCTCCATAAGTTTTATCTCAACACTTGCCCTTTCTCTTCCCCTCAGGGAGCAGTTGTGGGAAGGTGGCTACTAACTCAAGAGTTACTGTAACCAAACGCTGCTTGTCTGAATTCCCTTCCCCCTTCCCCAACCAGACACGGCTGCTCCCTGGGCAGGCTAGCTCCTCAGCTTGAAGAAGGTCCCTGCTCCCTTACTCCCACCGGTTGTGTGGGACCCCCAAAAGCACAGGCCCCCCCAAAGCGTGAGGCCTAGGGCAGTTGCCACTTTTGCCCCCCCTCCTTAAGGATGGCTCTGCTTATGGCACACCATAGTGTCTATTCCACACTCAGCCAAAAGGATTCTGGGTAAAGGTTATGAGCACTTTTATTCGCACCCTTACCCTGGTGGTAGCAGCAGCCAATGAGAAGGAGAACAAGGGCAGCAGGGGTCCAGTCCAAAATCCAAAGACACAAAGCAGCTAGAGTTGCTTGGACAGAAAATCTATTCTACCGGGGGACTTCAGCTGAGGATCTACATGAGTAACCTACTCATTCACAAGCTCACAATTTATCTCCTTAACCTAGGTTTATTGTACACAGCTAATAGTAGTTGAAGTTACAGAATATGGTACTGGGGTGGTGGTAGTGCTTCCAGATGAGCTCCTCTTCAGGGTTCAGGCTGTTCTCACACATGGCGCTTGCTCTGTGTTGGGTAAGCCTGCCTTAAAGAGTACTGTGTGATTCGTAGATCATTATTTTCCTCCCCCCCCCCCATCCTGTGAAAAACACTTTTGGTGGTGAGAGACCTTTGCTTTAAGCAGCGCCTTCTTCATTAGGCCATGAAGTCAGAACTCTACCAAACCTGCCTTGAACTGCAGATCTTCCTTTGGCTTGGGAGGTACTGTTGCATCTCATTCTGGGATGGGTGCCTCTCTGAAGAGGCACAGGAATGGTTCTCTGTTGTCAGCACCGAAGAAGAGGTCACATAAGAGTGATCACAAGTGCTCCAGCTCCTGGTGTGGCTATTTTTTGCTTCCCCGTAAGAAGAGTTGGGACTGGTAAAATATCAGCTCTGATGCACAGGATGGCAAAAGTGCCTCTGACCCTCCACTGATCCAGGGCGGGGAAGGCAGACGCCCGGTACTGTCTATTCCAGTTCTGGTATCCTGGCGTCCACTGAATCCAATACCATTGAGAATGATGCCATTACCAACAGAGTCAGTGACATCTGTATAATATGCTGACCAACTCTGCCTTTCAGTTCCATCCTTACTGCTTGTCCAAAACTTCATGATTGCATCTAGGACAGCAGTGTCCTGGACACCGTTAAATTGGATTATGCCATCCCATTCTTCTCCACATCCTCCTTCCTCATGTACCTTTTATGAGACTCTGCTCTTTGAACAGGTCAACTTTCTGCTAGCATTGGGCGTGGTTGGAGAGGTTCTGTGAGAACACTGGGGTCATAGGTTCTGCTCCCAGTTTCTCCTGGTACTAAAACTCAATGGCAGGATGTGGCCCTCCACTGATTCAACAAATTAATCAAATATGTAAAGTTCCACTTTCTCTCTCGATTAGCTATCCTTCCTGGTTTGTTGCTCTGAATTGAAAACACTTCACCTCATCCTTCCTGAATTCCAAGGTGGTTTCAGACTATCACAGGGCACCACAGACAAGATCTGTGTTGCACAGCAGGTCTGAGAGAAATGTAGAGAACAGCATCAGCTGTTGTGTGGTATATATTGATCTAAAGTCTTTGATTTTCATCAACTGTGAAGTGTTACGGAAGGTACTATCTAGGTTTGATTGTTCTCTGAAGTTAATTTGTGTTCTTAAGTCATGATGGAATGACTATCATCTTCTGAAATAAGTTGGGGAGAAATCCACTTTTTATCCGTATTGGTGATAAGCAGGGCTCTGTTGCCCCTACCCTTTTCTCCATCTATCTTTGCATGATCTTGGTTCTTATTTATGACCTTCTTCTGAAATTGTGACTGAATATCACATAGATAGCCAGTTCTCTATTTGAAGACTACAGTCAGCAGGACTGTTACTACTGTCCATCAGTATGCTGATGATTGTACTGTCCTCATGAACACTAAGGCTGATTTGCAATCCACGCTAGATCTTTCCTCAGGTATTCATCATATCCTAGTCTTTCTGTCAGTGTTTGGAAAGCTAAGGTGCTCCACCATCTGTAAAAGTCATTCCCCCACTTTTATTATGAGTGCAAGACATATTAAAGTCATCTTAAGTGTCTTGACTGGTACCAATAGAACTGCCTCAGGAAGATTTTCAGTATCAGATGGGAAGACTCACACCAATGCTGATGTGCTCTCCGCAACTATCATCATCAGTGTTGAGGTGAAGATTATGAAATATCGACTTAATTGGGCTGGTCATTGGGTGTGAGTGACTGAAACTCATCTTCCAAAGCAGGTAGGTTTTTTACAATTTAGTCGTGGTAAGAGGACCCATGGGAGACACAGGAAACACTACAAGGTCACCGTGAAAGTATATTTTAAAAGAGGAGGCATTGACCCCACAAATTAGGAAGAGTTGGTTGGCAATAGACTGCAGTGGCATCGCATCATATATTAAGTGTTAGTCCATTTTAAGGCTGAGCAACAGGAGAGGCGGAAGGAAAGTATTCAGCATCCTGGTCAGCAGTTCTGTGTCCATGCAATCACCTGTCACATGTATGGAAAAACTTGTAGCCCATAAATTAGATTCCTTAACCATTTTAAGCAACGACTTCCCTGGCAGATACCATCGCTGTATCGATGGGTAGCTGATGACTGTTCCAGATCACTCTTGTTTGGAGGTGATTAAACTGGCAGTTCAGAACTATCTTGCAGATCATCTCAGCAGGATTTTTTTCCTTGAGCCGTGAATGGTCCCTAAAGGCAGAGGTCTTCCTCATGGTTTTCTCAATGTAGCATCATCCCCATAATTGACCTCTTTGCAACATGAGAAAATGAAGTGATTCCTGTTATGTTCTCAGGATGGGCTCAGCCCAGGTTCCCTCTCCAGCATTTTCCAACTGCAGCTGGCAGTTGACTCTGCTGTACGCATTCCCTCCTATCAGTCATTCTTTGTGTCATCACCAAGCTCAGAGCACTGTAGCAGGGCATTGTGCGTAATGAGTAAATGTCACCACAAATTACTAACCTACGACGAGTGAGTTTTTTCTCTTCTCTTTAATATATTTTGGTGAGGCAGGAATGCTGAATATACACTTGCTGTGGCTTCCTGAATTTCCTCCCATCCCTCTGTATTAGAGTATGAGTCCCATTCATTTAACCAAACCAAAAAAAACAAAACAAAAAACCCACCCTCAAGTAACTTGTCTGTTGATCTGATCCCAATTATTACTTGTATTGCTCTCTATCCACGTATACTGTGTTCATCACTGAGGTTATGAATGCTCATAGAATCATAGAATCATAGGGTTGGAAGGGACCCCACGAGGTCATCTAGTCCAACCCCCTGCCAAAAAAAGCAGGACCACTCCCATTAGATCATCCCAGTCAGTGTTTTGTCCAGCTGGGACTTGAACACCTCCAGAGATGGAGATTCCACCACCTCCCTAGGCAACTTATTCCACTGCTTCACCACTCACCTAGTAAGGAAGTTTTTCCTAATATCCAGCCTGGACCGCCCCAGCTGTAACTTGAAACCATTGCTTCTCGTTCTGCCCTCTGTTACTACCGAGAACAGTCGAGCTCCCTCCTCCTTGGAGCAACCCTTCAAGTAGTTGAAGGTTGCTATCAAATCCCCCCTCAGTCTTCTCTTCTGCAGGCTAAATAAGCCTAGTTCCTTCAGTCTTTCTTCATAGGGCTTGTGCTCCAGCCCTTTGATCATTTTGGTTGCCCTCCTCTGGTTGCCTCCTTTGGTTGCCCTCCTCATGCCTTAATGTGATATCTGAATACTCTCTAGAGCAGGGGTGGCCAAACTTACGGAACTCAAGAGCCACACAAGTTGATTATTAAACCTTTGAGAGCCACACTGAGGCATATATCCATATTTTACCTACTTCAAAATCACTAAGTTTAAAATTCATTGCACACTTCAATTTTATCATTAAAAAGAGGACAAATATTGATCCTACTAATGTCAGATTCTAGTAATTATTTAAAGTTACCATGAAAATTAGCCCTATACAGTAAAAACTTAGCTACTGCTCACTGTAGAAGGCTGCAGGCTAGTGGCGAGTTTTCTAAAATCCTGACCATGCTGCACTTCTCCCTGCCATACCAACCACCTCCTGAACTCCTAGGCTGAGGCTGCTTTCCTAAATTGATTTACTGACATTCTTCCGGGAGCCACAATTTTTCATTCAAGAGCCGCATGTAGCTCCCGAGCCGCAGTTTGGTCACACCTGCTCTAGAAGATACAAGTTTGACATTGCAATATTGTACTTTAAAGACAGCAGCCTTATATAATTACAAAGGGTGTTTTTTTGAATAGATACTACTTAGTGCTTTTATAATCACAAAGCACTGTTCAGACACTGATAACTCTCAACATTCATGAACTAGCAATGTGCTGTTGTTCCCCCTAGCAGGTTAGTTCTGTTGTTCCTGTTTCCCAGGTGGAGAGACTGAGACTTGAAATAATTAAAACACTTTCTGAGGCCACTGTAGACTCTGTCATACACGATTACGTGTGTAGTCCATTGTAATGATTTCTTTTCAAGAAAAGAAAGGACATCACCCAAACTAAAGATACTAAATTCAGGGCATTTGGGGTATTTGTAAGAAATAAATAGTCAGACACATCTGGGTGGTTTTGCTTTTACTGTTTATAATGAAAGAAGAATGCGTACAAACATGCTTGAGGAACTGTTCTGAAAGGAATAGTTCTATACAGATCAATAATGATACGGCAAATAGGCAGCCAAAGTGATGCAAGAATAGGGAATTAATACAAGTAAGCCTTTCAATAGACATGTAAAAAGCCAGGCTATCATGGCAGTGTAGAAGATGCTGTTGGGATGTTTTCTGTATACTTAGCATTGAACACTCTAAAATTGTACTATTTTAATATATTTAATATATTTATATAGTTAATATATTTAATATATATAGTACTATTATAAGCCTTTACTTTAACAATCTGATTTTGTATTTTGATGAGAATTGTTAGGTTCTTATTTTATAACCAGAAATAAGACTGCTGGTGGTTGATACCTAAATGAATTCCCTCTGCTGTCTTCAATGGCAAAAGAGAATGAAACTCTTTTATTTGGGATATTCACTAGGGAGCTTCAAGTGGGTTCAAGCCTAATTGGTTCTATTGAAATACAACTGCAGGTGCACCAATCTGATTGTGAACCAGAAGGCTGCAAAACAGATGACTGAACACAGTATTAGTAGAAATGCATGAGTATTAGTGTTGCATAGGCCTGGATAAGTTCTCCAAACAATGGTGAATTTCACCTATAGTCTAAATGCTCTTTAAAAGTTCATCATATCACCATAGTTTACCAATAAGGGGAAAAAGTAAAGACAAGTGAGAGAGGGTGATAGAAGGTGAGAATAAGAGGAATTGGACCTAATGGTAAATTCATTGTCTTTTTATAATTCATCTATGCCATTTATTCTGTTTTAGCATTTTAAACTCAGTGCTATGCATTTGTTGTGACTTTGAGTAAATTTGGGAATGTTCATAATCTATTGGGGCCCAATCCCCCCAACATTTAAGCATGTGAGTTATTCTGATCTCTGTATCTGGTTTGTGTTGAGCTTTCCTTTAAATGAGGCTTTCTCAGCCAGTGGATCATGACCCAAAATTGGCTTACCCCAGTGTGTTGAAAGGTTACATTCAGAGGCCTGATGGGATGAGGGAGTAGTTGGTTTTGACCCCAGACCTGGACCTGGAACAGTACTTGATTCTGGTGTGATGAAATCAGTGGGCCTATTCCACCATTCCTCCCAGTGTTGAATGGTACATTACTCCAGAAGTAGACCCACTGATATCAATATTCATAGTGCAAGATACTGTTCTGAGTAAGAGTATAATAATCAGCGCTATCAGATATTTTGATGCTCTAGTGAAACAATTCTATTTGGCGATCTGCTTCCTACAGTATAGAATTGTCTCTGTGACGATCAACAAATATACCTATGAAAGCCAGTGAAGTACATTCAGAACTGGTAGATGAAGGGCTAGGGGTGGGTGTAAAGAATGTTATCTAGTTTTTTATAGATCCATCTTATTCCTAATGCTGAACCCTTAGGGCTTTATCCAAAGCCCATTAAAGTCAATGGAAGGCTTTCCGCTAGCTAGACCCAAAGCTTACTGGCACAGGAATCTGTAGATGCTATTTACTGAAGAGGACAACTATCTTACTATCCATATGTGACATGATCCAGATTAGTAGGCCTCATAAAACAACAATCATCCAAGCACCTCCACAATAGGAGGAATGTTTCCCAACTCCAAGTGTGGACATACATTTAGTTTACAAATTTCTTAGGAATTTTGGGTACACAGATGTCAAACATGCAGGGTTTATTGTGACGTCATTCATGACTCAAACTCCTTATCTACAGCTTAAAAAATCTTAATGGTAATAGCTCTGACCAGGTTGGTTTGTTGTGTGCTTTCTTATAGTATTAAATATCTGAACTATCAACCAAATATGAAATATTACATTTTGTAATGTGGATCAGTATTACATTAAATCATTAACTACCCATCTGGGGGAATGGAAGACTAGCATGTTGGGTCTAGCACTGATATCTACTGGGCACTAATAATCTCCAACAGGTTAGGTTTATTGTATTTGTAGCATTTTTGAAAACACAGGAAAGGAATGAGTTGTTAGTCATTGAATGTAATAAGTAGCATTCAGTTTCTGAATCAACATTCTTTGTTGAGGTCATTGAAAGCTGAAAGCTCGTTTTGCCACTAGTAAGCCCCCAAGGTACTTAAACACAGAAACCTCATTTAGGCGCTTGTCCTCAATGTTGATAAATTCATTCTCTGAACATTAGTCATAGTTTTTCTATTCTGTCTGAATCAGTTAAATCTTTCACACACTTTTTCATAAGATGTAATGTTGGAGGCTTTTCCTGTGGCAAGTGACAGAAGTTGTGGACAACAGATAACTTTAGTACTAACATATTCTCGACTCTGCACCTTGGTTGCAATAATCTGCGGTGCTTCAGCTTTAGGTCGCAAAGGGATATGATTATTATCCAGAAAAATGTGTGTGCAGGGGCCAAACTGGCTCTATTCCAAAAAGCACAAAACTCACCATTATGATGAAGTCCCTGTAATTCTAACTGCTCTGAAATCTGGTTATTTAGCTTCAAGTGTCACATACATGGGTGCACTGAGATGGGCACCAAAATCCCTACCTAAATACGTAGCCTGATTTCATTACAAAACACCTAAAGTGGACAAAAGTGTGTATTTATTTGAGACTTATCTTGTCCTTTGAAAATAGTGTATACAGACAAGAAAAATAGGCAGGGCCAGCCTATAACCTGATAGCAGTTATATAGCATTCGCTCATTAACAGGCGAGATTATTTTTCATAGTCAGCTCCAGCAGCTCTGCATGCAGAAGAGTTGTAATATGTGTCACTATATAATGTTTAGAATAAGTATGACAGCTTGACATATCTGATCTAAGCAGGTATTAACTGTCAGTGTGCTGTAGTTCTGTGAGGACCTCTAACAAATAATGAATCAGAGCAACTTTATTTGTGAAGAGGTGTCACTGGTATGTTCTTTGATCCACTTGGATAATCCATTTTATTGGTCCTTTCTTCATTCCTTTAAAGAACACTTTTAAAAACTTCACTTTGATCTCTTCTTCCCAAACATGCTCCACAAAGGGCCAGAAGTGCATCTGTTGTTAGATGGTAGACATGAAAGTCCTCTCAACAGATTGGGGTTTGTGAACAAATGGACTTGTGTTGGGGAGAATTGAGAGGAATCCAGTTGCAGTATTTCTAGGTGAAAGACCCACTTTCAAGAGGATAGAAGTTGATCAAAAATTTGCATTGCCTAGTGAAGAGAGGAGTCCGAATCTCTCATCCAGTTCTTCTCATCCTTTGGGGGATACTTGAATTCTGTCATTGGTCTCACTCATGCAGTGGAGTCTTTGATAGGCCTGAGGCAGGGAAGAAATTGAAACAGGAGTAAATGGGCCACGGAGCAAATCCTTAAGAATAAATTAGGAATTGAATTATTTTATTCCTAATAAACTAGGAATAAATAACTAAGCATTGTTTGGAAGATTTAGGATTAAATAGTACAAAGACCCCAAATGCTTAATTATTTAAGTTACCGTGGAATTGATTAAGGGATTTAGGCATTTTGGAAAAATTTTAAAGGTGGCCAAATCCTCCAGGCATTACTGTGTTCAGACAAATCAATCTTTTGCGAGCTATTAGTAATTCAAAGAGATTTACTCAGTTTATTTTGTTGCCCTGAGGAAGAGGGAAGGAATCAGATCCACTTGGTGTGTGGTGTGCCCTGGGCAAATGGATATAGTTCTGATAATAGTGATGTTTGACAGTAACAGCGTAGTCAGACCTTCAGAGATGGCATTACCTATATGCATGACTTGAGAAGTTGGAGAAGCTGTGGCCACGTTTATCATAGAATCATAGGGTTGGAAGGGACCTCATAGGTCATCTAGTCCAACCCCCTGCCAGAGGCAGGACCACTCCCACTAAACCATCCCAGTCATGGTTTTGTCCAGCTGGGCCTTAAACATCTCCAAAGATGGAGATTCCACCACCTCCCTTGGCAGCTCATTCCAATGCGTCACCACTCGCCTAATAAAAAAAGTTTTTTTCTAATATCCAGCCTTGACCTCCCTAACCGCAACTTGAGACCATTGCTCCTTGTTCTGTCCTCTGTTATTACCGAGAACAGTCGAGCTCCATCTTCCCTGGAGCATCCCTTCAAGTAGTTGAAGGTTGCTATCAAATCCCCCCTCAATCTTCTCTCTTCTGCAGACTAAATAAGCCTAATGCTTTCAGTCTTTCCTCATAGGGCTTGTGCTCCAGCCCTTTAATCATTTTGGTTGTCCTCTGCTGAACTCTCTCTAGCATGTCCCTGTCCTTTTTGTAGTGGGGAGCCCAAAACTGAACACAGTATTCTAGATGTTCCCTTACCAGTGCAGAATAGAGGGGAATGATCACATCCCTTGATCTGCTGGTAATACTTCTTTTGATGCAGCCCAGTATGCCATTGGTCTTTTTGGCCGCAAGAGCACACTGCTGACTCATATCCAGCTTCCCATCCACCATGACCCCCAGGTCCTTCTCTATAGTGCTGCTACTTAGCTGAGTGTTCCCCAGCCTGTAGCAGTGCATGGGGTTTTTCCGTCCCAAGTGCAGGATTTTACAATTGTCCTTATTGAACCTCATAAGATTTCTATTGGCCCACTGTTTCACTTTATCTTGGTCTCCCTGAATCCTGTCCTTGCCCTCCAACATGTCTACTGTTCCCCCCAGCTTGGTGTCATCTGCAAACTTACTGAGAGTGCAGTCTATTCCATCATCCAGATCATTGATAAAGATGTTGAACAGAACTGGCCCCAGGACCGACCCCTGGGGCACACCACTTGTGACTGGTTGCCAGCTAGACATGGAACCATTGATTCCTACACACTGAAACCGTTGATCTAGCCAGTTTTCTGTCCACCTATCCAACCCATACTTCTTTAATTTGCCAATGAGAATGCTGTGGGAAACTGTATCAAAAGCCTTGCTAAAATCAAGGTATATCACATCAACAGTTCTTCCTGCATCCGGAAAACCAGTCATCTGATCGTAGAAGGAAATGAGATTGGTCAGGCATGATTTACCCTTGGTAAATCCATGCTGACTGTTCCTGATCACTTTATTTTCCTCTAAGTGTTTTAGGATGGATTCTTTGAGAACCTGCTCTATAATTTTTCCAGGGATTGAGGTGAGGCTGATTGGTCTGTAATTCCCTGGATCCTCCTTTTTCCCTTTCTTGAAAATAGGTACTACATTTGCTTTTTCCAGTCCTCTGGCACCTCCCCGATTCTCCATGAGTTTTGAAAGATAACAGCCAGTGGTGTGGTTATCTCATCGGCCAATTCCCTTAGCACCCTTGGATGCAGTTCATCCAGCCCCATGGACTTGTGCACATCCAGCTTCTTTAAGCAGTCCCTAACCTGACCTTCCGTCACCAAGGGCCTCTCTTTTTCTCTCTAATCTGCCACACCCATGGTAGTGGGCTGAGAGCTGACCCTGCCTATGAAAACTGAAGCAACAAATGCATTGAGCACTTCAGCTTTTTTTTCATCCTCTGTCATGAGGATGCCTGCCCCATTCAGCAAGGGACCTACACCATCCCTGATCCTCCTCTTGTTATTAACATACTTGTAGAACCCCTTCTTGTTATCCTTTACATCCCTCGCTAGCTGCAACTCCATTTGTCCTTTGGCCTTTCTGATTTTATCCCTGTAGTCCCTAGCAATATCTTTATATGCCTCCTTGGTCATCTGACCAAGCTTCCCCTTCCTGTAAGCTTCCTTTTTATGCTTTAGCTCAGAGCAGAGTTCTCTGCTAAGCCATTCTGTCTGCCTCTCATGTTTTGTATTCTTTCTCCTAATTGGAATGGCAACTTCCTGTGCCCTTAGCAGGGTTTCTTTAAAATATAACCAGCTTTCTTGGACTCCTTTCCCCTTCAGATTAGCTTCCCAAGGGATCCTGCCCATCTGTTCCCTGAGGGAGCCAAAATCTGCTTTTTTGAAGTCCAGGGTTTTTGTTTTGCTTCTTTCCTTCCTTCCTTCCTTCCTTTAATCAGCATCCTGAACTCAACCATGTCATGGTCACTACTGCCTAGCTTGCCATTTACCTCTACCTCCCTGATCAATTCTTCCCTGTTTGTGAGCAGCAGGTTGAGAGGTGCAAGGCCCCTAGTTGGTTCCTCTAGCATTTGTACTAGAAGTTCTGTGTTTGCAGAATGCAGGAAGAAGAAAGTTCAAGCACACAATGTACACGTTATTGGTTAAAATAAAGCTTGGGCACAACCTCATCAAAATGTTGGATCTAGAATCAATAACCCTGTCTAGAAAAATGTGACTGGTTGTAGAAAAAAAGTGTGTGTACAAGATAGAAAAGCAGGAGCATGTTCCCTTCACTAACAACCAGCAGGGAGGGTCTGTGTGCCACCGGAGTCTTATTAGTGATGATGCTGGAATTTAGAGAATCTTTGGAGAAAAGATTTAATAAATCCCTGAGACTGCTTAGGGAGTAAGTGAAAATTTAAGAATTATTGCCCAAGTACATCATACTACTGAAGCTTTGGAAACATTTATGAAATCTCCCAGTAGTAGGGTATTAGGCAGAGCAGACTCGGGGAAAGGAATTTGTTCTTCAGGTGCTTGCTCTTGTCGATTCCCAATTAGGTGTGCACCACATGTGCTGGGTCTGGAAGTTTTTCCTCTAGTTGTACCCATAGGCAGGGCCATCCCTAGGGGGGAGTGGGACCCAGGGCAAATCAGTTTGTGCGCCCCCCCCCATTTTAAACTTCAGTGTCATTATTTTTCTTTAATAAAATCATAAATGTCTAGCCCTTAGGCTAAAAAGTTGCAGAGAGAAGCAGAAAAACATGACCTGACTTTATCCTAAAGGCTCAAAACCCAGAAGTCAAAGAAAATAGCTCCCCCTCATTTATTATTTCTTTAAACATCTCTTTATTTTTAAGTGAGTTTTAATGATATATTTAAGCCAGACTTGTGACTATTTTTGATGTTTGGGATATGCAATACTGAATGTGTCATGGCAATATTTCATCAACCTCACAGCCAAGTGGACAGGAGCATCTGGAGGTACTCTTCTTTGTGGTTCTGGTTTTCTGTTCAAGATGGGCGCACAATTTTACAAGCTTAATAATTTTTCTTAGATCAAGTTTTTGTTAAATTGAAAATTCAGAGAGATGCTATTTTGGGATAATATCAAGAAACAAATCCAGGTCCTCTCACTGGATTCCAATTGTCTAATGTATGTTGTTTCCTTTATGCTGCCCAACTCTCTCCTTTCCCATCTTATTTGAATATACGTATTCATGCATTTCTCATTGCTTTGTAGGTGATCTAAGTAATGAAACTCAGGTACTGTTTGAGGATGAGAGGAAGAAACAAGGGACCTTTTGGCCTCCTCTCAGATACCCTGATGTAAAAAAACAAACAAGAAGTCTTGTGGCACTTTTAAAGATTTTTTAAAAAGTGCCACAAGACTCCTTGTTTGTTTTTATGTCAGGGATTCCTTGTTTGTTTCGCTTAACTAGACCCACATGGCCACAGCTGCTTTCCTCTTTGCCAGGCTTTGGAACTGGTGGTCTGACTGCAATCAGTGACAATGGGGCATCCTTACAGTGCAGAAGGAAGGACAAAAAACTTCTTTAATGTGTTGATTGATGGCCATTAACCCTAAAAACCCAGTATTTCCATATGAGCGGTAGCCTGGGGTCTTCTCTCTCAGATATAATAGATCATTATCTGCACAGAGAAGTTTGCTCAAAAAGACATCCCTGAAGACTGAAAACTCTCTTGTTAAGTGTAGAAGGAAAAAAGTTCCTTAATATCTCGAATGCTTTCCAGAGATGCTGATGTAAATTCAAAGAGAAGGTCCTGGTTTGTAAAGGTCGGGGATGTGACATTCTCCTGACTTTGTCCCCATTTGCTTGACTGAGGCTGGCTCCATAAGTTTTATCTCTTGCCCTTTCTCTTCCCCTCAGGGAGCAATTGTGGGAAGGTGGCTACTAACTCAAGAGTTACTGTAACCAAACGCTGCTTGTCTGAATTCCCTTCCCCAACCAGCCACGGCTGCTCCCTGGGCAGGCTAGCTTCTCAGCTTAAAGAAGGTCCCTGCTCCCTTACTCCCACCGGTTGTGTGGGGCCCCTCAAAGTGCGAGGCCTAGGGCGGTTGCCCCTTTTAGCCCCCCTTATGGATGGCTCTGTCCATGGGGCCACCGCAAGCACTCTGCTGCAGCTCACGAATGAACCCATGTATATAGGGTATACTGGCCTAGGTCACTCGGTTCCTTTTTACCACCTGTGATGGTGCTGCAACATTCTCTTGCTGCTGTAAGTTCCTTCAAATGTAGTTTTTTCTTTTATATTCTCATTTTTATTGTCAGACTTGGGTATAGAAATAGTTGATAGATCAGTAAGTGACCCAGAGATAGGGAATGCCCATTCTCTGGGTTTTAAACCCTGTATTTCTTGCAAGCATTCTATACCACTGAACAATCCACACCAGAGCTGCCTGAAGTGCTTAGGAGCTCACGTGTGTGAGAAATGTTGAGATCTGTAGGAGTTTCTGGCCCAGACTTCCAGGGATCAGGACATTAGACTTACAGACTTCCTCATGGGAGATGCTCAGACATTCATCAGAACCACAATCAGCCTCAGCACCAAGCAGATTGGCTTTGACATGCATTGCTCCCCCAGCACTGTCATCCTGCCAGCACTGATCAACATCTCTGGTGCCAACAAAGAGACCAAAGAAAGCTGATCAGGGCTGCTTGCCTATGCTGATGATGGATAGGAGGGACACAGGAGTTTAAGCGAGACCTGTGCTGGGCTAGGTAGGCTGCTTATCCCAGCAGGCCTCAGAGGGGCTCGATGGCAGTCCAGACTTCAAGCCCAGTTCCAGGTCTAGTGCTGTGTTCAGGGAGCAGTAAAGGCCCTCAACACCAGAGGCAGCTTTTGGGGGTAAGTGAAGCAGGTGGCCACCTAGGGCCCCAAGCAGTAAGGGGCTCAGTATTGGTCACCTGCTTCCCCTAACCCGGCACCCATAGGGGGCAGGGTAGGGTGCGCAGGGGCTGCGGACTGTGGGTGCCAGGAGCTGCACTGCCCATCTGCCCATTCGGCCTCCCTGCAGTGGGGGCAGAGCAGTGCTCCCCGCCTGCCCCAGCCAGCTGTGCCTCCCCAGGGGGAGGGAGGAGAGCTGCTGGCCCAGAGTTGCAGCTTGCTGAAAGAGGAGCCCTCTGGAGTGGCCCACTCCAAAGAGCTTGGGCTGCTTTGCCCCTGGCCCCCCCCAGGCCTGAATAGAGGCTGCCTAGCCCCTGGGCCCTGGATCAGGCCCATTCAGCCTTGGGGTGAGTGGCCAGGGGCAAAGTGGCCCGAACTCTTCGGAGGGGGACGCTCCAGGGGGCCCCACTCCCAGCAAGCTGCAGCTGTGCACTGGCAGCTCTCCTCCCTCCCCCTGGGGAGGTGCTGCTGGCTGGGGTAAGTGGGGAGCACTGCTGCACCCCTGCTGCAGGGAGGCTGGGCAGGAAGGCAGGCAGCGCAGCTTCTCATCCTGGGAGTCTGTGGTGTCCGTCTCCCCAATCTTTGGGAGTTGGGACTGGGGGGGCGGTTAGGGCTGCAGCGGGACCCCAATGAGGGTGGCAGTGGGGCCTGGGGGGGGCATAAAGGGCCTTCACCTAGGGCCTCCATTTGCCTAAGATCGCCTCCACTCAACACCTGATGGTGCTCACTATATCTAAAACTTTCCACGCAGTGAAGGACCTTCTGGTGAACCCTGTTCTGCCAGTGCCCAGGAAAGGGAGGCCTCTATCAGGATCTGGCACCCATGCTCTCACCAAGCTCTTTGAGAAAGGGAAAACCCTACTAAAGCACCTGCAGCAGTTCCCATCCCCAAGGCCCACCCTCCATTCCACCAATGGTCACTAGACCTTCGGCACTGGTCTTTGGAGCTGCACCGTGAGATGTCAGGATTCTGCCTTTGATCTCCAGACACTGGGCTGGTCTCCAGAGTGACAAAGACAATCCTCAGAGTGGGAGAAGGGGAAAAGGGTTGGGGGCGTGGGATCTAGCCATGGCCCAGGGACCCTATGAGTAGCAACCTCCAACAGTTGAGTCAATGACAGTTACTACCTTTCTTGGATTGCCTGTCTTTGGACCCACTCCTCCCGGTCTGCTCCCTGGATCTGGGGAAGTTTTTTCACAGCCCCCTTGCTTTGCATCTCTGTCTCCGCAATCCACCTGTTTTTGTGTGGGGTTGCCCCACCTCAACTCTCTTGCTTAGTTGTTCAAGTGGTGGGGTTCTCCTTCAGGCTGTGGTGCCTAAAAGCCCTGGACCCTGTCTGGGTGGGCTTCTCCCTAATTACCCAGACTTTCCTGGTGTTGTGGTACATAGCAATCAAATAATCTTAATTTACTTCCAGCAGCTTTGCACTGCTCCACTTCCTCTCCCAACTTCCTTTCAGCTGCCCCCGCCTGCCTGAAAAGAAGCTTTTAAGCAGTGTGGTAGGTTCCTTACTTGGCCTCAGATTACCTAATTAACCTAGAGTAACCCTAGCTGAGTTACCCAGGGAACAAAGATTTGCTGTCATTGACTCAACTGTTGGAGAATATACATCTTCCATTACTCTTCTATAGCTATCAGGTCTGACCATGTCACAGTATTTACAAGGTGCCTGGCAGTGGTAGCAATTCATGTCAGGCAATGAGGCATATACATCTTCCCTTGTCTGGATGATTGGCTCTCAGAGGCAGATATAGAATATAAATCCAGGGCAGCGTTGAGGTGGTCAGAACCACCTGTTGAGCACTGGCTCTATTAGTAAAAGCAGAAGTCAACTTTCATTCCAGTCTAGAAGATAAATTTATTAGTGCATCCACAGAAGCCAGAACACTCTTAGCAGAAACCTGGTTCAAGGCTGTATTAGAGCTAATAACTTGGATATAATAACCCAACTTCTCATGATGGTGAGGGTATGCCACGTCACAGGACAGCATATGCTTGCATAGTTCAGTGTCCCAGCCTACACCTCAGACTTCTCCAAATGTCCCTGGTAACTGTGTACACTCCATCCAAGCGCCACCTACACGTGATCCTCATGATCCCTACTCTCAAAAAGTTACCTCTGTCTGATGGTGACTGAATCGACATCTCACACTAGTGGGCAGTGTTGTCACTAGTTTCGGATGCCGTGGAATTGGGATGGGAAGCTCACTGTGGTTCCCTCAGGACTCAAGGTCTCTGACTCAGACAACCTATCCTTGCATATCAGTGTCATGGAGTTTAGGGTGATTCGGGTAGCCTGCAAGATGTTCCTATCTCTGCTTTCCAGCACGGGTGTTTAGGTACTCAGACAATACAGCTTCAATGTACTATATCAACAGATGGTGGGTGATCCCCAGCCTTTTGCCAGGAGGCCTTGCATTTGTGGAACTTCTGTGAGCCACAGCATTCACCTGGGAGCAGTGTACCTGCCAGGAATCAGGAATACATTAGTGGACCGCTGCAGCAGATCCTTTTGCTGTCATGAGTGGTCCCTATACCCAGAGCTGGCCAGGAGCATCTTCCAGAGGTGGACGTGCTGGCTGAATAGTCCTTTTTGCCACTAGGTGAGATAAGAATAATTGTTTCAGTTTCCTGCAAGGTCTTGACACAGGCTCTCTGACCAATGCCTTCCTCTTTTTCTTCGACAGGCAGTCTTGAGTACATCTATCCACCCATCCCACTGATTGACAAAGTCCTCATAAAAGAGACAGTACAGATCATGTTGGGGGGCCTTGGCATGGTCATGTCAACATTTGTTCTTGATGTTGTTTGATCTGTGTGCAGCCCACCCTTGCATGGTACTGTCTCAACCAGATCTCTCTCATAGGACCCAACTCCTATCAAGTCTTTACACATCATGAAATGGATTCTGAGGTTATGTAAATTGTCATGGTTCCATTGACTCCAAAGAAGTTATGAAAACTTACTCCAGCTGAGGAGATGTTTGAATTCAGACCTACTGATACATGGAGATGCGCAGTTTATAAAATAAAGAATATACAAATGTCTGTGCAGGATTGAGGTGGTAGGCCCTAATGCTCATGTTCTGAGCGATTCTCTGCTACCTGATTATGAATAATCAAACATATTGTATGTTGGATTGTTGTGGCCATATTGGGCCCAGGATATTAGGGAGATAAGTGGATGAGGTAATATATTTTTTATTGGACCAACTTCTGTTGATGAGAGAGGCAAGCTTTCAAGCCTACAAAGAGCTCTTCTTTGGATCTAGCTAAGGTGCTTGCAGAGTCCAAGATGTATACAAAATGGAACAGATTATCTAGCATGAGGAGTCAACATGTTGTACGAGACCCTTCAAGATGAAGAGGGCAGTTAACACTCTGGAGTCATAGGACAAAGTGGGTTATCGATGGCTGTGTTGTGATGAGCCATAAATTCAGTGTTATTTTTATGTATTCTAGCTATATCATACAAGCTGCTGCCTCTGGCAGTGCACCATTCACTCAAATGAGGCATCATTCAGGGCAGTGATATGTCCACATGCAGAGCATTCCAAGCCCAGAGATTTATGGTCTCTAACACTATTCCAATTTCTTTATTGTAATCACAGCAGTACAATTACTTGAGATAAAAATACAATTAAAATATATTATGCTTGCCTCAAAAGTTAGCTGCTCATCTGAATTATTTTAAATAACATGCTTCATTTTGTAGTGTTACTGGTAGGCATGAAATTTCAACTCATTACTTTTATTGTAATGTTTAAATCTCTCTTTAACATCACTGTTCAGAGTGTTGTACTGTGATAGAGATTGGGGTGCACCCCAGACCTCTGAGGGTTATAACCACGTGGCCTGGAACCCTGGGTGCCTCACAGGTTTTTGCTGCTTTAGCTCCAGACTTGGGATTTTCACAGTCAGACTAAAAGCATGCAGGTCACACTCTGAGTGTCTCTGTGCTCACCAGCCCTGGTTCAGCAACTCTGACACCAGAAGTCTGTTTACAGCCCCACCAATCTTGGTTAGAACAAGCAAGGTGACCACAACACACTCCAAAATTGATTTTTTTTCCAAAATTGCATGCTCTGCAATGTCTAGTCCTCGTCTGGGCAGTTCTAAGAAATTATCATGGTAGTTCATTCTTCTAAGGACCCAAAACCACATCCAGCTTATTGACTTGATTGGGGTAAATACACCTGTAACATCAGAAAATGAGGTGCCACCTCTCAAGAAGCCTGCAGGTGTTAACTAAGCACTAGCAAACTCATAGCTGGAGACCAGACAGCCTGACAATAGACACAATCTTGGCAGGAGTCACATGCCCCAGGTCAATTGGGTTTATACATCACAACTGCAGCACTGTTAAAAGTTGAAAGAGTTTTAAGGGTTAAAGAGTAGTCATATGCAGGTCTTGACACAAAAGACCTTGAAAAATTAAACAGAAGAGTATCACATAAAAAGCCTCAGACTAGGAACTGAGAGCTTTGATCACCGACTTTAACCATACAGCAGGCTCTGAGTGGTCCACAGTAACCCCTGCCATGGATCTGGTTCAGCTGAGCTCCTGGAAGCCTAGAAGGAACATAAGCACCAGGAAATCCAAATCAAGGAGAAAGAAACAAAGGGGCTGAGGAGAGAGCCTACCAAAGACATAAAGGCACTTCTGAAATTGAGGAGGAAGCTCACCCAAGTACTCCTTGAACAACCAGAATAGAGGAAAGACTATATCAGAAACAGATGGATGCTCATGCACTGCAGCTCAGAGTGCCAGAGGAACTAAAACATCAGAGAGTAGGAGAAAGCCTGCCCAATTGATCAAGAAATTGACTGTATTGAGAGATTTGTGAGATCCACAAGATCCCAGAGGGTGAACAGATGCCTATCGTCGCAATCAGGTTGCCTGGGAAAGCCAGACGCATTTTAATGATATGGAGGAGGTTGAGGCTAAGGTGTAAAAGGAACATAGAGAATACGTCGCACACACACAATCGCATCTGAAATCCATCTGTTGAAGGATAAGAATCTCAAGCTGTTTGACAATGTTACTTATGGAATATGTGCAATCGTGTGAACGAAGTGGGTGGCAGGAGCTGAAGGAAGCTATTACAAACGGTTTGATCTGGTGGCTCAGGAGTAATTATTGTGGACTATTGCTGATGAGTATAAATGGTCATCAGATTCCTTTAGAGGTTGTTGTCCAGGAAAACACTGCTTTCATAGTGTAGTCTGGCCTTTATGAGTTTAAGAATTTGCATTAGTCGGGATCTTCCAAAAAAGTATAAGATGGAGGCTTCCTTTGTTGTCCTAAGTGAAAGATCTTTGTCTGAGCTGATTTCACACTTGTATTCAGTTCCCAGTGACTTCATCTCTCCCCTTGGTAAAAGGGCCCATCTTTCTCATCTGCAAGAGCTCTGTTCCCTTGTGTCTTGCCTAGTGATGGATAACAAAGAAGGCTTTTGTCTTTGCCTATGTTTTCCAAAGTTCAATTACTTTGTTTCTAGAGGCAAGGCAATTTCAGTGTTCTTTCCTTCCCATGTATGTAAATAGTGCTTTCATTGTTTTCATTCCACCATGCTTAATTTACATAGGAGATAGGTTAATAGTGTTTAATAGTTGCCCTTTCTCCTGTCTGGGTGGGAACTTGTTTCTTCCTGGTTGACTGCATATTTTACATCATAATATCATTGTGTCCATATCTCTTCATATAGTGTTAATACATAAATTCCACAGTGCTCTTAATTACCAGTGTGTCACTTGTTTTTGGAAAACATCTCACTCTGTTGATTTTTATAATACAGGAGTGAATAAGTCTGTTGATTCTATTGGTTATCAAAGTTCTCATGGGTACTCGAGGTTCATCTCCCCTCTCCCCACACTTTATAGACCAGTAAAGCTTTCCAATGGATTCTTCTGAGGGTCACAGCTCAAAGTAAGATGTATTCAACCTGTGAATGAGGCAACATGGAAGCTGATGATGAAGGAAGTTCCATGCTTTTTCATCCCCCACTTCTGAGTTTAAAACTTTGTGTGCCTAATAGGTAGCAAAGCAAACTACAGCTAGTCCTCACTTAGTGACCTACTCGTTTAGTGACCCCTCAGAGTTATGACCGGCTCTCTGATGAGTTGGTATTATGGCGATGTACGAGAACTCGCATCAACTCTCTCAGATTACCTATATTTACAGTACACTATGCAAACTAAGTTCAGTACATTAGAGCTTAAAACATTTAAAATATATATGAAAAATGTTATAAATGATGCAAAGGTGACATTAAAACTATCTACCGATGGTTGAAAAACCCACTACCAGTAAAGTACATTATGCCTGAAATACCGGTAAGGGCTGCTCCTCGTTTAGTGACCAATTCGTTTATCAACCGGGTTTCAGGAACGGAACCCGGTCACTAAGTGAGGACTACCTGTATATAATTGTGTTTTTCCTGAGGACTGGGCTGGTGAGAGAACCAAATCCACATTCCTTTCTCTGAACTAGACCTGTTTATCAATTCGCATTGAGATGCCTGGTCCAAACTCACTTCAGTCGTAACTGAGCGTATATCCATCACACCTAATGCCTCCTGGGACATACACCACTCAAGAATATTAATGCTCCATAACCAACTAGTTTGAAATATTATTTCACAAGGCCTATTTCATGCAAGTTTGTTACTACAGTGCACAGGAGGTGACTATGGGTCTGTTTTAGGGTGACACCCCTCTTAAAGCTGCCAGAGAGTTAGCTACTTGTTGATCCAGAGGGAGCACGTCAACGCCCATCTCAGTATATTGAATTGCATCTGAAATGATCATCTTAAACTTCAGATTTAAGGGGCACCTTTCCTTCCCCCACCCTCATCATTTGTACTTCTCCTCACACTTGCTTCTTCCTCATCCAGGTCCCCCAGTCCAGTAAAGAGTTCTTTTGGCTTGAAGGAGTTTACTCACCTTTCTTACGACTTGCTCTTCTTTCAGTGGAGTGCTGCCCCTGACTGTGCTACCATTTTTAGCTGATCCTGGTGATGCCACAGCACCATCTAGTTGTGCATCAGTTTTCCCTCAGCCAGACCCCAGTAAAGAGCAAAACTGGACCTCTTACCACTGTCTGCCCTGTTCTCAGCAGTTCTGGCCTATATGTACCCTTACTTGTCCATACACATTCAGCAGTTTTTGTGCCACAGCAACGTCCACCTGTTACTCAGCTTCCCTGTTTTCAATGGACTTCAGCCCACAGCCTTCCTAGTTGTGCCAGGTGCTCACCACTCTCTTATTTTGTACTATTATTTCAATTATGTGTAGGGTATGAATACGGGGTGCTTAGTATCACATTTGCACAGGGCAATGTCTCAGTTAGAAAGGGGACTTGGTGAAACAAATGTCTTGCTAGAAGCCTAGGCAAAGCCTCTTCTTTCCACAGTTGCAGTAGGCAGTAAAAGCCTAGCCTGACTGACATGAGAATTAGCAACTGAAGACACAGCTTAGATCAGTTTAGTGTAAGAAATAAATGTTCACCTAATGTGACTAGTCTGTGGCCATGGTTTTTTTTTGCAATGTATTGCCATTTAGCTGAAGATGGCTATTATGCAAAGACATAGGAGCACTTTGTCCTTTTCATCGTCATTGTACTTTGACTGGTTGGCAAGGTTTATTTATAAACCACAAGCTAATTATGTTATTCCCTTTTCACTGAACAAAGGTATGTTGCTCCTAGCTTCAGCAAGGCATCTCATGAGGACAAGGCACACTGAATAAAAATGGTTGAAGAGGAAAGGAAGAGTTTCTCTGTTGAGCTGAGTGAGAAGGGAGGTGTGGAAAACAAAGGATTTGTTCGGAATGAAAATGAATGCAATGCCAGTAGCCAAGAAGAGATCCCAGGAACATGTGCTGTTGGCATCAACTCAGCAACTATGCAGAATCTGGACTGTGAAGTTCTGAAGCCCTTTGCAGGAATGCCTAAGGAAGTGTTGCTCAAATTCTCATGTCAGACACGGTACAGAGTCACCAGAGAGATCCTCTTCTGGCTCATAATTGCATCTATTCCAGTGCTTGTGGGTGCTACAATTGCAGTTATTGCTGTGTCCCCCAAGTGCCTGGATTGGTGGCAAGCTAGTCCCATTTATCAGATCTACCCCCGCTCTTTTAAGGACACCAACAACGATGGGAATGGTGACCTGAAAGGTTGGTGCTTTACACTTTTTGTGGTGGTCAGTCCTGGGTAGCATGAAACTGTATGTATTAAATGTATTTTTGTTTCTGTAATCTCTCTTTTCCTAAAAAAGTATATTATTAATATAATGGTGAAGGAGGACACCTTAAGGAGGTGGAGGGGACACAAGTTAGCCAATTACCAGGCAGCCCCAGAGCTGTGGTGATCATTAACCATCTACGCAGGAAGCTGCAAATCTAAGTTTATCAGGGTTGACGCTTCCTCAGAGTTTGTGACATTCTGTGGCTTTGAATTGGGCCAGAAGAGTGAAAAAGAGAGACAACACCTGTAAAACTGCAATCGAGATTAGACTCTTCCCCCCCCCCCCCAAACTGGAATTGGGGTGTTTGGATTCCAGTGTGCTATTGGGCAATCAATTAATGGCCATTTTGGATTTTGTTCCATAAAAAGTATGGTGGAAAAAGAAGCAATTATCAAACAAAAGGGTAGAGGAAGAAATGCTATTTTCGAGTCTTCAGCAGACACAATACAAGTGTATCTGATGCTACACTGAGGGTGCCAAATAGTAAGAACTCAGTTGAATCTCAGTTTTTCCTACAAAAAAAAAGACAATAAAAAGAACATTACAAAAGGTACTCCACCATCACACTCGTCTAACAAAAAAAAAACCAACTATGTTTCTGAAGGTGAAAAATACGTGTAACATGCCATGAAGATGCATTCATTTTGATTGTTAAGAGGAGGGAGATCTGGGAACTGGTGAGGGAATTAGAGTGAGTGGTAGAGAAAAAATAAAGATTAAAAGAGGTCTTTTTATCTAGCTAGAGGTGAAGTCATGGGCTCTTTCATTTAAATTCCACTTACCTGCATCTCAGGGTAGTTATGAAGATTAACTACGTTCCTTGAAAAAGAAAATAGGTAATTAATACATTTTATTAGAATTCATGTGTGCTGTTATTCCACAAGTGACTATTCCCTTTAATGACTGAAAGAATAAAAATTGCAATCCAGGATGTAAATACTGCTTGAATTAGCATCTTTGTTCTGTTTTTCATGATTAGTCTTTTTCAGTTGCTTATTCGTAGAATAAGGGCCTTCAGTTGCCCTTAGCGTTTAATACTGTGACCCAATGCTGCAACACAATAGTTTTAGGACTCTGCTGCCTTCTAGCCATAGTGAAAGGGGAGGTGATCCAACCCTCAGGGACCTGTTGTATGTGTCTCAGATTGGGAACGTGGGAGGAATTAATTTTAATTTCAATAGAAATGGCAGCTCTGTTACAGATATGTTCTTTTTGTTTTATTTATAGGTATCCAAGAAAAACTGGATCATATTGTATATTTAAATATAAAAACAATCTGGATTACTTCTTTTTATAAATCACCCTTAAAAGACTTTGGGTATGGAGTTGAAGACTTTCAGGATGTTGACCCTATGTTTGGAACTATGAGGGATTTTGAAAACCTGATTGCAGCTATACATGATAAAGGTAAGCTGAGCTTTATTTTAAAAGAAGCACTGCTCTCACATGAAAGCTAAATGTACTACTTTTTGATTTTCTCACTTCACAGTTCTTGTTCTGTGGTTCAATTTGTATGTTTTTGGGCACTTCTCAGGGCAGAAGGGTTATGAATTTGGCAGATCCAGTGCAGGTTTTAAAAGAATGATTGTTGACTGTCCAGCTTTGTGACCCTTTCCATCAATCTTGCAGCAGCCTCTCCACTGAGGCTTCTTGAAACTTGGGCTGTGCTACATGAATGAGAGCAGGGCAGTAGGAGAGGGAAGCCGGTACTGCAGCATAGGGTCTTTAAAATTCCCATAGTTCTCAGGATGGCTACTGATGATGCGGGATGAAACTCCTTCCCTGCTCAATTTTGGGAATAGACCCTGTTCTCTTTTTTGACAGATTATATTTATTAGTCCCTGCAGCAATCATCTGATGGCTGAAGTCTGACATGTAGTCATTTCTTAGGATCCTTAAGGAACAATGTTCTTGTTATAATTAAGAAAACAAGATTTAAAAGATCGGAGAAACCTGGCTTCTTTCCTTACCATGCCTTCCTTTGTCTGTTTAGACCTCAACCCCACACATACTTGTACAAGTAGTTAACTTCATGCCTATGAGTATTTCCATTGATTTCAAAGGGACTGCTTATGTGTGCTAAGTTAAAATGTGTCACTGTAGGGGGACATGGATCAGTGTTCATGTCACACTCCCTGTCAGTATCCAGCCCAAGATGGAGAAGGTAATGATAGAACCAGCAGACGACATTCGGTGAGGAGTTATGTGCATATGCTAAGCAGAAGTGACTATATGACTGGAAACTAAGGATTTGTCTACACTGTAAAGGAAGGGCGACCAGTTATTTTTTGTCAAGGTTTGGTCAAGGTCCAGGGTCCTGGGAAATTACTATAAAAATAATAAATGATGATACTATGTAAACATTTTGTGGTCCCTCAGAAGCATCTGGCCATCTGGATTTGGACCATGGTCTACCTATTGACTACCCCTGCTCTGAAGGTTTTGCCAGTATAACTATACTTTTTTTTGTCAGTAGAGATTATACCTGTTCCCCAAACTTAATAACCTGTGTAGAAAACAGGACTCTCTTATAAGCATCTAAACTAAGACTTTTTGCTGCCATAGCTGTGCTGTTGAGTGGCGTGACTCACTTCTGCCCCTTAGCTGACTGTGATGCTGGCAAACTTTTCAGAGTAGACCAGGCCTTAGACTCTAAACTGTTGATGACGGAGGCCTCAACTAATTGTATGTCTGTAAAGCCACCAGTGTTATTTTGGGCTGTATGTTGATACTGTAAATTTTATGATGTTTGGATTGAACCTTTCCCACCTTTGATTTGTAAGGTTTAAAGGTGATGATGGATTTAATACCCAACCACACAAGTGACAAACACAGTTGGTTTCAGCTGAGTCGCAATCGGACTGGGAAGTATACGGATTACTACATCTGGCATGATTGCATGCACACCACTGGCAGAATCACTCCTCCGAACAATTGGGTAAATACATGGTTTGGGTCACCATCAAATCACAAAATGAATGAAGAATCAAAGTCATGTAGTGAATATAAACCCATGGTGTGGTGGCTGCACACAGCATGCAAATTCAAATCTTTCATTTCACTGAGTAACCTCTGCTTGTATATTTGAGTTCATCTGAACAACATAAATTAAACTCCAAGAGTAAGAAAGGCAGCATTGCTTTTCTACAACTTCCTTTGTTTTTAGTCTGTTTTGGTTTCTGTTCCTCTCCTTTAATTTTGTATCTGACACACTTTTGTATATGGGCGTTCCATTCAGAGAGTCTTCTCCCACCTGTCCTGATACATGCCAACTATGACGTCAGAAAAACAAACCAATACATTGTTGGCTTATTGCTTTCCATTCCTAGTCTTCCTAGCAGGCCAAGATACTGGAAATTGGCTTACCTACTTCCTGTTCTGAGATGAAAACACTCATTCCATGTTTTAAGTGGAAATCCAAACCATTTACTATATGATAAAAACTTGCATCTTCTAAGTACATGAGCTAAAACCAACAAAGCGTTCTTGTCTTTGGCCTTAATTATTTTTAACTTAATTCAGTGACAGTTTTGAGAGGATTAATATTGTCTCAAATCTAATCCATGTACAGCTGATGACTTTGCTATTCTCAAATATTAATTGTTGCTGGTATTTTAAAAGAAACTGAAGTCAGTTGAGGCTTTTAGGAAACAAGTTTTTAAAAAATCTATAACTGAAGTGCTCCCATAAAATTAAAGAAAATACACAATGAAAAGCTGTGTTTAAAAAACCCATGAATCCTTTCCCTGAGCTTTTACAGCCCAAACATTACAGCGTTGTGCTGGTTTATGAAAACTGAAACCAAAATTGAGTGCAAAGAAAATGTGAATCTGACTAGCTTATTTTTGTTGTCTAAACTGAGAGAAATGCAAAAAGGAAAAAGAAAGTGATGTAAAATTTGGTTTACTTCTCACAATTTTTATTTTCTAAGTTATTAGTATCAATGGCATTGTAAGAGCTGCCCTTTAGCAACATTAATAATAAATAAGGATTTTTTTAAAATCAGGTATACTTAACCAAAAACTGTCCCTTTAAAACTTAATACCACAAAAAAAGTGTGCCATAACTTTCTCACAGACTAAAAGGAAGAAAAATCAAACTCAGCACACTGTAAGCTCAGCATGTATTTTATTAATAGTACTTTTTATTACAGTTACCTCTTAGGAGCACCTAAATTGCTAGTAAAAAACATACTAAGCTTGGGAAGTCATTGCAATGGAAAAATTGACAATCATGTCAGAATTAAACAGATTTTGTGATGAATGGATGTCAGTTTTGGAATTTGAGAAAATAGATATTCCTATAATAATTGACCAAGCAAAAATGAGTCTACTAAAGGTAAGTACCAGGCATAAAGAGAGGTGTAGTAGAGTAGATGACTTGCATCTGAAGGAACATGCATAGCAGCAAGCTGTGTCTTTGCAGGTTAAATATGAAGGCGGGAATAGATAAAACATATATGGGAATTGTTTTATAGTTGTGGATAAGATTTATTCTTGTGTGGAAATATTAGGTTAATGTTAAGGGAAAACATTTCTCAGTTATATGAGGATGTTTTCTGTTTACATGTTAATGAACAAATAGAGGTAAAATATAATAGACTGAGTAATATTAAATTTTATTTTTTATTCATTGTGATTTGAAGATGCACTGGGTATGTGCAGCTCCCATTGACTTCAGAGTTTTTATGCAGCAGTCATACATGTTCAGTAAGTTCTGTTTCGTGTTTACTTCTTGCATTTTTCTTCTTTGAATAAGGAAAATAGACTAGTCAGTTTCAGACCGAATAACTCTGATGAGTAGTAGATGAATATTATTTACTAAGCGATTCAAGCCTCCCTTGTAAAAGCACTGTACAAACTACCTTGGTATACAAATACTGATGATTATTAATTACTTAATAAATGATGATTTTCCTGTTTGGTCAGGTGAGTGTTTATGGGAATTCCAGTTGGCAATATGATGAGGTGAGAAAGCAATGTTACTTTCACCAGTTTGGGAAAGAGCAACCTGATTTAAACTTTCGCAATTCTGCTGTGCAAGATGAAATCCATGTAAGTACATAATCCACTACTGTTGTTCCAATAATAAGGAAACTGGTGGGGCTTGTTTGTTTTAATTTTCAGAATATAATTTATCTATATTGGTTTTTACAGATTAAACAGTTGACAGGTCAGTGGAAAGTAATTCAAGGATTAGTGTCTATGCAAACAATCCAGACAGTGAAGCATTTACATAAATATATCTACTTAGGTAAAATTTAAACCATATATTGTAATACTTCAAGTATCACAGTCTGTCTTTGTGGAGTCTCCCTCTAACTGAAAGTGAAAATAAAAATGCAGCATTCCACTGAAAGAATCCCACACATTGCTGTACCCCGCCTGTAATTTACTGTGTTCAGATCATTAGTGTAATTCACAGTACTTTGCTTAATCATATGTCTCACTAAAATTGATTTTTTTCAGCCTTTTTCTGTGTGTGCATATATTATCATAAAGATATCTAGTATTGCCACCCTTGGGATCAGGAGGCAAACCCTAAAAAAATCCTGATGTTAAAAAAAATGTGAGGGGTCTGAACTATATAGCTCCTCAGGATGTGTGGATGTGCGTGTGTGTTAAGATGCATCTCCCTGGCTGCTCACATGGAGACTGCCCTTAATCTCCTCCTGACTTAAGACCTATCATGTATTTCCTGTTGTTTTCTTGACCCAGCAACAAAAAGTGTCTGCTTCCTACTGCCCTGGAACTTCTCTACTGGGTCCCTGAGGCCCTGTTTCCATGGGACCCGCCTCCTGCTGCCCCAGACCTTTTCTCTTCTTGCACTATATGTTTAAGGAGGGCTCAGTGACAGGTGAGGTCTGTGACTTTAGCTCCAAAGCTCTCAAATAGAGCTATGTAAAGCCCTGAAAATTTTGGGGTGGGAGGAGTGTTCCACTGCATTGTGACAGGTCCTATTGCAGGCTCCAAAATCGCACGTTTGTGAAGGGTTCACGTGAGAGATCACAGCCTTCTCCCAGCTGCTCAGAGAGGATTTCCGTTACCCACCTTCCACAGGCTGGGGGACTTTATCCCCCTCCATGCCCCATCACATCATTAGTCCCTATACCCCTATCAACCTTCCAGCTGCATCCCATTCATTTGCTATCCCCAAATCTGTTTTCTGTTCCCTATCTATTTCCCTCTGTGTGTGCTAGTCCCAATAGTCCATGTCATCTGTTTTGCCCCCTGAACCATTGAGAAACAGCCAATTTGAAGCCAGGACCACAGGCCAATCTCACTGAAAATAGTGGGATGTCTCATTCTACTTTATTAAGGTCAGCTTTCCTTCCACGTGCAGCTTAAAGTATAAGGAAATGGCAGTCACCTTGCTGGCTTCAGCTCCATTGACAGTAATAGGAGATGGTGCCATTTTGAATAAGGGAAAATTCATGAGTTGGCACCTTTCGTTTTGTTGTCATAAAACATTTTTTTAAAAATTTCAAATTGCTAGAGGAGTGATTAAAAACATGAGTTGGCAACGCTACATTTCCAAACATGTCTGGAGAAAAATACTTTAGTCTAGAACAGCCAAGTACATTTGGAAAATGGTGGTGAACACCATCAGTTCTCTCAATATTTTAAGGCACAAGAACACAGTTGGCTAGTGTTTTAAAATGAAGCTCTATTTCTAAAGGCTGGTGCTTTAATGATTTAATAGGAGGCCAAAGCTATTGTATGACAGGACACTGATGTCTCTTCCATTCTGTATGGATAAACCAACCAACAGCAGCAGGAACAGCGTAATCTTTGCCAACAGCCTACCAACCAACCTTTCTGCAGAGTAGCTCAGTCTCCATGGCCAAAACTATCCTATGCAGTTCTATGCTGATTCTGATTGAGGGAGGTTTTTATGATGCACAGGTGCTCAGATGAGACCTCTTTTGGTGCAGGATGTCACCACAGAGGCAGTTGATAGGACTACCTCTAGTTGCCCTTAGAATAACTGTAAAGGGACAGCAAAAACAACAAGAGTTCCATGGTGGCTTAAAAACTAACAAATTTCTTCAGGCATAAGCTTTCGTGGGCTCCAAACCACTGTCAGATGCAAACAATTAGGAACAACCATAAAGGGACAAACTGTTTAATAAGATAGAGTATGTATTTACCTAATAAAATCAGTGACTCTTTAACATGGACTAGTTGAATTTGATTATATTTTTGACTGAAGTCCAGGCTTGTACAAATATATTGTATATGTAATAATAATAAAAGATAGCATTGGGTGCATAATATATTTTTTCTTACTTAGTTGAAGGATGCTTTCTGGCACATAGCAACAATTACACAGATTGCTGCAGGGTGATTAAACTTTGGACTTGCCTGTTAAAACTTATGGCTATTAAATCGTAATAACTGTTCAGGTATGATGTAATTTTACTGATAATAACTAACCTCTGAATTGGATGAAGAAATCACAGATGACCCTTAACTTGGGTAATCATCTTTCATTTTCAAGCAAATAAGTCTGAATTATTTTCATATCACTTAAATAAGAGAGAACAGATTGATAAAGTGTTATTGTGTGTATGGAAACCAATGTTAAAAGGTCTACACAGAACACCGTGTTCTTAAACATCTGTTTCAATGTGTTCTAATTGTCTGCAGGGTTGATGGGAGTATACCGACCCTTCATGCTAAAAGAATCAGCTTTCTTTTTACTCTGTTCCTCTCTATTAGATATTTACAAACTATTGTAAGGCCCTATTTTTTTTTTTGAACCAGATCAAAGGTGGCTTTTTATGAGCTATGGGTGATTGTCTCCTTTGAATGCTGGAAGCAGCCAGAGCTGTGTATAGAAAGAGAACATAAAGCCTAGTACAGGGGTCAGCAACCCAAAAGATAAGAATAGCCATTTTTAAAAATTCCTTCAATAACCAAGTGGTTTCAGAGCCACAAAGAGCGTTGTCTGCTAATTAAGAAACTTAATAACAGAACAGAGGTGCATATTGATTAATAGCAAGAAATGTTTACTGATGCCAACAAACAATTTACATATACATTTTAACATTGTGTGATGTGTTTTAATGACAGTTTGCTTTTTGAACCATACAGCTTTTAGATCTTTACTGAAAACTAACTGGCTGCTGACACATTGCAGAATGAAGGCTTCATTTGAAGTAAATCATCAGTTTGAAGTTACTTTTAGTTAACATTTAACAATAAAAGTGAGCACTAATTCTTGGGAGGGAACAGGGGAGAAGAGAGAGAACAACTGCCTTCAGTACTGGAAAAAATACAAAAAGTTATGGTCCTACACACACAGTACTCATTTCATTTTGGCTTTGTAAATGTAATTCTTAATTTAATATTCAGTTTTATATACACTGATTTTTCAAAGAAACTTGAGGGCCCTCTCAAAGAAAAAATAATCAAAATATATTACTTATTAGATATAAAGAGGTTTTTGGGGACACAGACAACTGAAACAAAGTATTTGGCAATAACTCCAGTGTCCTGTCTCTGCCTTGGCCCAGAACCAGATGTACAAGAGAAAGATGTCAGCAACATATCAGGACACAGATGTAGGGTGATCTCCTCAAGCAACCTCCAGTAGGTATAAATTGGATTGATCCTTGAAGAATAGAGGTTGAATATCCCCTCTTTAACAGATTCTTTCAGCATCAACCATAACCCCTTTCTACATTCTTGTTACTCCCTAAAAGTCTCCAGTTTCATTAGAATCTTGCTCAAAAAATTTATCACTAAATTGAAATATTTCAGTCATAATTTTCACCAAGTACTCTTCTGTTATACTGCTTCCCTTTAAACAAGCAAGCAAGCAGCAAACAAACAACCTGTGTTCAGCCAACACTGCCTTGTTTTTCCCCCTCTTAGGTCACTTTCAGTTTTCTATACCGTAACTCATGTTCCTTAACATAAGCTGAGTACACTGCCAGAGCCAGGAGAACTCTTACAATGAAGGAACACATGGCCCCAAGAATATTTTTTTAGTTCAATAATAGTACAAAGTTAATAGTAATTTTAATACTATGAATAAAGTTGAGCCTGAGAAATAAAATTAAGTCTTCATTAAAAGGATATTTATACTTTTCCATAATGGTTCTATGATAGCCTTATACAAAATTTATAGATTTCAAGGTAGAGCACTACTTTCTATGCTTTCCAACTCTAAAGAATTAAAGGCTTGGATTCCACAAAACTCTGGCAACCAGAACAGCTTTTAAAAGTCCTCCCAAAAACAACAAACAGGGTGCTAATCTTTGCAACCCAGTGTGGGTTTTTTATTTGTTGGTTTTGTTCTGTTTCATTTTTAAATCTAAAGTTAATTTAAAAAATAAGACTAAGTAGTGCAAAGTCAGGAGAAATTAAGCAACGCAGTTTAACCTACTGCTTTTCTTCATTACCAGCCACCCTCCCATACTTCAGGCCTTCTAGGGCTTGAGGCAAAAATCAAGGATGGGGCCTTCCATTCTTGACTTTTGCCCCCCTGGCACCAGGGAAGCATCCCACCTGCTAAAAGGCAGCTTTAGCCCTGCAGCAGGAAACTTGGAGGAGCCCCCACCTGAGTGTGTTCTAACCAGCTCCTAGCCCACCCACCTGTTCCCACCCCCCCATTCCAGGTGTCCCCCTGGCTCCCACTTTCTTACTTAAAATATTGCAGGCAGGTCATGGAACTCAGAAGTCCTGGCTGCACCTAACCTGGGGTGGGGCCTCTTATGTGCAGCTGGAGGACTGGGGAGGAGGGTGGTCACAGCCCTCAGCCTTGCCTTCCCCAGCTCTTTCATGGCCAGAAGCAGCTTTTCAGCCTTAGGTCCTTCAACTAGAAGCTTGGAGAGGCAGCCCCTTGCAGATTTAAAAAATTTGACTGGACTCAACATCAACTTTGCCTTGCCAAAGAGGAGACTAGTCCCTAGAGAGCGCACATTGAGTGTCTCTGGCTGTTGGGAGGAGGCAGTTCTGTGGGACACTTGGTAGGTGGGAAGAATTGGAGGAGTCAGGAGGATGCTGGCCTGACACTCACCAGTCTCACACCGAGATACTCGGAGTACTCACCACTCAGGCAGGTAACTGAGCTGCAGGGCAAGGGGAGAGTCAGGGGGGTGCTTTAGAGGTTGTAAGGGGGGCTGACCTCAAAATTTGGAGCTGTGCTGCTCTCTTATCTCTCTTCACAGCCAGGCAGCAGTGGACATTCCCACTGCATGCCATGCCACAAGCAGTACCAGGAGAGCTGAGCTAGGGGTGTGTGGGGGCTGCCCCTTCTCCCTGACTTCTTCACTGCTGCTGAAGGCAGGTTTTGCAGCCTCATTGCTTCTTCAGCATAGCAGGAGCTGGGGGCAGCAGCAGCCCCCACGCCAGCAGGTTACATCTATTCTGGCCCTTAGCCTGCACCCCCACCAGTCCCAGGAATCCGTCTGGCTGGCTTCCTCCTCTCCACCATCCCTTACTTACAGTGCAGTTCTGAGAGAATGGGAATAGCTTTGAGACTTTTCCAGCCAGGTAGATTAGGGAATTTAAAAGCTCTCACTGCAGCTGGGCTTGGGGGTGGTGGGTTCCCTATGTTCAGCTCTAAGGTGCAGAGAAGGGGGGATGCAATTCCCAGCCTTGTCCTGCCTTTTCCCCCTCCTTCAGGGCTGGAGGCAGCTTTCAGCCTCAGTGCAGTGGGAGGCTGTGCGCAGCACCCTCTTCCCACTTCTAGCAGCCCATTCCAGGGAATCCAGGCTAGCTATTAGTCCATACCTATGCCTGGCCCCAGGAATTTCTCACATCCCTTACTTACCAAGTTGTTTCTGAGAGAATCCCTCCTACGCTCTCCTGCTGTCTTAGAAGAGCCCTAAACTCAGAGGAAGATATTCACAGACACATTGGCAGCACCTTCCTCTCCCCCTGCACCCTGGGTCTGTATGTCACTGGACTGCAGCTGGCTCCTGGTAGCCATCCCTCCCTTACATATGCACCCAGGCCCCTTCTCTGCTCCTCCCACCCACACCCTGCTGCCAAGGCCCTCCCCTGTCCAGCATAGCACTTAGGTGTTCTTAAGCAGGGGAGTCTCCAGCTGCGAGCTGCCCCCTGCCCTGACTGCTTCAAGTGCCCGAGGGCAGAGCAGGGCAGGATATTTAAATAGCCCCCCTCAGTTTCAGATCTCAGCCATGGAGCTGCAAACCATCAGCCAAAGAGCTGTTTATGGCTCCAAGAGCCAGGGTTGCCAATGCTGGGCCTAGTACAACTGGCCTGAGCCTTAGGGCTCAGCTAAGGTAGCAGTTAAGATCTGTTGTTATAAAGGAAAGTTAGCAGAAATTAGAAACTACAGAAAACTAGCAAGAACAGTGCTAATATTGTGAAAACACACAAGCACATTTATAACATCCTGATATCAGGAATGTTGAAAGCTTACTTTGCAAAAATAACAAGGAGGTACTGTTCCCTCCAAGGTCAAAATAACAATAAATAAAAAATGTTTTGATTTTGCACAAAGTAAAGCATGGTATCTTGCCACATTAAAGGGTGGCAACTGCACAGGTCAGAGGCAATATGAAGCTTTGTATCAGTGTATAAAAAAGGGGAGTATTCGAATCTTTGTCTGGACAAATAAGAAATGGAAAACCCCACCATTTATTGAGCCAGTCCATTGCCACAGGTGTGCATTTATTAAGCGTGCTTGTAGCTTTTCTGCGTCACTGGCAATAAACCTGGCCTGGTGTCTTTGTTGCTGAAATGGATCGCTGGTTTTATTTGGTAAGCCAATTGTGGTTTACTGTATTGACAATCTGCACACCACTGGGACACTGGGAAAACACATGCACAGACAACTGACAACAGACAGTATGTCTGTTATGGTTATAAGCAGGGTTTAAAGTTAACCGGCATGCCCCGGAATGGCCCACTCTTTTTAAGGGCTCAGCATTCTGGGGTCCACTGTTTAAAAATAGTAGGTCCTGGAACACAGTGTTGCAGTTCCATATACTATTTTTAGGGGCCCAAATGCTGGGCCCCTAAAAATGGCAGGTCCCAGAGTGGCATTCTGCTGTGTTCTGGCAGGGGCCAGGGGCATTGCTGAGGGGCTTAAGCCCCACCCCAAACCCCTCTCCTTCCATGCCCTGCCCTTAACCTGGGGCCTGCTGCCTCTGCCACAGCCTGGACCCAGGGCCTACTGACCCCACCTCCCCAGCCACACTACTGCCAGTGAGTGTGAGGGCTGCCTGGCTTGGGGCAGGGAGTGGGGTCTGGGGGGGGCACTGGCATGGGAGCATTCCAGGGCCCCCCAAATTATACGTCAACCCCCGGTTATAAAATTATCCAAAGATTTCCATTTGGTTTTGTTGTAGTAAGATGCGCTCAACCATAGATACTATTTTCAATCTAAAATGGTCAGCTTCAATCCGAGTAAAGCTTGAAATTTAAAAACAAAGTATGTATTAAATCATATGTTAAAATATATAGGGTTATTAGTATTTATTGTATAATAAGTTGTGTGAAGTATTTGTTATAAATTAATATTCTGAGGGTGGTTGACTCATCAAGAACTATCTCCATTTTATATTTAGGATATTATCAAATTTTGGCTTGGCAAAGGCATGGATGGATTCAGTGTCAATGCTGTTAAATTTCTTCTAGAAGCAACACACCTGAGAAATGAACCTCCAGTGAATAAAACCCAAAATCCGGTAACACAACTCCTGGTTTGGATTTTTTTTCCCCCTCTTTATTGTCTTTGGTGATTCATATAATTTCAGAATTACTAATGGGACTCACTCTTATCTTTGGCAGGTTTTGTAATGGCAATAAATGATGCAAAATGTACATAGCTGAGTTTTAGAAGTATGTGACCAATTATTTATAAAGCTTCCTTTAGTGGGGCAGTAGGCCAAATAAAATCAGGAGAAGTTGCCAACACTGAGGGCAAGACAGTATTGAGTTGGCAGAAAGACGTGCTGCTTGCTAACTTTGCAAGACACCAGAAGAATCTTGTCTTCCTTGCTTCTGACTGGAATCTTGTTGAAACTGTGGTTCCTGGAGAGGCCACACTTGGAATACTCATTCAGGGCAAATTGCAGAAAGCAGAGCAATGTGCAGGAAGGATACGAAGTATGGCTTGAGTCCACCGTGGTTTAACCAAGAGATTCATCATTTTTAGATGATTGAAAAAGAGTCCCACAAAAAGTGGAAATTTGGACAAATCACAAAGGATGACTATAAACAAATAGCACAGTTACGTAGGGAAAAATCAGAAAGGCCAAGGCACAAACTGAAATTAAACTAGCTGAAAGCATAAAGGGTAACAAAAAAACATTTTTTAAAAATACATTAGAAGTAAGAGAGAAACCAAGGGCAGCATAAGTCCATTACTCAGCAAAGAGCAGAAACAATAACAGAAATTGTGGAAATGGCAGAGGTATTAAATGATTTCTTGATTTTGGTCTTCCCTGAGGTTGGTAGTGAATGGATGCCTGACATGGGGAGGGCAGTAAAAACGGGACAGGATCAAAAGCTAAAATAGGGAAAGAACAAGTTAAAAATTACCTACACAAGTTAGATGTCTCCAAGTCACCAGGGCCTGCTTATATGCGACCTAGAATACTCAAGGAGCTGACTCAGGAGATCTCTGAACCATTGGCTATTATCTTTGAAAAATCCTGAAAGACTGGAGAGGTCCCAGAGGACTGGAAAAGAGCAAATATAGTCCCCATTTATACAAAGGGAAATAAGGACAACCTAGGGAATTTATAGCTCAGTCAGCTTAACCTCTGTACCAGGAAAAATAATGGAGCACATAGTTAAGGAATCCATTAACAAGCATCTTTCTAGAAAGAGAATAAGTTGCTAAGTGATAGTCAGCTTGGAATGGTCAAGAACAAATCATGTCAAACCAATCTGATCATTTTTTGTGGTGGGTAACAAGCCTTGTGGATAGAGGGGAAGCGGTAGCTTTGGTGTATCTAGACTTTAGTAAGGCTTTTGATACGGTCTTGCATCACCCTCTTATTAACAAACTTGGCAAGTGCAGCCTGGATGGAGCTGCTATAAGATGGGTGAAAAATTGGTTGGATAACCACTCCCAGAGAGTAGTTATCAATGATTCACAGTTACACTGGAAGGGCATAATAAGCAGGGTACTGCAGGGATTGGTTCTGGGTCCAGTTCTGTTCCGTATTTTCATCAATGATTTAGATGATGGCATAGTCAGTACACACACAAAGTTTGCCAATGATTCCAAGCTGGAAAGAGGTTGCAAATACTTTGGAGGATTTGGATCACAATTCAAGCGATTTGGACAAACTGGTGAAATGTTCTGAGGTAAACAGAATGAAATTCAATAAAGACAAGTGTAAAGTACTCCACTTAGGAAAGAACAATCCGTTGCACACATACAAAATGGGCAATGGCTGCTGAGGAAGCAGTACTGCAGAAAGGGATCTGGGCGTCAATTGATCACAAGCTAAACATCAGTCAACAGTGGGATGTATTAACAGGAGTATTGTAAGTCAGACACGAGAAATAATTCTTCTGCCCTTCTCCACCCTGATTAGGCCTCAACTGGAACATGAAGTCCAGTTCTGGATGCCTCATTTCAGGAAAGATGTGGACAAACTGGAGAAAGTCCAGAGAAGAGCAATACAAATGATTAAAGGCCTGGAATACTTGACTTATGAGGGAAAATTGAAAGAGCTGGATTTGTTTAATCTAGAAAAGAGGAGCCAGAGGGGACGTAACATTTTTCAAGTTTCTAAGAGGTTGTGACGAGGAGGAGGGAGAAAAGCTGTTCTGCTTAACTGCCAATGATAGGATGAGGTGCAATGGACTTAAATTACGGCAAGGGAGGTTTAGGTTGGACATTAGCAAAAAATTCCTAACTGACAGAGTGATTAACCACTGGAATAAGTTGCCAGGCAGGTTGTGGAATCTCCATCATTGGAAGTTTTTAAGAGCAGGTCAGACAAACACCTGTTAGGGATGGTTTAAGAAGGTACTTGGTCCTGTCATGAGTGCAGGGGACTGGACTTAATGCCCTTTCATGGTCTCTTCCAGTTTCTACGATCTTAAAACTGATTGTTTATTCTAATAATTAGATTCACTAAGCTAGTAATGAAAGAGCTCCTGCAATACCCTACTGGTTACCAAGAAGCTAAAATACAGTTCCCATTCAGCACTCCAACTTCTAGCTCCAACCCAGACAGACAAGACTAACATGCTGAGGAAGACTTAAAAAATTCTTCACCATATATCAAGTTCTGCTAGTCCCAAAAGCTCAGAGAAATTATCTACCAGGTCTATGAGCATTTCAGATCCTTTATTCTGGTTATAGTCCAATAGATACTCCATGTGTAGAGTTTGTTCAAAGTCTCACATGAATTAGCAAGGTAATCCAGGTGGGCCTGGAGACTTCAGTCTTGAGATTTAAACTTTTCATGACAAAGTTCAAGCAGGTCTGAAATGAAAAGGATTAGGCCCTAGAGTTCTTCTGTAGTTCATCAGCAGGCTATGATGGCTTCTTGACAGCAGACTACTCACAGGTGGTATTCCTTGGATGAAGAATAGGTCATATACATTGTTGCATTGAAGTCAGTCTCTATTTTCTAGTGCACTGGTAACTAGCTGCTTTTGTTATCATAAGGTCATTAACCATTCAAGCAGTTCATGGACAGTTTACTGCAAAATACAGACAAGGTGTAATAACACCCAGGTTTCAGCTGATGTAGAGATATTAATATTCCTGTTTATTCTCTATACTGATAGATTACAGTACCAGACAGCACAGACAGGTACTGAAGTTTAGCATTTCCAAGCTATTTAGATCACATTGTTAATTTTTTAGCAAGATTTAGGTAAATGCGGACAAACACAGATAGTAGTTTCTCTAATTTTCTGGCAATACAGGTTTACTTAACATGGCTTTGATAACTATCTGCAAGAAATAGCCCTGTTTACCACATATTTCCCTAATTCGTCCTAATATTTGGTACCAGATCACTTACCTGCTGGTTATTTAATCCTCTGGCTAAGTGTCACAGTAGTATTTTGCAGCATCTACTGTAGATGTCGTCATCACTGCTGCAAACTGGGTTATATGGATTATTCTTCATTTGGATTGATGTGTTCCCCAGCTAATTAGTCCCTCATCTAGCACCACATTAGACAACTAACCAAAAATGCAGTACCAAAACTGTGCCCTTAATGTTTTATTTAAATGATTCAATAGGATAGATATTTGGAAATAAGTGCATTCCCAGTAGGCCACAGTACTTCTACCCCTACTCATTATGAGCCATATCTTATTTTGTGAGCAGTCCCTCATGGAGCAAAAATGTGAGTAAAGGTGGAAGAATAAGACTCCCATTCATCAGTTTGTTTCTCATGGGTTTGGGGCAGTGAGTGGCGGGGTTCTTCTCTTTTCTGCAGTCAAGCCATTTTCAGGGCATGGGGAGGAAATGCAAGGAGTCTTTTTGCAGCACTGCAGTCTTAGATGAGTATGTGAAAACAGTAGGCAATGTCATTGTGCCCCAGTGTGTTAACAGTTAAGTGAAACTTTATGTAAAGTGGTTCACTGTCTTTTGAAAAACTGTCTAAAGCATAATTCAATGAACAATAGTAGGACTAATGAAAAAATTTTGCATTATTCTTCAAGGAGAGTATTTCAGTGTATTCTGAGCTGTATCATGACTATACCACAACTCAAGTTGGCATTCATGATCTTGTCCGTAGTTTCCGGCAAACCCTGGATAAATTCAGCATTGAGCCTGGCCGATACAGGTAACAATGTTTTAGCTAAGGCCTATCAGTTTGCTAGCATAGCCTTTTTGAATTTTCCCTCTAATGTTAAAGGCACAATCTGACCAGTGGATAAACAGGTTTGTACTGGTGAAATGCTTTGCAAGAACACCAGCCATTAGTTTGTAACATAGAATGTGACATACAGGGATATAATTTATAGAAAGAAAAGCAATTTCTTTTAAAACACTATGCTGAATTATTACATTATGTCATAATCCATTCTAATTTAAACTAATTCTGATTGTATTATGAGTGAACACGATTTCAATTAAAAAACAAAACCACCAATAACCCACTTGTGTGCTCTTCTCTAGGTTTCTGGGAACCGATGCCAATGACCAGGAAAACATCCAAGCAACAATGATGTATTATGGAACATCTTTTAGCCAAGAATCAGATTTCCCCTTCAACTTCTACTTAATTAACATGAAAAACTTCTCAGGAAATACTATTTTTGAAGCTGTATCTTCCTGGATGAAGAATATGCCCAAAGGAAAATGGCCAAACTGGGTGGTAAGATTCGACTTTAAAATGGCATGTTCCTGCTTCTATTACACCTTCCAGCAAAGCACTCATTGAGTTCAACTGGGATATGATCAAGTCCAGAATAATTGCAGCTGTTGTATCTGTGGAATCTACCTTGTACTCTTAACTACACGACAGCACAGGCTGTAGCTGGTTGGTCCCTGTTGTTGGTATTAAGCACATCAATAGGTGTGTGATAGCAATTTGCCCAGATCATACTCTTTTGTCCTTTTAAAATCATATTCCATTCCTCTGTCCTTGGCCAAACTGATTTTGTGCCAGGAACAACATGGGGTTTGGTAAAGTGGGCAGAATTTATCTCTAGATCTTCAGGCTAGTTTGAAACAGTTTCATACCCTTTTAACATCTGCCATTCCAGCTCTTGGACTATAATAGACGACCTGACCCTAGGTACTATCTTCATAAAGGCTTGTGGCCAGTAGCTCTGCTGAACTACACATACAGTAGCTATACCTTGCCTTTCTTGTTCCCCATGGTGGTCTGTGCTGCAAGCCAAGATGCCCAAGTGTACCTCTGAGACCCACCCCCAGTGCAATGGAATCACCATCGTCCCAGAATGCTAAGCAGTTTCCATTGCTCCTATTAAAATGGACAAATGCCACACTCACCAAACCAGCATGAGGCAGCAGGGGAGGGGGGAAAAAGTGCAGGCTGCAAAGCAGGCAAAAAGATTTGAGAACAGTAACTGAGGGTATTTGTGTTAGAATGGAAGACTGTCTTGGCTGGGATACTGATATATCAGCACTGTTCCCTTCTGTCTGTCATGCTGTTGCCAATACTTCCAGATTTGAGTTGCCAGGAGAGAGATTGTACTGATACCAAAACACTCAAATATTTTCCCTTAAGGATTTGGATCTGAAAAAAAGGAGACAAATAAATTTGACTTAATATTTTCCATAGTAGGGCTTAATGCAGAAAATCTTGGAAAATACAAGAAAAAAGGTAATACAAAATTTAAGTGGTGATCAAAGGATGCCTTAATGTTTCAATGCACACGAAGGTTTATATTTAACATTTTGTTACATTAAACAAAAATGACCTCTTTTACTTAATGTGATAGGATCTCCATCCAGTGATGATGAAACATTTATTATGATTATATTGTACATAGCAATATTTTTTGGGTGTGGAAAAGCAATAGTAAACCAGTTATGTACTTTATGATGAGTGCTCGATAGTGTAAGTGCTTAGACGATACAACAGAAATACATGTGATACTTTTCCTTTGGGGCTATTAGCTCTCTGGTGCTTTTAACATCATCACTTTTCAAGAAAATATACAGCCAGATTCTGCTCAGGTATGCGACTATAAATGCAAAGCAATTCTATTAATTTAAATGCAGTTACTTTGTTTACACTGGTGTAAATGAACAGAACTTGACTCAGGCTTTTTTGTATTAAACCAATGTCATGTGCAAGTATGTAGCCCTAGTATGTGCCCTTAGTTTTGTATTTTAATATAAGACATTAATTTTATTTAGGTTGGAGGCCCTAGCACTGCTCGAATTACATCTCGGATTGGAAAAGAATACACTAATGTCATAAACATGCTTCTTTTAACCCTTCCTGGGACTCCTGTAACTTATTATGGTGAAGAAATAGGAATGGAAAGTATCGCGTCTGAAAATGTGAGTGAAGGACTTGCACATTCAAATCTTCTCAGGAGCATTATCAGTTCAGAGTACATAGAAACTTCCAAAACAGTAAATCATTTAGTTAAGCATATACAATATTCTTTACTCCATCTCCAATCACTGTCCTGTTTCTCAAACAATCTTACAGCAGTGAAGGGGGAGCAACCACTTGATTATTGTCATTTTTCTCCAAGAAGTCATTACTGAGTGGGAGCCCTCTGAATGGCAGATATTCCTCTGCTATTGGTTTCTTAGTTCTCTCCCACAGTGGGCTGGAGTGGGACCAGCCCTGGCTCGGTGAGTAAGTGTGAGAGAACCTGAGGAGCTCATCTCCTCATGCCCCTGCATAGAGCTAGTAGCATCCAGCCCTAGACAACCTGAGCACAAGGGCTGTATGTGGGTAACAGCAATGGTAGGGCTAGCCTCCCCAGAGCGGGGAGAGCAGGGACATGGTACTTTCCTTCTGCTCCCTGCCTCCCCAGAGAGGCTGAAGGGAGTAGATAGCGTTAAAGGATGTAGTAGGAGCTACTTCAGGCAGCACTCCAAGGGACACTGTACCCTGTTCAGGTCCAGTGCAGTGGGGAGCACTGAGTGAGTCAATGCCCATCCCCACAGGGGCACCATCCTGAAGAGCTGCTATGGAAGTCAGTAACTAAACTGACCACACCTTTTTAAACCTACAAATCAACATATTTAGCACCAAAACTGAACATACCCTGTACCATCTTCCCAATATTCTGCACAACAAATGCAGGCATGTTCAGATTAGCCATCTATTGTGTACCAGTTTGATGTAAATGTAGGTTTTTATACCAATACAAATAATAATTATGACTCATAATAGCCTTGTGAGGTAGTACCCCAAACAACTGAGATGGGCTCTCACCTTGGGTTACACAATGAGTCACTAGCACAATACGAAAAAGAACTGACGCTACCAGAGCCTACTCCCAGCTTGTAAACTGTAAATTAATACTTCCTCCATTAGTCTTTTTGGAGGCCTTCTGTGGGATTCCTTGATAGTACAGACTATTGGCGTAGAAGTCTTCAGTTCTCACCCACATCCCCAATATTGTGTATTAAAATAAATGCCTGCAAAGTTTTGTATTATATTTGACATGGTGGAATTTAGAACCTAATCCACTCACTGAAGTCAATGGCAATGGACTTTGGATCAGCTTCTTTGAGGCCTTCTGAGAACACACAACTTTTTTACGACTCATGTTTCTTAAAAAACAGTCAAACAGGTTGAAATTATATTTGGAAATGCAAAGTAGTCCCAGTTGTAGAGCTGAATACCTAGTTTTAGTTTAGAAGGTACTTTCATGGATGAACTAGAAGTTTACGGTGACAGAGATTTATAATGGAAATACTGACATAAGGGGATCTTGAATGGATGGGTCATTACAAAGGTAGTTTTCCTTAAATCACTCTTCTTGGCTCCTGCCTCCCTGTTCCAGTTTGGATTCAAACAACTTATTTACTTTAAAAAGATAGACTAGCATTCCATCCCTCTAGATCTGTTTGAATTAATCTTGCAACTCACCCTTCTCTGTATCTATATATTTACAGCCTACATGCTGTGTTTTCGATTTCATTCATCAGATGAAGTGGGTTGTGCCTGTGGAAGTCCATGACATAAATGAATTGTTTAGTCTCTAGAAGTGCCACAGGACTCATTGTTTGTTCTGACATATGACTAAACGACTACTGTATTAGTGAGCCTTATGGCATTCGATTGGTACGCACTGAGCATGTACAACATTGCTTTCTCGTGGCTAGTAGTGATAAAACGCATCTAGGCACCAAAGCAATAATTTCTGGGGGAAGGAAAAAGTAATTTTTACACTTTAATCAGAGGGAGTGGGCAGTGGAGATACAGAGCCTTTTTAAAGGTTAGCTACATCTACAATTTAGGGTATTTAATAATGTAGGATTTTAGTCATTCTGTAACCCCCAGCATAAGTGTGATGTCTATTAATATTTAAATTAATTCTTGACAGTGCTGATTTTAAAACAAGACCATCATTTGCAGACTAATATATACTGGGGCTCTGCCTCTTGCACTGGAGTCCTCATGTGCCTCCTCACTTGTTCTGACAAGCAAGATGACTAATCACCAGCCATGGTTTTCGCACGCTCTTTCCTGCCATTTTGTCTCATCTCAGAAGTGTCTTGTGTGAGGAACATAATGTGACCCAAGCAGGCTGAGACAAAGGAAGCATCCTTGTGTTGTCTGTTTCAGTACAGTTTTATTTGTGGGGCCCCAAATGTATTCTGCTGGCATTGTGAGAGGCTTTAGCTATTAGTTTAACAAGGCAATAGCTGAAGAAGTTGCACAAAGGGAAGAGTAACTCGCCAAGCTTTCTCCATAGCAGTCTGCCTTGCATGTTGAAGAGAGAATTCTCTATGGAGGTAAAGAGCTAGTGACAAACCTACCTTTTCCCAAGCTCTTCACGTGGATTAATGAGTCCTTTCTAGCACTTAAATCTTTTCACAAAAACTTTGCACTTCCTCCCAGAAATATGCTGGCAAAGCTTCTCAAAGGCTTATATTGATCCTAGAACCTTGTTTGCTGCAAGCCCAAAGCTGCTTCACAGAAAGGTCTTAGACTTTGGTACAGCCCTCTCTCTCTGGAGTTTCAATTGCCAGTCGGTTACGAGCACTGGGCCACAGGAGGAAGGAAAGGTTTCCATCCACTCTGAGATGGCATTTATGAGCAAGGTCTTTGAGAAAGGTAGTCATTTGCTGAAGAACATTTCCTCAGCCATGACAACTGGAGTGCCTTGAGAAACTCAATGAGGAGTGGATTCCTCTCTCCCTGCAAAACAGAGAAGGGATTTTTATAGGCTCAGAACTGGTGATTAATCCTGCCTGTCAGAACTTGTGGCCAAGAGAAACCCAGTATCTTTATTGCTACACAAAGGAAAGTAGTACAGCTAGTCAAAATTTTCCTAATGTTTTCCTAAACTTTTCCACTGAGAAATGCCTTCTATTCAAAACCCTTTCTTGGTGGAATTATTAAAATCTGTGTGAAATATTTCATACTTCTTTGAAATTTAAAAAGGGTTATTAAATCTTTTCAACTGTTAGAGCTTTTGATGACCACTTAGAGTAAATGTTCAACCACAGATTCAATAAAATTTTTGAAATAAAATTGAAAAACATTCCAGAAACTTTTGAAGTTCTACTGAACTCTTCAAAACAAAACCTTTTCATGAAGCCAACTTTGTTTTTTGATTAGCTCTAATCATTTGGTTTGCAATGTACAACATAACTGTCACACTTCCAAAATTGTAAATAATTTTTTATATTTTGCAAACAAGTTTTACATGATTTTCATGTGCCTGATAAAAAACAAGAGTTTTAAGGGTATGTCTTGCACCTGCGGAGAGAATGCTCCAAAAAGACTGATACTGAAAGTTGTAATATATTTACCAAGCACCCATCAGGACAGATTAAATTTGCTCAGATTATTAGAGCTAAAAAGTAAAATACATGGAATATTTAACAAACACTGACATGCCACTGAATAAGGTATTTGCAGTCTTAAACTGTAATATAAAGTTTGATTATTCAAATATTACAATAATCTCCCTCTTTTTTCAGGAGGCAGAGCACCTCATATATCCACTAAATGCATTTCTAGCTACCAGGGAATTTACATGGTTGTTACTGCTGTAGAATCTGAGCACCTAACAATCATTTTTATCATAATATTTTTAGGAAGGGGGTAGGCAAATATTATCCTTATTTTACAGATAGGAAATGGAGACACAGAATAGGCTAAGTAATTTCCCAAAAGGCGCGCACACAATCTGTGTTTGAGCTGGGAACTGGATGTGGATCTGCAGCTCCCAGTCCAGTGCCATAGCTATTATACTGCCTTTCTTCCCCCTTTCAGTGATAGATACTGCTGCTCTCTCTCTCTCTGCACCCCCCAAGAGCATTTGCTCATGTGGGATTTCTAATTACTTTCTATAAGATGCAGTAAAAGTCTGCCCCAGCCACAATAAAAAAAAACAAACAAAAAAAAACAACAACTTGAAATGACAGACAAGCTTGAGCAAAGATTGTTTATCTGGATCATTCTTTAGCACTTTCGTGAGGAGCATGTTTTTGAATGGTGCCTGATGTCCTTTTATTTTAGGTGACCTTTCCAGAGAAGTCACCCATGCAATGGAATGGCAACCTTCATGCTGGCTTCAGTGAGGGCAACATAAGCTGGTTACCTGTTCACTCTGACTACCAAAACGTAAATGTTGAAGTAAGTCTTTCAGCCAAGGATACAGCCCTGTGGGTTCAAAAAATGCTAAGTAACTTCAACTACATTAAGTTCATTTGTTTTAATTAGTGGAATGTGGCAGTTTAGCTAATTTAAAACTAAAACCAACAAAAAGCAAAGCTGTGGAAGAAAATATTTTAAAAATCCTTATTGCAACAGTAAATTCTGTTTTAGCAGCCATCATTTAATTGAAAGAATACTGTGGTGATGGAGAAGTGATTTTTTTTAGTTTACTTCACCTAATCTTTCAGTATTAATCTGAAATCTACTCACTCCTATTTTAATTTCAATTAATGCAAGCAGGCTTTGTTAAACATATCAAGAAAAGAAGATGCATGCATTTCTAGGTTTGCATATGTTGATTTGTGTGAAACCAAACTTGGCAGTAACAGTTACACCACGTAGGTGAAGTACAGGTATTGTCAATCCACAACAGTGAACAGCTAGGAATAAAACACTTGACATTAATCCCTTGAGGGCTGCTCCTGCAACACTGAAGTCACTGGGTGCAAGACCAAAGCCCTTGATGCTGAATGCTATGATTTCTTGGTATGGAATACTTTTCTGACAAAAAGTGTACAAGGCCAATGGAAGAAACAAAGACAGTATTTGTAAGGTAAGGCTGTCGTCACTGGTGAAGTGGCACAGATTTACAGTATGGGGAGAAATAGGGTTCATAAATACATGGAAGGCTAGAGTTGTGAAGGTCCCAAAAGTTTGGGGACAAATAGCTTCAACTTGAATCCATGGAAGGATTTGCAGAAGGGGCCGAGAGTCAGAAGGCATCCTTCACAGATGTGGTAATCATCTGTGTACTACAAAGTAATGTTTTCAACTTTTAACAAAGAAGAGATAATTATGCTAATACTCTGACCATTTTTTTAACAGGTTCAAAAGACTCAACCCAACTCAACACTGAATCTATATCGAGAGCTAAATTTACTTCGTAAAAATGAGCTGCCCATTCATAGGGGATGGATGTGCTACATCTGGAATGACAGTGATGTTTTCGTGTATGTGAGGGAATTAGACGGCTTAGACAGAGTCTTTATGATGATTCTGAATTTTGGACAGGCATCAATCACAGATTTGAAAGCTGTAGTGCCTGAGCTTCCTCCTGAAGCTACTGTAAGACTAAGCACTAATTTTAGGAATGGAGGTAAAATTGTAAATACCCATTCAATTAAAACGGAAAAGGGGGAAGGAATCGTCCTTGAGTATAAAACAAGGAAGCCACTTCATGCTATGGAATCTTTCCAAGAGAAGTGTTTTGTGGCTGAAAAAGCATGTTATTCCAGTGCCTTCAATTTACTCTACATGCATTGCTAAGCAGTGCAGGTATGAAACAAAACTTACTTCTTTTTAGGTGGGAAGTACTGACTTCAGGTAAATGCTGCGAATAGCATGGTGATGGCTTTTTAAACTTGCTGGTTTGTGTATTAAATGAACAGCAGCCTATAAACTAATGTGACTTAATTGTGTCTGGTCTCTTTCTTTTCTGGTGCATGAGCACTAGTGATAAGTGGAGGGAGAAAGTGCTTAGCTTAAAGTGCAGTCAATTCATGTGGTTACAGCCACAAAGGCTAGAGCTTCCCAGGCAGGATTGGAAGGGCAAAACCATCCCTTGTGGCTGGGCCATTCCAAGTAGGTATTTGTGCTAGGGTAGAACACCAACTACATCCATTGTGCCTATGGTATAAACTGCTCAGAATTTTCTGCATGAGTGCAGTATTTGTGCACTATCCCCTCCAGTGTGCTGTAGCTGACTCCCAAGACTGAGCCTGTGGCAGTTTACAATCAATAGCACTTGTTTGGCAAGTCTGCTGTTTGTGTAACTGGCCTATGTTCCAAAAGGGCACTGAATTGCCTGAAATAGGTAGAAGCAAATAAATCATCAGGGCAAATTTAAAACTACTCATTTGGGGAAAAGAAAGTTGAGAGACGATTAAGGCAAATATGTAACAGTCCTAGATACCTTAATAGTATCAGACAGAAGAGAGTTTTACTCACTGAACATGTCATAATTCTTCCCTTGAGATTGAATTTGTAAGAGATATACCCTCTTCTGTAGACATTTGATTCATGTTTGTATTCATACTTTTTGTTTGAAAAAGGAACAAGTAGCTATACAGGCTGGAGATGCTGCTTCCCCAATTCAGCAGGGGAGGACCTTGCCACCTGGTATATGGATGTAAGCCAGGAGCTCCAGGCCTGGTTCTGCAGGGACCCACATCTAGGGATTTATTACTGTTGGTTCTTTTGGAGAATGAGTGTTCATTTTTTAAATTACAGGTACGTGATGTGGCTTTTCCAGAAGTCTGAGTTGCGTATAGACAGGTATTTTTAAATCTGACAGCACAACCCTGAAATAACTTTGCGCATGTTAAATCAACCACTTCTTCATGTTATTTTCTCTCAAGTCCAAGTTCTTTGTACAGAAAAGCAAGATGGCTTGTAACCTAAAAGAATGAAAAGTTGGTTAAAAATATCACTGGTCTTATTCTAAAAAGATCTTCAGACTTCTATTGAACTGTACCTATATTACTTCCCCCGATAGCCGGGGTGCTACTAAATAGTGCCCTGCAGCAATCTGATATAATGAAAGACTTTCCTGCTCAGATTTCTTTCAGAAAAATAGTCCCTGGGATCTGAAAAGCTTCCCAGAAGGAAAATATTACTACTGGGTATAGCATAGTTTGGGACCAGGGGGACAACACTAACAGTGTAGGTGTTGTCACCAGGTGCTTTCAGAACTGGTTTGCTTACACCATAATGCTATTTGTAGAAAGTTTAGGGGAAAAAAATTCACTTAAAATTTTGAATTTCAAAATGAAAAATTGCCCCTCAAAGCACAAACCACACCTTGCAAAATGTAAAGCACATTGACTATTTTCTGGACCAAGAAGGCAGATGAGAGTTTAATCTAAACATTGTATGTCCTTACAGTTAGACGGTGTAAAGCTTTAGCTATGATTCTACCAATACACTGCACTATTTAGAGCTGTTCAACTAAAGCTCTCGAAGCACTTTACAAACAATTAAAGCTCAGAATACCAGTTGGAGGTATAATAGTTAAGTAACCCCATTTAAAAGATGAGTAAGCTGAGGCAAAATGAAGTTCTGTGACTTGTCTACGGTCAAACACACAGCAAGCCAAGAGTAGAGCCAGGAATAGCATCAAGAAGTCCAACCCTCCCAGGCCCATCCAACTCAATGAGTGTTCTTATTTGTTACCTCCAGTCTGTATTCAATAATACAGTGGTTGTCAAACTTAGGGTCGGGACCCAGTACTAGGTCATGGCACCCCTTTCTGCCATTGCCAAAAGAATGGAATGTATTGCTCAAAAATCTAAGTGCTGGGTCATGGCATAAATGATTTTTTTTTCAACTGGATCTTGAGGAAAAAGGTCTGAAAACCACTGCAATAATATACACATTGATGAGACTGTTGTGTTAGTATACACTTTATTTATAAATTGATTTTATCCTTATTATAAAAGTAGGTAATAGTGGAATCATACCTCATTTACTGAATCCTCCCATGATGGAGCACAGTGACTGCCTCCTGTCTGAACTTTTAAGATAATACTTGGTATTGGATTTCCTGAAACAAAAACATTTACTGTCCATCACTGTTGAATGAACAAGGAAAGGTGGAGCAAATAATTAATCACCAGTCCATTACTTGTAGTTCAATGTCATACAATCCCGCCTCCTCCCCCCCCCATTTTCTTGCTTGTATAACATTGAACCACATGTAAGCGTTGTTGGGGGAACTAGTTGTATTGAAGGGCTCCTGCTGATTATATACTGGAGGACGTATCTATACAAAGTATCTATTGCACTATCCAATTCTTTTCTGGAGGTTGGATTTTCTCTTCCTGGGCAAGGCAGCAGCAGCAGCTGACATCTTTACTTATTCCCCACAGTTAAACTCACAACTGAGGGGAACATAGATATGAGGAAATAGCTAAATTGAAAAGCTGTAACTGTGAAAGTGGGGGTCTTCCCTCATTAGTACAGATTAGTGAGATTCTGTTGTACTAAAACAAAACTTGGCATTTGTTACTGAAAGTTTCTGGCTAATGAAAACTTCAGTGCTGTGTAACTGCTGTGGTATTAGCACAGTCATGTCATTTTACCTCAGGGAAGGGCATATCTGCAACTTCAGAATGAGCAGACAAAATGATTGTGCAGGGTCTGAAAAATAAAGGGCTTTAAAATTCACAGCAACAGAATGATGATCCAACTAATCTATTACTTTTTTTTTTTTAAACGAGAGATTTAGCTTCTGCTAGCTTAACTATTTTAAGACAAATTTTGGACCCAAATTGGTGAGTGCCTTTTAAGATTATGGAGAGAATGTTAAAAACTTCCCATTTACCAGTACAAGTAGGCAGCTTAATCTATTCAATAGGAGAAAAGTAGTTTGTCCAAGCTTTAGGTATCCTGAATTACTTCCAACCTTTAGATACTTGTGATTTATCCAGTGTACACATGTGCATTGGAACTAACTATCCAGGGAGGTTGTGGAATCCCTGTCACTGGGGATTTTTAAGAACAAGTTTGACAAACAGTTGTCAGGGTTGGTCTAGATAATACTTAATCCTGCCTCAGAGTAGGGGACTGAACTAGAAGATCCCATCCAGTCCTACATTGCTATGCTTCTATGACTGATGGACAATTAATTGACTTCTTGTATGTGCTGATTTAACCACATATCTATATGACACTTTCACATTACCTTTCATATTCATGCTGCTAGTATGATCTACTGCTGCTTTTCTAAGTTTATGAACATATCTTAATAATCCTATCAGAGGTATTCGTTGATCATTTTCATATGCTGTGATTAAAACGGAAGGGTAAGTCTAAAAGAGAGAAGGGGGAAAAGGTGAACATTTTCACTCCCTAGTACGTCAAAGTGAAGAGTTCCATTTTAAATCCATATATTGTTACAGTACTTGAAGGTTTGTTCCATTTAATGTTGATGGAGAAAAGATATCTTCTATTTATTTCACTGCACCCAGCTTCCTTTTATAAAGCCCTCGGTTACCAGCCCTATAATTTTAGTACAAACTGGTTTGGTCTGAAAACTGCCAGACTTATCCTTAAGGGACCATCTTCCACAAAGTGATAACTAAAGTAGAGAATACTCTGACCATGTCTCTCTCATCCTAACAAAGCTCCTCTGCTGAGATTTCCTAGCTCTGCATTACCTGAGGGACTGCCCCATCCTGTGAGAGAAGCAAAAGGCATTCTGGTCACTTGCCATTTCATAAATAAACAATCTCAGTTACAGTTAAAGATTTTTCTTGCTGTGGTCTTAGTTTACAGATAAAAAGGTCAGATTAGTAACTTTACATCAAATTAGATGTAATAAGAGTTCACACTGCAGAAGACTCTTACTAGGGAACCTGCACATCATTAATAACCAGTTACAATTCAGAGAAAACGAATTAGCCATCCAAAAATGACAGTAAAAAACTTATTTACATTATGTATCTATTGACATTACTCCTTTTCCATGCTGATGATTTTGAAGTCTGGCAGCAAAACTATTTAAAAATCTTCAGAAGGGAAGAAACATTGTTTTTTCATGTTGTTGTTTGTTGCATAATAAGAATTATCTAATACTTTATAGCAGTGGTTCCCTGTCTGTGGACCACTGGTGGTCTATGAGGGTACTGCAGATGGTCTGCAGGGAGGGGGGAAAATAATTACTGCAAGTAAATGTACCATGATCAATGCAATAGGTTTGTGAGTGGGCATAATAAATTATTAGAAATAGCTATGTTCTAAATACACCTTACTATACAAGTTTGGCTCCCGTCAGCCACAGACTATGTTAAAAAGAATGTTTAAATTGGCTTGCTTATGTGGTAGTCCACAAAAGCTTTCAGTGAAGATGTAGTGGTCCACATAAAGGAAAAGGTTGGGAATCACTGCTTTATAGTATGCCAGCAACAAACAGCTTTTCAGATTAATAGTCTAAGGAGAGGTGTTCAATCAATTTCAGCAGACATTTATGACTTTGTATGATACAAAGCAATATAAATTATTGCTGAAGGAACCAACCAAAGATGCTTTCCATTCCATTTGTGTTCAGTCAGGTTTCATCTTTTAAGAACATATATTTCACAAGTCTACCTTTTTTTTTTTTTTTAAGTTTCTATGTTCGTAAGCTCCTAAAGAATGAATCTTTAAAAAACCCAACTCAGCATTTTTCATGATTAAATTTGTTTGTTCTGTGTGGTACTCCGTACACTGACATAAGAAAAAGCAGAATGGTGTAATTACTCTTTAGTACCTGTGGCTTAATATTATAATAAGGACAGTAACTTTTAATATACTCCATGCATGTTTCATTCGCTAATGGATTTCCCCATTCTTCTTGTTCTTCCACTGTCAATGGGAGATGAATATCCAACATTGTATTTAGAACATCTAGGAAAGGGGCCTAAAAACCAAATAATAAGAAACACGCTAGTTAACAAAAAGGACACTAGATGCTCCATGTACAGTCCAGCCCACTCTACTAGACTCTAAGAAACATAGGTGAAGGCAGAAATTTATTGCCTGACCCAAAGCCCAGTAAAGTCAAGGTAAAGAGCCTCTTAATCCTTTTATCATTATAGTTATTCTCTAGGTTAGGAGTGAGCATCAGAAAAAGATTTTTTCTAAATTATTTATTCCATGGTTGTGTACAGAAGAAGTGTGTTTAAGCACCTCTTGATTCTACCCCTGCTGAAATCCTTAGCTGTACTTTCATCTCCTCTCTCCTTCACTATGACAGCTCTCTTTTCTATAGTCTTCCATAATCCTAGTTCTTCAGAGTAAAGAACACCTGCCTGCTCCTACATATAATGAGATGGCTACATGTCCCCCATCCTCAAAAAGCCTTTCGCTGAGTATCAAATTGTTGACCCATTCTGTAATCACCAAGATAAAATGAACAGTTCAGTCTCCTAGTACATTAGAAATCTGAGTCATCTCACCTGTAAAACTACTGCTCTGATGAGGTTGGGATAAGCATTGCACAGGGCTCCTGCCAAAACTCCACCTGCACTGCTAGCTGTTAATGCTGTACACTTTGGCTGAGAAAATCCTAGTTCATGTAACAGCGTTATACAAGCCTTCAGGTCATGCAGGCCTTTGAGTTTATTATGCATACATCCATCTTTATGCCAGCTCAAGCCTAACTCTCCTCCACCCCTGAAATACAAACAAAACCATTCAAGTCACAAATGTCACACATCTTCTCTTTCAAATATTAAGATGACATGATCATCTGCGATAGTACAGAATGTTTTACTATCCACAACTAACTCTCCCTTTCTCCTTCTCCGCCTACATACACACAAACCTACCCACTTCATGGTAGAACTGGTGGGAGGTGGGGGAAACAGGCCACAATGAACTTCGGTGACTTAAAACCCTAGCATGTGTGTCCTGTCTATTACCAAATCAGTACTAATCTGCTTAGTGTGAATATTCCACAATAGTCCATTACAAAAGGACTACTTAAATAAGGGAAGTCCTGGATAGGCTATTTGAGTAGGTTGGTGCTTTAAAGTATCAAAGTAGATAACACTTTCAAAACATTCAGACACACACTAAAATAACAAAGGGAAATGGTCAGGTAAAAATTACATTTTTCCAACTGTGTTACTAACAGCACTATCAATTAACAAAAACTTAATGGAAAAATGTGTTTACTTTTCAACCATTATGTTCATTGAGGTTATGTCTTTCATTCAGTTTGAGTTCTGACACTCTGTGCCAGTTTGTTCACTTTCTGGTTGTCATACATTTTTCAGTGTTAGCGTCTGGGGGTTTTAAACTTTCCCTTGAAATGCTCGCTTCTAGTTTTTGGTTGTTTGTTTTTTTTTTTTTTTTTTACAGTTTTTTTTGTTTTGTTTTTGTTAATCTGATCTGTCATGGAAATATTTTTCACAAAGCCTGTGTTTTGGGTCAAAATTACCTAAGTCTCTTTTTAATTTAGAACAAAATCTCAACTGATTAAATTGTCAGAATTTGATCATATCTCTGTTAAGTCTTAAGGTGCTAATAAAAAAAATTTGATGGACCTGTATGTGAATATAAATATAACTGCAGACTCACAAGCTGATTATAACTTCTACTTGCCTCATGAGCAATGAATAATATTTCATCTAATTTGAGCGACCCTTTTTCCCCATTGAAGAACACAACTGAGAAGGTAATGGAGTTTTCATGTATCTTTGATCAAATTAATGAATTTTTTACGTCAAATGAAAGCTGAAAAAGGATTGCATATTGTGGTATAAATGACTGCAGCAGGATTGTAGCCGAACAGAAAGATGAGTTAGCCAAAGAAGAGACAAGAAATAGGTTAAAGACTTGGATACTGTTTCTAGAAGGGAATGATTTTCAACAGATCAAGCAGGATTGTATGCTATTGGCCTGGGAACAAGAGGGTTATAGTAAATCATTGCAGGGTGAATGTAATAGCAGAAATTGTTTTCTGAGCAAGGATAAGATGAGACTTTACAGAAAATGATGTATACTAGAGAAGCCAGAGATGATATAAGGACAAACCTGAAAAATCAAACACAATCATCCAGCAGACAAGTAGAGACTCAAGCACTGTGCACGTCTCTTTACTTCTCTACTAGATGGCTTTGTTAGGGTTAAATTCATAAAGTTAAATTAATCTCCCTTAGGTACTTGAGTTGTAATAGATTCACTTAATTAGCAAAAAAGGATACCTATAGTTTTATGGAGAGATAGAAATGTGATGGTTAGGAATGACTACAACACAAATCATCAAAATGAAAAGGCTCTTCCTACCCGCAACAAAAAGTCTCAAGAATATTGACAATATGCCCCATAAATAAAATCCTTTATTCCATTATATACCTATAACTTACCTAACATGGCAATATGCTAATATCCAACCATCTTCAATTAGCATCAGCTTCTCAGCTTTAAAGCTCATGTTCAAATCTATGCCATAAGCTCCATATACATGAATCAGAAGTGGTTTCCTGTGTAGCTCTTTAGAATTTTTATTATAAAAAACTGTAATTGGCACCAAAATTTCATCCTGGAAATGAAGGATTATTTACTTTAAAGGATGTTTCAGAATTCACAATGACACATGGCAATGAAAACTTCAATTATTTATTTTAAATGTTTTTTTGATTACAGTAATTTTTTTCCCACTTAGATTGCAAAAAGCACTCTTGAAAAATAAAGCAAGGGACTGAACCTCTGCTGGGCTGGCTTACTGAAGCAGAGTATAGAATTAATTTAAGTGCAACACCTGAGGGGTTTTTAAAGTATCAAAGTACTCAGTTCTTCCCTCCCTCTGTAAAACTGTCAATATGTATTATGAACTGAATTGTTTAGCACTTACTGTAGCAGCAAACTTATTAACTTAACATCTTGACTTCTTTAAAGTCAGAAGATTAACTATTTTTCCCTTGTGGGCTGATGTATGCTGTACATCATTTTGGCATTTTTTTCTTTGTTAGTCAGCTAGATCATCATATGACATACTAGTTAATAAGGTCACACAGACATAACACTAAGACTCTTGTATCATGTCATGTTAAGCTGCATTCTCTTAACTACAGCAAACCAGCTCCAAGGTATGCCAAATCTAGAAAAAAAAACAAAAAAACCCCCTTAACACTGCCTTTTCCTCATCTGTCTTTCTAAGCCTAGAGAAAATGTGGCAACACCAGTATTTTTAATGGTATTTAATCCCTATTCCCTTCCAGAGGCAGCTTCTCCATGGGGGAGCAGTAGGGTGTGTGTGGGGGAGGAAAACGGATGAAAAAACTTACCTTGCTCTTAGCTTCTAATCGTACAGTGTGGCAATTAATTGTAATTGGTACCTCCTGCTCAGCTTGCTCAATGAGACGATTTTCCACCAGTGAATATGCAAAACATTTAGGGGGCTGTACTGGGGAGGTGAGCTGAAAATAGCAAGTGCTGGCATCATACGTGGGATGGGGTTCTGACTCAAATGCACAAGCCCATGCAGGTAACTGAGAAAATGAGAAAAATGGGTTTGTAATCCCAGCATTTAAAGTGAACCCTTTCACTGCTTTTATAATTCTGTCCATTGCCGCCTCTCAAATGAAAAGATCTGGACATCATGTGTCATTACCTCAGTTTGTATTTAACACATGCTGTATTCCTTATGAATTAAAATGTTTAATGAAACAGTTTCAGCAAATGTAAGAATTTAGCTAACCTTTTTTCTAAAGCCACCTAATGAGGTTGAACAATGATTTAAAAAGGAATATAAAACCTAATTCCAAAGTTTTTCATAGAGGACAAAACAAATATTGACATATTTAAAGGCCATTGAGAAACGGGCATACAGTTTTAGCAGGACTTTAAAAAATTATAATTAAGATATTGTCTTTAGGGATTACCTAGTATTTTTAAAATGATTTTGCCTCTCATTTCCCCTCTGATCTCCACTTCTTGTTCAACTTGTAATACAGCCAAGTCAATGTCATTTATTACTCTAGTGACACAAGCTGGCGAAGTAGTGCTCAGCCACTTAAAACCCCTGCCTCTAACTTTGTTCCCACTGCTAGCCACTGTGAAGAACAAAACCTTTTCTTGGCACCTCTACACTCAAACTCACTGCTATTATGTTTAAGATTTTTAACTCTACTAAAAATGAAAGGAATCAAGATTCATTCTTTGAGAGCAGCAGGATCCCATGTCAAGCCTTCTGCTAGACCACAGCTTACTTTCTTGAAGGAGTTCTGGTTAGCAGTTTGATAGAGGCTTTAGAAATTGTGCCACTAAAAGTCAAAGTTTTGCAGGGAATTTCAGTCCCTTCTCTGAACAATTGAGTCAACTGAACAAGATTGTTTAAAAAAGCAACAGCCTCAGCAACTGTGTTTAAAGTGCACTATATTTACCTACAGAAACACCATTAGGGAGGGTGTCTGTAGAAGACAACATTATAGCTTATTGCAACAAAGCTAACCATTCTTCTGGAGAGCTGGATTTTTGCCTAAATACAAAAAAATGATTTAAGTATCTGGTTTGAATTAACTGTCTGTGGAAATTATTGTATGAGATGGATCTCCTTCCTTTATTTCTACGAAATAATGAAAATTTGGCATCTAAGAACTAGGAAAAGAGAAAATATTTATCAATCACATTGCATCATAAAATCTTCTAAATGACTTACTATTAGAGTTTGTCAGCATTACTTAGTGATCTTTTGCATGCCACTTCAATATAATTTCATTTTGACCACCTTGCTCCTTTCAGAGGGCCAGATTATAGTAATTTTAATATCCTAATTCTCACTGCATAGTACCTGATACTGTGAGCAGCCCACTGAAATCAATGACATGACTACTTAACTTAAACAAAGGAATCAGAATCTAGGCTTATGGTAAGAGACTAAACTGTAACACAAGATCAGAGAAAGTAATGTATACTTGCAAGGACCCAGGATGACACCCAAAGTTTTTCTGGTGCTGAGGTCTACATTAATTTCAGCTTTTCTATTAAAAGCCAAATGTGAATTTTTTTCAAGTAATAAACCAAATGTTTTAAAAATAAAATCTCAACTATACCTTAATAGACTGAACTGAATGAGAAGCAAGAGAAATCACATTCAAATAAAGATGACCGTAGTGTTTCAAAAACATCACGCAGTGATCTCTGAACATCTCTAAGTCTATTAGCTTAGTCTTTTCTTTCAATGTGTAAACCAACTGCCAGCTCTCCATACCATGGGAACCAAATAAAGCCTTCATCAACTATAAAATGGAAAAAAAACAAAAAAAAAAACCACCAGAAAAGGAATGAAATGAGAGGCGTTACAAAAATAATGTACAGACACATTGTCATACTGGGATATGTGAATGCTGACCATCAGTCACAGACCCCATTAAAACTGATGGGCATGATAACCACCCTTCCTTCAGGCTAAATGGAAGGAACAATTCAATGTCCCTTCATGTAGTGATAAGTGGAAAGAACAAGAAGCTAGTGCCCAAGAAGGTATACTGTAGGGGCTTGAAGGAGTTACATAGGAATGATCATAAAACACTGGGGGTAGTAGAGGATTGATTGGTTGCAGCTGCATGAGTCTGTGAGGGAGGTAGTGGTGCACATGACACTAACAGAGAACAAAGATGGTGCTTGTTCAGCCATAGGACTCACTGGAAAGAACAAAAACCTGTAAGACCAGAAACTAACTACTGTTTTTCTGTTGGGTTTAGGGACTGTCTATATAAATATTTATAAATGTATATGTGTGTGTGTATGTATCTTTGTAAACAAACAGGAATCCACCAAAGAAATACCTGATTTGTATTACCAATATCTCCTAGTAGAGACTAGTAGAAACAGCCCAGCAAAGTAATGAAAATTGACTAACTGCCTGGGCTAACAGGAAAACAGTATAAATACTGGTACGTGCTTTCTATGCCTTTAGTAATGGCTAGTAACTTTATGCTTTAGTTTAGAGGAAGATGAAGTACCTTCAAAATGGATTTAAGCCTATTGTGTGAAGAGTGTTCATGCTTATTCTATTTATTGGATGTGATTGCATACCATAAAGAATGGTATAAACCAGCCAGGCAGAATGCTGGCAGCAAGTTACATGTCTGCTTCAACAAAGGACACAGCTTCTTGCTCAACATACTTAGACCTATAAATCAAGAAACTGAGTAGCATGGTTTTTCTTTCTAAATAAACCTTGCAGCATTTTCTGGAAGATTCTAAACTAGCTCAGCAGGAAAAATCAATAAAAAGAGGGAGTGGCGTCCAACAGGGCAATGTATACAGTGAAGAGTGGGAGCAGAACTGGATATTACAGATTTCCAGTGCGTACTATGGAAATGTACATTTGTAAAGACAGGTAAGTGCTGATGAAATGTGATAGATGACCTGGAGACATGAGCTCTGTTTTTTTTTTCCATCTAATAACAGCATGGGCAATCGCAGTGCAAACTTCCTCTCACTGCTCAACCACTGTGCTTTAATCACTAATCTGTGGGCACTGTTTCTGCAACAGAGATATTGGTTAGTTAGAAACTGGACTGTGAAACGACCAGCATGTTTCAATATAGGCCAAAATCATCAGAAAATAATGATTTTTGGTCATTACGAAAGGGGCTGGAGCCAAAGTAGAAAGTTCCAAAGAGGTAGTGTGTTAGATGAAGTGTTTTTTCTCTCACAAAAGCTTATGTGATAAATACATTTGTTAGAGTCTAAAAGTGAGACTCCATATACTACTGTTAGTCCTTAGACCCATACAGTACCCGACATATAGTTTTCTTAAATTCCTCCAGTAAGCTGTCAAAAATAAATAAAACCACCCTCTTATCCCTTAAATTAAAGGCCCACTTTCATGTGTAGCCAGCACAGGAACTAACAGACTGCTCTACTAGTCTGTCAGAAGATTACCTTGTATTCTGCAGGTTCTCCATATGTAGTGAGAATGTATAACTCATCATTTCTGTGTTCAACATGATAAATAACCCCTTTAGTTCGCTGCTGTACAAGAACAGGTGAATTGAAAGGCTGGCTACAGTCGACCAACCAAACTTCCGAGCTAGTCTTGCTGTTACTATTAATAGTCAGAAAATGTCTGTCTTTTGTGCAATATATATCCACAAAAAATCTGTAGGAAATAAAAAATGAAGTTAAAATCATGGTGCTCTTAATTCAAAAAATCCTCAGTTCTTTCAGAATAAAGGAATCATTTAAATCAAGAGGCAGCATCTCTAGTGGTTAAAGCAAAGAAATGGGAAGTACAAGACTCCTGGATTCTAGAGCTACTTGTGTTGTCTCCTTCCTGGGATTCAGAAAAATGCAATCATATAAAAAAAGCTAGAATCCTCCAAGGAAATGCCAACACGAGGTAAGTTCTGAAATCAGTTGAGCAAGATCTTGATGTTTTTAGTTCAACTGACAGCTCATTGATATATATATATATATTTTTTTTTTAAAAAAAAAGCTTGCAAGTTGCAAAAATAAAGCTTTTTGAAAGAACATCAAATTGTCAAACTCTTCTGCCCAAACTGAAAGGCTTAGAAATCACCATGTATAAAACATCAGGAAAAACATAATTTTGTTACAGGGAGCAATGAAAGACAGAAGGTCATAGCAGCTACTTCTGAGAGAGACACTGACCTGAATCTAAATACTGACTGGTATAGACAATTACCAATCCAATATTCACTGAGATGCTTAAGACCATTAAGGAAGGAAAGGAAATGATTTTTTTTTTTTTAAGGATAATATTAAGAAGTGACATTATCAAAAAGAAAATGATCTAGGTAGAACATAGTGTGGGGGGAAACGAGAAAAAGTAAATTTTTTAGAAACAAAAAAAACTTTGGAAGCAGAATGTAAAACTAAAAGCCAAAGTAGGAACAATCAGAAAAAATTCTGATGTAAAAATCTCTTTTGGAAGTAACAGCTGGCTTTTGAGATGGTGCAGTTCTGTGATGGTGGTGGTTAATATTTCCAAGGGGTTCAGTCTGATTGAGGCAGTGACTGGAATGGGAGGGAAGCATTTGATGAAGTGGGATTTTTCTCCCACGAAAGCTCATGCGAAAAATAAATCTGTTAGTCTTTAAATGCCACAACTTTTTTTTTTTTTTTGGCTGGACTAGACTAACACAGCTATCCCTTTGGATATCGGTTTGAACATTAGGACAAACTTAGCTGGATCCATGTCCATAGAGACTGGTAAAAGTGGGACAAAGAAAAATGTTCTGTACATGAGGCATTCTGGGCTGTACTGTACTACTCCTCTCTTCAGTTGCTTGTACTGCATTCTTCTTGAGTAACTGCCAAGAGGTTTGTTGTAACATAAGATGAGCTCTGGAGTAATTTCACTGAAGTGGATGTCAGTATCGATGTTTTGATACTGTAGTAACAGGCACAGGGCAAACCCCACACTGTTGTCCAGCACCACTAACTCACTTAATGTTTCTTTTTATCTGTCAAGATGTTGAATGGTCATTCAGAACAAGCATTACACCAAAACCTTAGACAGCATCTTATCAGCCACTATCAGATCACAGAAAACCAGCTGAGCACTCAGTAGGATACTGTATATAAAGGGGGCTAATGTCATCCTCTGATCTACAGTCAGGGGAATTACGAATAGGAGTAGGGAGGTGGTATTAATGTGCGTCTGCTATTAGTGACATTACTGTGTCGCGTCGACTTCAAAAAAGGAGGTTGAAAAACTGGAAAGAGTGCAGAAAAGAGCTACAATAACTTGAGGTCTGGAAAAGATGCTTTCTAGTGAGAGGCACAAAAAGCTTGATGTATTTAGTTTATCCAAGAGAAGGTTAAGAGGTGAATTGATAACAGTTTACAAATACCTACATGGGAAAGACTTCTGAAAGCAGATGGCTCTTCATTACAAAAGCTAAAAGCATAGTGAGAACCTATAATTGGAAGTTAAAACCAGGCACCTTCAAAACCTGAAGTATATTGCAAATTAACAGTAAATAATAATTAACCACTGGATCAACTTACCAAGAGATGTGAAGTATTCTTCCATCACCTCAAAGCTCTACACTGATCATACTTTTCTGAAAGACGCACTAGAGCTCTAGCAGAAGACAGAGGCTTAACACAGAAATTACTGGAGGAGGACCTATGGTCTGTGTTAGGCAGGCTGGCAGAATAATTAATCAGTATGATCCTTTCTCTGGCCTGAAAATTGACAGCTATGAATTTATAAAGTCTTTAAAGAGCCTTTTCAGGACTTTAATCTTTCTACTGTGGTGGCAACTCCACAGATGTGACCGTCCTACAATTAACCATAGCTACTTTTTTGTCTCTCCCCTCGTTCCCCTTTGTCGACCCCTCTGCTTTATTCCCTTGTCTCCTTGGTTGTGGTGGTAGAGCTTCTAGACTTTGCAGAGAATAAGCTCCCTGCTTATCTATAGCCCACCACCAGAGCAAGGGTGGAGCACTGCACTCAATCAGGAAGAATCCTATGGATGGCAGGCTGTAAAGCATGTCATCCCTTTTGCAAAAGTGTAGGGCCACAATTTTACATTTTTTTGAACATTAATCAATGCTAGAGGTCTTTAGCTTCTTATAAATGTTGCACTGCAAATCTCAAGAGCTCATTTTTTCCACCTAAATCTTGCTGATGCATAAAAGTAACAGGAGAATTTTCTGTACTTCATTTTTCCCCAAAGCAAGATGTTCAGCTATGTGCTGCACAGAAGATGAACCTTTACACACAGCTTTCTGTTTGAATTACAAATAGGACTGTGAATTTCAAAAGGGATAGCCGTGTTAGTCTAGTCCAGTAAAAAAAACAAGGAGTTGTGTGGCACTTTAAGACTAACAGATTTATTTTTTGCAAGAGCTTTCGTGGGAGAAGATCCCACTTCCTCAGATGCTTCAAAGATGGGTGAACTTACAGAAAGGAATGAAACTAAATGCAAGGGGGTGTAAAACATAGGATCAGGTCATACAGTAACAGCAAATCAGATAGTTTTCATGTTCAAACCATGGGAAGCCTGAAGTCAAATTACCTTTTGTAATGGGAAAAGAACCCATAATCTTGATTAAGTCTTGCTTTCACAGAATTTAGCTTGCATATTAATTTGAGTTCAGCTGTTTCTCTTTGAAGTCTTTATGTCCCAGCTATATCTCTAACGACAGCTGTTAACAAATCAGTCATCGAGTGATTAGGAAGATGGAAGACATCAAGACTTCAAAGAGAAACAGCTGAACTCGAATTAATATGCAAGCTAAATTCTGTGAAAGCAAGACTTAATCGAGATTATGGGTTCTTCTCCCATTACAAAAGGTAATTTGACTTCAGGCTTCCCATGGTTTGAACCTGAAAACTGTCTGATTTGCTGTTACTGTATGACCTGATCCTATGTTTTACACTCCCTTGCATTTAGTTTCATTCCCTTCTGTAAGTTCACCCATCTTTGAAGCATCTGAGGAAGTAGGATCTTCTCCCACGAAAGCTCATGCAAAAAATAAATGTTAGTCTTAAAGTGCCACACAACTCCTTGTTGTTTTTTAAATAGGACTGTGACCTTCAGAACTGTATCAACAACTTCCCCATGGGGAAGCATCTGGTCACTGCAACTAGTTCCTCTTGATTCTGCCACCTGCATTATAGTTTTATATAACGATGTATAAAGTGCAGTTGGAAAAAGGATCTCAGTTATTACATCACAGATGTATAGCATCAGTCATGCTTCTGTTAAACTACTACTTTACTGAGAATGCAATTCAGTAAAACAAAACTACCAACACATTTACTGTGTACTGTATAAAGCAAAGCTCTTCAGAGAGCTTAGATCGTACCATAAGGCTGAAAAACTACTTCTGAAGTCAAGTTGGCAAGAATCTGCCTTTATACCTAAATCTCTGCTTCCAGAAAGGTGACTAAAAGCGTATTCAGTCAACAACAGTTTGATCACTGGAAACACAGCAATAGTTTCACTCACACACTATCCATATCACCAAGGCTTAATACAAACATTCTTATATTTTTAACAGATGTAACACACATGAACAGTAGAAAAACAATGCAAGCTGGTTTTCAGCAAAAGACATCTTGACCTGAAACTGACCTTGACATTTACGAACCACTAAACACGTAACTGAGAACAGTAACATTTAAGATGATCACAAGTGGCTGACTGCTCCAAGCACATGATCATCATTAAGAAAAAACATAGGTTTTACATGATTTAATACATAGTGTGGAAGAAGGTGGCTTTCTGAGCAATTGTGTTTATAATTATTATGAATTCACAGACATACAAGATTATATTAGGGAAAGAGTAATGTGTTTGAGAAATTACCTTGGATCTTGTTCTGCATAAACTAGCTCGGTATGTTTTCTATTAGCGAAAGTGGTCAGAAACACATTATGACATACAAGATTCTTCTGACTGGTGTAGAACAGAACATCAGTTGTAGCCCATTCTGAAAAAAGGCCAATGCAAGTGACTTGCACTCCACAATGTTTTGTGATAGTGAAGAGGTAAATAAAAACATACTTTGTCTATCTCAAAGCAAGTTTCAAAGGAGATTTATGAAAAGTTTGACTTGGGGACTCTAATCTGAGTTTAATTATGCTAAAGGTGACAGTGAGTTTTATTTTTACCCCTCAGTCAATGGAAAGGATTCCCAATTGACTTTGTGGAGTTCTGAATAGGGGCCCATATCCAGAAATCAGCTGTTGAACATTTTAACATTGATTAGGCACTTGGGTCCTAATTTTCAGATGTACAATCACCTGCACCATTCACTTCAGTTGGACCTGCAAGTACTTACTGAATGAGTCATGAAGGCCCTGTTCCTGCAAATATTTATGTATGTGAATAAATTTACACATTCACAGGCCTACAGAACTCAATAAGCACATTCACACACATGAAGTTAATGTGTATAAATGTTTGCAGGATCAGGAACCATATGTTTAACAAAGGAACACTCACATTACTAAATGAGCTTTTAGTTTGAACAGCAAAATGTATGATGGTGCAGTACAAAAGAAAACATTTCAACACCTTAAATCTTTGCAATCAGTTGAGAGCACTTCTGCACTTTTAAAACGTGTATGTCTTGAAAATGGGTAAGACAAGATAGGTAAAAGATATTATCTGACCTACCTTTTCTCCTTTCTTGGACCAACACAGCTACAATGGATGTTGGTTTTGTAGTCTTTTATTTTGTTAAAAAAATAGTGCTTCTTATTCTAAAGTGCAATATATGGAGAGTTTTACGTCACCATTTTGTTTCTTCTATATTATATTTGCAGACTACTTACCAAAACTAAACACCTTTGGGATAATATCTTCCACATGTAACTTATCAAGTTCCAAAACAATACAGAGTGACTCTTCAGAATTTGAACTTTTTATGCTGGTAGCCAAGTACCTCTGACCTGGGGAAATTCTGATGCGCTGAATAACTGCATCATGAAAACCAAGATCTTCAGTACTGAATAAAACCTCAACACTTCCTTCATCTAGTACACAAAATACAAACAAAAAATATTACTTAAGAACCACACAATGAATCATAATACTCTGCTTTGATATTTTGCTAATGATGGCTACAAAGGGGCCGCTGGAATTATTAGCATGGAATAGGGTTGTTTTAATGTATGCTCAAACAGTATCAGAGAAGTGTAATGGCAATCTTGTACTGTGCATGCCCAAAAAAAGGTGGTTGTTGCTATTTTTAAAAATATTTTTGATTTGCAAATTGGCCTGAAATGGAGACAATACTTCTGGAAGGAAGTTTCAGCCTTAAAGTTCAAACTATGGAGGTACTGTGAACAATTAGAGAAGACATATTTTCCCCTCTTGCAATTAAAAAATGGGTAAATATACTTAGTTTGTTTCTCCGGTGAAATGGTCTATTTCGTATTTCCCAAAATACTTTCAAAAATCCAGAAATTTAGGACCATGTGAAAACAATTTATCACGGAAGTCTCAATACAACCCAATACAGTTTTCACTAATGGATGCTGATGAATATCAAAGTGAGAGAGGAGTTATTAGAGTGCCACTGCTGACGCAAGAACAGATGGATATAAACTGGCCATCAACAAAGTAAGGCTTGAAATGAGACAGTTTTCCAACCATCGGAAGAGTGTGGTGGCAAAAAACTTAACAGGTTTCAAGACTAAGCATGATACGTTTATGGAGGGGATGATATGATGGGACCACCTATAACGGCATGTGGCCCATCTATGACTGCCACTATCCAAAAACATTCACCAATGACTGTAGATGGGACATTACATGGGGAGGGCTCTGAGTCACTACAGAGAATTCTTTTCCAGGTGTCTGGCTGGTGGGTCTTGCTGATGTGCTCCGGGTTCATCTGACTGCTGTATTTGGGGTTGGAGAGGAATTTTTCCCAGGTCAAATTGGCAGAGATCCTGGGTTTTTCCCCACCTTCTTGAACAAGTACAGGACATGGGGCTCCTGCAGGTTTAAACAAGTATAAATGATGGATTCTCTGTAACTTGAAGTATTTAAATCATGATCTGAGGACTTCAATAACTCAGCCAAAGTTTATGGGTCTATAGAAGAAGGAGGTGGGTGAGGGTCCATGATGTGCAGCAGGTCAGATGACCATGGTGGTTCCTTCCGGGCTTAAAAAGTCTGAGTCTTGTGTTGAACACATTTATGGGGTATGTGTAATCATATGACATGACTCCCCAGTTCCTGTCCCAATCTCTTCTCCAGATTCAGGAATCTGAAGCTATTATTACTCTTCTAAAATGTATCTTGTAAAATACCATTTTGCCTGTTTGTTTTAATTTTATGTAATATGGATGGTTAAGCTTAAAGCTGAGTATCCTAAACACCCATGTTTGCAGAAAGATCTAAGCAATTATAATGTCCAAGTCATAGAAGAAATATCTTACCATTATCTGCTTTTGAACAGAATATGCAGCCATTTTCTTCAAAATAAACAGAATCCTCAAACCTAATCTATTAAATATAAAACAGACACGTTGCTAATATAGGCAGAATTAAATGGTGGTGAAAATATTTGACAAGTTTTTATCTTTTCCCTGCTGTGGTTATATAAGGCATGAATAGGTTTATGACTTTATGTATAAATAAAATCTAATTCAGCAACATGACATTTTCTATATAAATAAGACAAAATATAAAAGATGTGCTTGATACACTAGACGAGTTTGTTACTCATATTTAGAAGAATGACAGAGGACATCAGACACACTAAGACTTTTCTTTTTAAGTTACTATACCGTAAAACATTGAAAAATGGAGAAGACGGTAACTACATAAGCAATAAGCAGGGGTTAAAATATAATTTGGTGGGCCCTGGAACCCTCCTAATCAGGTGGGCACCCCCTTCTCGCACCCCAGCTCCTGCCCCCAAATGCCAGCACCCCACCCCAGCTACTTTCCCCAATCTCCACTCCCCTGTCCCCAAAATCCACCCCAGCACCCGATACCCATCCCCAGCTCAGGAGCCCCTAATACCACCTTGCCCAACATGAGCTGGACACCCCAGTACTCACCAACACCATGCTGGGCCGAGAAACTGTGCAGCCTGCGCATGTGCAGAGGAGCCTGGCCCCCTCCCCTGTTTGCTGGAACGCAGGGGAATGCCATTCGGGGACCTGCTATTTTTAGGGGTGCAGCATTCGGGCCCCTAAAAATAGAAAATAGTGCAGAAATGCTGCGTTCAGGGTCCTGCTATTTTTCAACGGTGGGCCCCAGAATGCAGCATTCCAGCACCATTTTCTATCTTTAGGGGGCCCAGAACACTCATCCCCTAAAAATAGCAATCCCTGGAATGGTGTTCCCAGCTATTCCGGCCCACTTTAACCCCTGGCAATAAGCATCCTATGACCAGCTGACTTAAACAGAATGACTCAGTTAAAAGATACCCCAGTACATATTGTTTGTAAGATTGGACCCTCAATCCTTGTGCCTGCAAACACTTATGTACATGCTTAACATTAAGCGCCTGACTAATCTGACAGAATAAAAGCTATAACAGCATTTACTAATATGCAATACACAAATACAAAAAAGCATGGTCATAACTTAGGTTCAATGGGACTATTCACTACTTAAAGTTAAACTCATTCTGAATCTTCTAAGGATCAAGGCACAAGGGCCAAATCCTGATAACACACATGCACACGCTTGACTTTAACTGCTACAGTAAAGCAGTTTACATCCATGAGACTACTCACTTGAAGTTAAGTGTCTCTAGAATTGGCTCCTAAGAGAGCAAAGTTCTCGTTTATCATCCTATCACTGCATGGAATCAAACCCCCATAATTCAATTACCATTTCCCTGTCCTCACTGCCCCCCAAACCTAATGAATAGCTGAAAGCATTTTCTCTTGCATTATATAACCTAAATTATTTGTCAAAAAGCCATCTTAACTTTATTTTGTTAGTTAACTAATTATTATTGCTTGCTTTGACTGTGATGGCATTAAGACTGCTGTTACAGATTAGAGTATTCAGTTAGATCTAATACATGTTAGTCTTTAAAACTGCCATGAGACTCCTTGTTTGTTTTGCTCAGCTAAACTGACATGGCTACCTCTTTGGAACATGTCAGTTAGATCTAAGATACCCTAAGTATATTCCAGACTGTTTTGTTTATACTCCATAATCAATCAAAATGTTTAAAAGTCAAGACTATAAACATACAACAGCTTAACCAAAAACATATAATGTAAAGGCATTTCACAGTAAGAACCAATTCACTGCCTCTTAGTTGTACTAAACAATTAATGCTTTTTTAAATTTTTTGGCACTCACCATGGGGCTGCCCAAGCTGAAAGTATACTTGTTGTACATTACTTCTAACTTCTTCTTGATTCTTTTTGCCATATCCATGTATCTTGCTGAAATTACTTTCCAATTCTCCTGCTCTGATTTCAGAACATCCTGCAACAAATATGTCAATGCAATCAACCTCTGATTTCAAAGGTCCAAGTTATGGGTGGGTCTGCCAAGGTCACTTTGCATTATTTATGTAATACAAAATTAATCTGAAATGGCTGGGGATGAAATCCAACTTTCTAAAATAATTTTCAAGGAACTCTAAAAACAACTGTCGGCCTAAAATAAAACAAAAATCATATTCTGCCCAGAAACATTTCACCCTCTGTGTAGTATAAATAACATCTAAGATTAATATTATTGCAAAAGATTTTCCCTCCGTTTAATGCATTAGACACATACACTGTATTAATCAATCAGTTTAACTGTTTCCCTTCTACACAGTTAATCAGTGAGGGCCTGATCCTACAATTAAATCTGTGCACGCTCATGAGCGGCCTGCGGGTCCATGGAACCAGGGCCTTTGTCAGTTTCTCCTGCTGAGAGATGAGCAATTGAGGAAAACAACCCTTTTTAGTATCTGGCACTGCCGCCAGCCTGGCCCTGGATCCCTGGCCAGGGTCAGGGCTGGGAGAGGTAGGCGCTGCCGTGGGTGGACGGGTCTCAGTCCCCAGCTGGGAGAAGCAGGTGCCACTGTGGGCAGCCCTGCCTCGATCCCTGGCTGGGGACAAGAGCCAGGAGAGGCAGGGGCTGCCTGGGGCACTGGTGCTGGGACTCGGGGCATGTGCCCCGTGTGGCTGGTGCCAGCGATGCTCCTGGTGTTTGGGTGGTTTTTGAGACCTTTTCCATTCAGTAGCCTCTGAGACTTTATCTGCTTGGTTCCTAAGAGCTCAGCTCAACTCTGTATTGGTCATTGAGAATTTTTTTATTGGCCACAGGGATGTAAAATATTAAATGGTTAAGTATTTACTAATTTTCTCCCATGAAAGCTCATGTGATAAATCTGTTAGTCTTAAGTGCCACCAGACTCCTTGTTCATTTACTATTAGTTTTACCGTTAATATATCCCTAACCTTTCCTGCGCTTTTGTTCAAATCCCAGTGGCAAACACCACCACGAGGGGCGAGCAGAAGTGCATGGCTGCCCCTTCTGCTGAGAAAGGTAAGGGTGAAGTGATGTCAGAGAGTTCAGCTATATGGGGGGGGGGGAATGAAGCTGTCGTGCTCCCAAGGAGACTGTGGTTCCCTTCTCCTGAAGCAGGGGGTCTCAAACTTGTGGCCCTAAATTTATTTCATGCAGCCTGCAACAACAATATCACTATAAATATTTGCAGTACTATTGTATGAAGAGGTTTCAGTGGTACAGCCCTTGGGTTACCATACTAGTCGTCATGCATGGTGCGGCCCTTGGGTTAACGGACTAGTCCTCACGTGGTGCTTGTGATGATTTGAGTTTGAGACACCTGCCTAAAGTAAACATGGAGGGTAGTGTTGACATAGCCCACCCGGTCTGGCAGCAATGAGTGGTCAGTAAGTGCATGTGTATGTATGGAAGATGGTGGTGTAGGCACCTTTCTGGATTCCAGCAGCAGCTGACATCATCCAAGCCAGCCCAGCTATTAACTATTGAAATATACAGTAGATTAAACAGTTTAAATGGCTGCTTTTTAAACATTTATTTACATCTCTAACTGGCATCTGATCAAGCTCTGTTTATCCTTTACCACACCTTATATCCCATGCTTACCCGTTGTTACCTTAGGGTTCCCCCCTTTCTGAGCTAGCAGACACTCTGTTTCCATCCTGCTGATCCATTTACCCCACCCCCTCCTGTGTCCCAAGAAATGAAGCCCACAGTTGTCCAATGACTCTTATCAAGCCAGGCCTACCTACCAATAAAACTTTTAAGTAAAATCCCCAACCCTCCCCCTTTACTTAAAACCCTTTGAGGAAAAAACCTTCCTTAACATTTGAAAAAGTGTTATGGTCATTAAGGATGAGGATTGTTGGCATTAAGTTTACATCTTAACTGCATACCTCGTAGGAAAAGCATCTCCGTGGCATGACACGCCCTTGGGAGTCTGTATTGCTCCATGCGGTTCCCAAACATTTTGGAAACTGAAATTGTGGCTTTGTTCGAGTGGACAGAGCCCTTATTGCCAGCTCAGAGTGATGCTTAACATAATGCCTGCAGCAACCCACACTCGACGTGAGATTTCGGAGAAAAGATGTTACAGTCTGATGCATGATGCCCAAATCTTCACCTGCCTGATTGCAGTCACTCTGAAGCTTGAAGGAATCCAAAAGGACTTGGGCTGCAATTAAAGCAGCTACCTGAGGGGTTCAGGATGAAACAGGAGCAGGGATTTCTTCGCGTGGGAACAGCCTTTTAAACCTAAAGTGGTAAGGGTTTCAGACTGAATAATGAGGTACACTTTAGAGCCCGTGTGAACGGCAGGGAAAGCAGAAGCCAACTCGAAGCTGCCTCTCCAGAAATACCTCATTTGCACACGTGGGCAAGACAGCACCTTCCTGCTACCGGCTACAGGCCGAAGGGCGGCGCCGGCCCCGAGTCACCCGGGGATCGCCCCGACCGACCCACGCTGCCTGCCACATGCCTCAGGCAGCCGGTGCGCGGCGATGACGTCACAAGCGAGCGACTCCCTCGACTTCCGGAGCCGCCCGCCGCCGGCGGGACGCGGCCCTCAGCTAGTCGCCTCATGCCCATAGCCAAGATGGCGCCCGCGCCAATAGTACCGCGCTGTGGGCTGTCACCAGCCCTCAGAATTACGGCGGAATCTGAGCGCTCCGCCGCCATCTTGGCTGCGGGCACTTGGCCGCCGTGAGATTTGTTAGTTTCAAGGCGCAGCAACATAATATTTCACCCAATTCCGCGGCTGCAGGCGGTCGCGGTCGGGCACGCCCCCTTTCGCGACCCCGCCCTGAAAAGAAAGCGGCTGTGTGGCCGAGAGGTGTCATTCTCATCTCCCCCTTTGCAGTAAAACCTCCTCGCCGGGCGACAACCCAGGTGAGGCGCCGAGTGGAAACAGGAGGGAGCGGGACGTTGGTGCCCTTCTCAAAGATGGCGGCGGCGGCCTGGCATTCCCTTCGCTGGGCGGGGCGAAGTTCCCTCTCTGGTCCGCCGCGCGCCCGCCTCCTCCTGCCCAGCTGACTCCAGCCTCCTGCGCGCCCCCAGCATGAGTGAGGCTGCAGCCTGGCCCCACAGCGTCCCTGCTCCTGCTGCCAGGGGTCGCTCAGGAGGAGCAAAAGGGGAGGGAGACGCTGAGGAAGGTCCGAAAGGAAGGAAAGAGGGAGCTGCTAGAGCCCGGTGGAAACTGCTCAGAGAGGTATCCTGCTGCTGTGCAGCCCCCCAAGCTCCTTCCCATCATGGGGGTCCCAGACAGCCTCCCCATCTGGGTGCACAGGACTCTGAGATGCAGCCACTTCTGGGGTGGGCAGAGTCACCAGATAGCAAAGCGTGGAAAAGAGGACAGGGAAGTACAAAAAGGAGATTGGAGGACCCATGGAGAAAATGTAGTAGGAATGTAATATTTCTCTTTTTATTTAGGGGGCGCTGGAAAATGTCCCACTAAAGACTGAGTGGTCCGGGGCATTCTAGCATACTTAACCCCTGGAAGTAAAAAAAACAGTCAAAATCATGTATTTTTTAAAATGCCTTCTGGATGGAGGACGGGAAGGGAAAAAGGAGGACATGTCCTCTTTTTGCCTGACATATGGTAACCCTAGGGGTGGAGGGAGGTGGCTAGGAAAGCTTTCCTGGCAAAGTAGCCTGTAAGAGGAGGAGGGACTTCAGCTATGAGTCCTTCTCCTAACTGACAGCTTCAGGGGTCTTGAATGTCTATATACCAGTGTTTCCCAACCAGTGTGCCATGGCACACAGGTGTGCTGTCAGCTCTGAGCAGGTGTGCCACAAAATTTTTTGAAAAACTACTCAAAGAGCTCTGGATTGACTCATTAGTTCATGAATATTCATGAGTTCATTTGGAAACTATATGGTGGTATGCCTCAAATTAACTCAAGGTAGCATGGTGTACCATGGCAGGGAAAATGTTGGGAACCACTACTATACACAACAGCCAGAGCTACAGTTTTTAAAAGTCTGCGTTAAAGATGCCTCAACGTGTTCAACTGTAATACTCCAGGATGAAGTGCTAAGATTACATCGCTGGGATCTAGCTTGTGGGTACGGAGAGCGTAAGTGTTTCAGACCTGGTGCTGAGGCCACTTAATCACCGTCCAGCACAAACAGTGTACACTTCCATAGCTCTATGCTTCACTCAAGAGCCACAGAGTGCTGTGCAACAATCATCACTTAGTTCTCGCAGCACTTTGGCAATCTATATTTGCTGTGGCTGCTGGGGAATGGGAACTGCAGAGCTGTTGCAAGCTGTGGCTGTTCAAATGATTGAAATGTTAAAAATCACATTGAAATACAAACAGTGAAACCCTTCACCATAATCTGAAACAGTCTGGAAAATTAATTTAAAATTAATCAGCACTGATGGACAATTAATGCCTATTCCTTCAAATAGCCCCAACTTCATTGGGGCTCTGCACGAATGCCAGTGTTTGCCCATGCAGAGCAGATTGCAGGCTCAGGGTCTCAAACTGGTATTTATACCGTTCACTGGCATTTCTATTTTTTTTATTGATTTTTCATATAGAGGTGAAGCTAGAATCATTGGAAGTGTGCAGTTTTACAAGCTACAAATTCAGACATTCCTGCATAGACAAAAACATGATAGAGTGGGAGTAACTAACAAAATAAGAGAAGACATGCAGGAGTAGGGAGAGGAGGTAAGGAGGTGAGGAAGATGGAGGGAAAAAGAGGAGGGGTTATGTGGAATGGAAAGCACTTTTTGTCCTAAAGGCTTAATTTTACATGAAGTATTGCAAACACTTATGGGAAAAAAAATGTGAATAGATGAGAATGTTAGCTTGTTTTTGTTAAAGTAGATTTCTAGTACTCATGATTGTGGAGAGAAGTTTGAAACCATGACCCAAATATTTCTTAGAGGTTCAAAACCCAGAAGACAAATAATAACAATCTAAAATATGTGGATTTTTAAAAAAGGTCTCATGCTATTTGAACAAATCTTATGTTTTTTGAAGTCCTGAATCATGTTTGAACTCTGAGAGTGGATAATTAAAAAAGATTCACAGTACTCACATGACATAAGTGGGCCTTATGATTAAAACAGTACATGTCATTGTAAAAATCACACTTTTTTGGGAAAATGTTTGTATTGTTGCATTTAACTCTGTTCATACATACTCCTGTGCTTGCATGGAGTCCCACTGAAGTCTGTGGGCTCAGTACAGATTCAGGTATCAGCATGTGAAGAAACAGTTGTGGGACTGGGACTTAAGATTGATACAGTATAACTAAAAGGCACTGACAGAAGTTTGTTTTTTTTTTTTTTTAAATTATCTTTTATTGTGTTTAATCTGTGAATTTGATAGCACCTTATGTATAGTCGATTTCTGTCTCTGTCTATATTCAAATAGAACAAACAAACAAGGAGTCCTGTGGCACGTAAAGACTTCTTGTTTGTTTTGCTGAAGTAGACTAACACGGCTGCCCCTTTGGATCTTGTATTCAAATAGAGCTCTGTCCTGCAAACACAAATCTATGGCTAACACTCATGAATGATGCTACTGAGTTCAATAGGACTGCTCGCAGGGGTAATGTTAAGGACAAATTGAAGTGTTTGTAGGATTGGGGCTACAGTGTACTCGCTTAAATTATGCATAAAGGTTTGCAAAACTGAGCATAGCAGCTGCAGTCCTGCAAACGCTTATTCATGTGCTTAATTTTAGTTGAGCGAGCTGTCTTGTTGTTATCAGTAGTTCAACTTGTGTGCTTAAAGTTAAGCGCATGCCTAAGTATTTGCAGGATTGCAGCTGCTAATTCTGGCAATGTCTGTTTTTCACTGGAGGAGGCTATTCCCAGGAGTGATGTAAACTCCCTAGAAGTGGGGAGAGGCCCAATGGCAACCAGTCTGTGGCCACGCCCTCCACTCTGCCTTGAGGCCTTGCCCATGCTTGGCCTCTTCCTCCAAAGACCCTGCCCTTGCTCTGTCTCTTCCTGCCCTTTCTTCATCTCTTCCTCACAACTTGCTCCTCTCTCCCCTTCCTAGCATATCTTCCCACTTTTTCCTGCCCTATTGGGTATGATGGGGGAGCTAAGGGGGCAGAGAGGAATAAGTGGTGGGCAGGACTTTAGGGAAGGAGGTGGAATGGGGTCAAAAGAAAGAGTGGAGCCCCTGACCAGGCAGTGGAGGCCTCACCATTTCTAGCAACATCCAGGCTCTCCAGCTTCCAGGGTGCAAAGGTGGCAGATTGGTATGCCTCCAGAGGCAAATGACCTACACTACATTTGGCCTTTGCCCACTTTTTGGCCAACCTTTTTTATTTTGGGGAGGTTAAGCCTCCCAGTGCCTCTTATATGTGCTGCCCATGGAGCTAAGGACTGCTGGGGGAGAGCCACAAATGTACTTAGAAGTTGAAACCCCAGTTTTAGGGAACTAAATCCCAGTTTTGGATCCACCACAGTCCACAGAACTGCTGCTGAACCATATAGATGCTTAAATTCACTTGGCCCCCAAGATTTCAGAATGAAAGTTCCCTAGCACCTATATTTCTGCTTCTTGGTATGCACACTGCTACCTCACTCTAACTGAGCTACCACCCTCTCTCTCTCTTGGAAGGTGGCTTTGCACTTGATGTAGTCTACCTCTTTTTTTTTTTTTCAGATCACCATAATACAGTGCAAGCCTTCCACTTCACTGGTAAATGGCTTAGCATCGCCAATATGGACAGCAGAAAATTTGAAGCAATGCAGGCATTCTGAAGCTCTTCAGCAGAAGTTGAATTCTGACATGCAGGCTTTGTCTATGCCAGCCTTCCCACCCCCTTCCCCCAAAATTTCCCTATTCTGCTACCAGAGGTGCTGCTTCACTATGGGCAGCGTTAAAAAGATCTACAACTGCCACCTACAGCTTTCAGCATCTCAGAAAGAAGCAAGTTTTATCTAGCAAATTCATAGATTTTAAATCAAGAAGAAGTTATGAGATAATGTAGTCTGAGTCAACAATACTGGCTATAGAGAGCTTCACCAAGAATCCCTGTACTTGAACCTAAGAGCTTTTGGTTTAACTAAATATATCTTCTGGAAAGATAGCCAGTTTTGATTTAAAGATTTCAAATGGTGAAGAATTTTCCATATATTTGCCAGAACTGTTCCAGTGCTCTTTTAACCCTCAGTGTTAAAAGTATGTATATTATTTAGAGCCCCAAGGTAATTGAAAAGTGTTCACAGCATTGCTTTAATCTCACTTCAATTCTAATCTATGAAAGGGTCATTTTTTTTTAATCTCAGTTCTCTATTTCCTTTGTCAATGAGCTCAATATTTTCCCTACCTGTATGTAATTAATGGATGATTATCAGTTTGTTTCTTTTCATAAATTACAGCAGAACTTGTGTCTAGAGGAGTGGAACTAGTACGGGAGAAAAAGAGTATTAAGGCCCTGACCTTGCAAATATTTACATTAATGGTGGAATTCACAAGGTGGCTTTAAACACTTAACTTAAGGTGCCTACGTCTAACATTTAGGCAATGCTGGCATTCACAAAACTCCCACTAGGCCGTGTAGGCAGCTATAATTGTTTAGGGTATGTCTACACTTGCAAGCTCATTTGAATTAAGGAGGTTTAATTTGAACTAATTTAGCACCTATCTACACTAGGCTTTTATTAGTTTGAATTAAGGAATTCCTTAATTAAAACTAATGAAAGCTTAGTTTGAATTAGTAAGACTTGCTGGTTAGTTCAAACTAAGGCCTTAGTTCAGTCCTTAGTTCGAACTAAGCACAATGTAGACTAGGATTAACCTTTAGTTTAAATTTAATAAATTTGAATTAAGGGCTGTTAGTTCAAATTAACAAAATGTGCTAATTCAACTTAAGTTGAATTAGTCCACTTTGTTAATTTGAATGGTTAAGTTTGGGTTTAGTTCAAATTAACAAATTCCAACTAACTTTTGCTAGTGTAGACATAGCCTTAGTGCCTGAGTTTGTGTTTTTAAATTCCCCGAATGTTGGTGGCTGGGCTTGCGCACAGCTGCCTCAGTCCTGACACTGTATAGCAGCTTGGCTTTAGTTTTCCTTATTGTATTATGCAGAGCAGGAATTTGAATTTGAGTCTCCCATAACTCAGGAGAGTGTCCTATCCCCTGGGCTGTGGGGTTTGTTGGGGTGAGTCTCTTTGAATCTCTCCTGTTGTCACTGTTACACTTCGTGGGTGTGGGTGGGCCAGAGAGGGAGATTTGTGTTCCTGCTTCCCTGACTACATAATTATTTATATGCGGTAGAACAGCTCCAACATGAGCGATTGAAAGAAATCACCACCGCCATTTTCTTGAAAAAACATTCACCTACCTCCAGGTGGGGATTCAAGGCTGTGAATCACATTGGGAGATGGGTGCCTCCTTCTGTTCCGGATTTAGGTGTCTAAATCTTTTTGAAGGCTGGGGCTTGGACCATACTCCTCTGCAGCATTTCTACTGTCTATTTTAGGCATAATGTTGGCTCTTCTGAATCTGATTAGGAGCCTAGTGCTCCCTATTCATTAAATAGGGAGTCTGGGAGTGTAAATCAGGATTGTGTGTTCCACTTGGTGCCTCTCGCGAATTCCACCAAAAATGCTTCATTTTAAACATGAGTATTTCAGTTGACTTCAGCGTGATTGCTCAGGTGTCTAAAGTTATACATCTGCATAAATTAGCGGGACTGGGATCTTAAATTTATTTTTTTGTGTGTAATTTTGATTCTTCCTAATTTGGAATGGTGGCTCTGGAAAGACTACCCATATACTACGGATATTTTTGTTTATTATGAGATTCTCTCTTGTTGTCTTTTAAGTGAGCACAAGAAGGAATGCTAAAAGAGGCTATGTCACAGTAATGACACCCTACAATTTTGAATATTTGTTCAGTTTTTTTTAATGATTGTTCTAGTTATAACTCCTCAGCTTTGGAAGTTTTGGTGTGGGGATTTGTTGGATTCAGTAAACAAACCTGCCAGTAGGAGGAGCCTTTAATCTGTTTTTAAAAACATCCTGTCCCTTAACCCCCAAAACAGACAAAAGAACCAGTTGTCATGGAGGAAAATAGAGTGATTAGGAACAGTCAGCATGGATTCACCAAGAGCAAATCGTCGTTGACCAACCTGATTGCCTTCTCTGATGATATGATGGGATACGTGGATGCGGGAATAGCTGTTGATGTGATATACCTCGACTTTAGCAAAGCTTTTGATAATGGTTTCCCACAGCATTCTTGTCAGCAAGTTAAGGAACTTTGGTTCGGATGAATGGACTGTAATGTGGATAGAAAGCTGGCTAGATCATCAGGCTCAGTGGGTAGGGATCAATGGTTCAATGTCTAGCTGGCAACCAGTAACTAGTGAGTGCCCCAGGGATTGGTCCTGGCAGAGATGTCCTTAGGGTAGGGCAAATGGGGTAACCTCCCAGTGCCCTGTGCTTTGGGGGGGCTCTGTGGGGCCTGCACCGCTGTCCCCCCCCCCAATGTTGGGGACTGGCATGAGCCCCTGGTCTCCCACGGTGAGCCCCAAATATTTTTGCCCGGCAGATAACTCCCTCAGCCCCTGCTCTGCTGGTGAATCGCTCTGCTGCCTGCTCCCGCCCCCCCCCCTGCAGCCGAGCAATTAGCTGGAGGGGAGAGGGAGGTTTAACCCTTTCCTCCTCCAGCAGATGCTGGCAGCACCAGCCCGGGGAACACACAGCCAGGTAAGTATGGGGGGGGGGTCTGGTGGGAGCCTGAGCCAATGGGGGGAGCTGGCTGGGGAGATGCCCCCCCAGGGCCCCAGGTCAGGCCAGCAACCAGGTCAGGGGGTAGCAATCTGGGGGACCTGGGAATCCAGGACTCCCCATGGGCCCTGGATCTCACCAGGCCAATGTGGGGCAGGTGGCCAGGGATCAGGCCCGCCTGGGCCCTGGGTCAGGCCCACGCAGGCTGGAGGGGGACGAGGAGCTGGAGATCCAGGACTCTCCCTGGGCCCCAGGTCACATTGGGCTAGTGGGGGGAGGCAGGTAGATCAGGGATCATGCCCTTCTGGGCCCCAGGTCATGCTGGTGGCCAGCTGAGAAGATGGCAGTATGGTAAGCAGGCCAGGCCAATGACTGATACCCCCCCCCCCGGCCAGGTGGTAAGGCTGGAGGGCAGGCTAGGTTGGGGTTCCCCCCCAGCTCAAGCTGTGAGGCCAGGGGGCAGGCTGAGCCAGGGATCGTCTCCACCTAGCCCAGGCAGCAAGGCTGTGGGGGCCAGCAGGCAGGCTAGGCCATCGGTTGCCTCCCCCAAGCCCAGGTGATGAGACTGGGTGGGCAGGCCAAGCCAGGGGTCTTCCTCCCAATAAGCCCAGGCAATGAGGTTGGGGGACAGACTTTGTAGTGGTCACCCCAAAAGCTGGGTGGTGAAGCTGGGGAGCAAGCAGGCAGGCTGGGCCATGGGTCACTTCCCCTAAGCTCAGGTGGTGAGGTCAGGGCCAGGGTTGCTCCCTCCTCCCCAAAGCTCAGGTGGTGAGCCCCAGGGGCAGATCTGAGCAGCAGTCGTTCCTCTCCAAAGCCAAGGTGGCAAGGCTGGGTCACAGGCCTGGTCAGGGGTCAACCCCCATCCCTTCCAAAGCCCAGGGGGGCAGGCTGGGCCAGGGGTCACCTCTCAAGTCCAGGCAGCAATACTGGGGAGCAGGTAGGGCCAGGGTTTGTGCCTTCCCCCACCAAGCCAAGGCAGCGAGGCCAGGAGTCATTTCCCCCAGCCCAGGTAGCAGGAAGATCTGGCCAGGGGTCAAACCCCAGGCCAGTGGGCTTGTGGCAGGTATGGCCTGGGGTCAAATCCCTGTCCTCCAGGTCAGTGGGCAGGTCTGGCTGGGATCCCCTTCCCTTAGTCCAGGGGCAAGACTGGGGGGCAGCAGGCAGTATTGGCCAGGGATCCTGCATGATTATTGATCACCAGCCGTTTACAGACATGACTTTTTTGCCTTGTGTTTTGTTCTTTTCTTTCTGGGGTGGACCCTTGCTTTTGTGGGAGGAGTTTGCATTGCTTAGCCATTAAGGTAGTACTTGAATTTCATCAGAACAGGCTGGTATTGACTGATTCCATCACACACACCCTTCATTCACACATCTTGTTTACACATTTAAATGAAATTGCAGAGTATCCACCTAAACCTAGTTTTATCAAGAATACAAAATGAAGTTCTAAATTCACAACATTGAGCTTTGTTGGACATTGGTTATAATGTGTATTAAACTGAGTTAGTTATTTCAGTTATGATATTCAAGAATAGATACTTTTAAGGTACATTTAATTCATTTTATCTATCTGTGTCCCTACATTGTGGCTACAGAAGACTGGCCCTGCACTAGCAGGAAGAATACAGTTAGGGAAAGGAATTTCTTGAGTGAAGTATATGGTATTAACTTATATAGTATTGCCAGTTTCAAGAGATCAAAAATCACAAGAATGGCAAAAATTATTTTTTTTTTTTTTTTTTTTTGCCAAAGATTATACTGTGTTTTAAAACTAATCTCTTGATGTTTGAATTCTCCCTGCCCATCCCAGGGTGATTAGGTGACAGTTAGTGTTGCCTGCCCATTCTTCCACAGATACTGGGTAGGTTTTCATCGTTTTATCCATCTTTTATATTTGCTGACTATCAAGTAAATCTATGGAACTGCCTGTGTCTTGCTTCCTCAGAGCTCCTGTATGATCATTGTAAATGGCTAGCGATCAGACATGACTTTCATCTTGTATTTTTCCCCCCCTCTTTCTGGGGTGGATCCTTCTTGCTTTTCCCATCCTGAGTGAAATGGACTTCTTTGCTTCATGGGTTCCCTACCTTCCCCCCACCTGGTTTGCACGCACCTGTAAGCTGGGACCAGGCCAGAGCTTTTAAATTTCCTGCACTGCAGCATGCCCAGGCATTTGGCCTGGGGCAGGAAGAGCATGGGAAATTGCAGATGCTGTGCTGCTTTCCCTCATGCCTGCTACCCAGCTGCACTTCTCTTATTTTCCTGACACCCCACTCTATCCTCCTCTGCTCCCAACTCTCATGCTGCCACTCAGAAAGTTGTGTGGAAGGGAAGCATCACAGCAAAGTTCATGGGAGGGGTGGGATCTATTTAAAAATCTTGAGAACCACAGCAGTAGATGTGTCTGGTGTGGGTCGGCAGGGTGGCTTCTCACAGCTGGGCATGGAGCCATGTGCCAGCTGTGCACTGGATGCCATCAGCTTCCTGAGTGTATGGGGAACCTATGCAAGTTGGCTGGAAGTCCCAGGTACAGTATGATCCATCACTCTCCCTGCTACTCCTATTTGCGGAGCTTCTTGGCTCCTGATATTCAGCAACAGGAGCCTGGAGGAGTTAGGGAATTATGTGCCTTGTGAGACGCTCCCCTGGGCCGGTTGCCCCCCCCCCCCAGTGGGGGGGGGGGGGGTTTGTGGCACTGCGAGGGTTATTCACCTGGGGCCCTGCACCCCCCCCCCCACCAGGGATGGCCCTGGGGCTGGTTTGCTTCAATTGATCTTCATTAATGATCTGGATGATGGGATAGATTGCATACTCAGTGAATTTGCTGATGACACCAAGCTGGGGAGCATGGTAAACACCCAGGAGGGCAGGAGTAGGATTCAAGGGACCTAGACAAATTGGAGCTTTGGGCCAAACAGAATCTCATGAGGTTCAACACGGAAAAGTGCAAAGTCCTGCACTTAGGACACAAAAAATCCCATGGGCCACTATAGGATGAGGACCGATCAGCTAAGTAGCAGCATTGTAGGAAAGGACCTGGGGGTTATGGTGGCCTGGAAGCTGAATATGAGTCAACAATGTGCTCTTGTTGTCAAAAAGGCCAATGGCGCATTGGTGGGAGTGTTGACAGCAGATTGAGGGGTGTGATTATTCCCCTCTATTCAGTGCTGGTGAGGCTGCATCTGGAATATGGTGTCCAGTTTTGGGCTCCACACTACTAATGCATGCTGACAAATTAGAAAGTACCCAGCGGAGGGCAGTAAAAATGACTAGGGGGCCAGGGCACATGACTTCAGAAGAGAAGGTGGGGGGGGGATGGGATTTGATAGCAGCCTTCAACAACTTGAAGGGGTGCTGCAAAGAGGAGAGAGCTAGGCTGTTCTCAGTAGTAACAGAGGTCAGAACAAGGAGCAATGGTTTCAAGCTGCATCTGGGGCAGTCAAGATTGGATATTGGCAAAAACTTTTTCACTACAAGGGTGTCAAAGGATTGGACCAGGTTACCTAGGGAGGTGGTGGAATCTCCATCTTTGGAAACGTTTATGGCCTGGTTAGACAGAACCCTGGCTGGGATGATTTAGTGGGAGTGGTCCTACTTTTAGCAGGGGGTGGACTAGATGACATTATGAGGTCCCTTCTAATTCTGTGATTCAGAACAAGAATCCCAAAAAGTCAGGCTTCTAAGTCTATCATGAGGCACCCAAATAAATGGCCTGAATTTCCCCCCCCCCCCCCAAACAACTAGTTGCTCAGCATAGTTCAGCCCAAGTCCTCTGTTTTCTTCTGTGTCTCTTGAGCCCCATCAGCACATGTCAGTGTGGTCCATCAGGGGTCAGGAGAAGAGAGTTTAAGGCAGTTTTTCTGTGCTGTCTCAGGTGTATGTAGAACAGTTGTTAGCAGGACTGTCCCAGGATGTGTCCCGTGGCATGATTTGTGTAACTTTCCTGTTCACTTTTGTAATGTAATTGCATGGGTTGATGCCAGTTATGCCATGCAAGAGTTTCTTTTATGAATGCTCATAACATGCTCTACATTATTGCTATGGTATCATGTTTCCTGCAGCATCATGTATGTATAAAGATGTGAAACATGTTCCCCATGTATTTCACACGGCTTGAGGGGAGGCAGAGACTCGGAGCTGTCTCCCAGCATGTAAACAGGAAGCATGCATCACAAAGGCTATGCAAGCTATGGGCTTCGGCCAGAGAGGAAGATCACCAGCCCTTTCTGAACAAAGTGAATAACCTCCGTTAGGAAAGTGTGGCTAAGGGATATTTGAAAAGGAGACACTTTGAACTGCTAGAGGCTTTTTGCCAAGAAACTCCATTTTAAGACAGCTCCAAGGGGCTGAACCTATCCCCATCGCCAGAAGGGCAAAGACTAACTGAAAACCACCCCTGGTCAGGCATGTGGGTAAGATGAGATGGGAATGGACTGCAAAAGTAAAATTTGTTAGAATGTGTCTTATATCTTTCATTTGGTAATGGTTAACTCTTGACTGCATTATTAAATGATTGTGCATTGATTTCCTGTATATTCACTTAAAATCACATTCTAATCAATAAAGTAGTGTTTGTTTTGTAAAACTGTATGGATGCTAGAGAGCATGAGAAAGCAAAAGTAGTTGCATTTGCATTTCTTTGTTAAACAGATGGAGCTGATAAAAATGAAACTTTTCTTTCAGGGATCAATGGGAGTAAGAATTTTTTTTTTAAAGCCATATCATTTAGACTGTTTCTAGCCAAACTTTGAGCATTTCTCTATCTTCCACAGTGGAGTAATCAAATAAGTTAGATTATAGCTCTGGACCAACTCTCTTCTTTCTTATGTTTGCAAGTTTCTTATTGACCACTCCCCATTTGCTTTGTTGTATATGGTGTGCTAGTTACATGATTCCCTGGAGAGCATTCATTTAGTGTGATAAGTAAGTGAACCTTGAAGTTCACTTGGAGGGCACCATGAAAAGAGATTGTCTTTCAACGGTTACAAAATGTTATCATAACTTGTTCAAGGTAGATTTTTTACCTTTGTTTTTGTCTACAGTTATACAATAGCAATAGAGTATCTTGGTGACTTGTAACATGATTTTCAGGCTTCCAGGAGCTGACTTAAGAAAAGACACCCTGAATCCTTTGAAAATGACATGCATGAAATATAACAATACAATATGGTCTCTATTTGGCTTATGTTTTCTTAATCACTTTCAGATTCTTAAAAATTCTCTGCCTTCCCTGTATTTTTGATTTTCAGAGCTCTCTTGATTTTAGTTTCAGCTTGATGAGAAGACACAATTTTCATTTAAAAAATGTTTTCAGGAAGTGGGTGTTCAGTAAACTTAAACAATGTGCTTTGCAGAATGATTAGAGGAAATATGTCACCATAGGCTAAAGAAAGGAAAACAGAGTCATGTTTTCATACTGTTTTCTCATTCAGTTAGTACTAGCTTGCTTTTGGTTTTCCATAAAATCTAGACTTTTCTGAAAATCACTCTTGGCAGTTTTCTCTAGCTATTAAGCAGTTCTGATTTTTCCCCCCTCCCTTTAAGCATTACACAGTGTTACAGTTTATGAAGGTATTAACATTGGTAAAGAGGCAATCTACACCAGGAAAGCTGGGATCTGTAATTGGCTGATTTACTTTCAACTTTTGTCAGTAAAAGTGATAGAAGATGTAGTGTAGATGGTGCATGTCCAACATTGGTCCTCAGTGCAGCATTTAACAATGCTATTGTGTTTAAAAAACAAAACAAAACAAAAAAACCCCCCAAAAACCTGTGACTCATCATTGCTGCTGCTTACAATGTTGAGAGAGCAGGTTATGGTACACTGGTAATTTCTCCTACTTCTAGACAAGCCCAATGAGTAAGGATTTCACTGTAACCTTCAGCAGAAGATTATTGCCTTCACTGAGGTGTGTGTTATCATTTGACTTGGTGTAGTTCTAGTTTGAAAATTTGCCATATAAAATGACATCTGATTATACCCAAATAATAGTTCTGTGGAATATTCAGAGCCATATCTTTTTACTTTGATCGATTTAAAATACTTTTTCATCTCCCTCCCTTTGCTCCTTCTATTCTTCCTTGTTATCATCAGCCAATTTCCTTGTTATGTTCCAGTTACAGGGTCAATAAATTATTACTGTCCAAAACCTTTGGCACTGTATTGCACAGAAATCACTGTGGGCAGAATTTGGTCTGTAAAAGCTTCATGAAAGAATAAGAATATAGGAAAAAGAAAAAACCTAATTTGATACTTAGATCCCAGGATGAGTTTTCTGGATTGGCAGTTTATTTGTAAACTGGGCGAACTTGCTTTGGGAATGTTAAAGCACAATAGACTCCACACAGTGCCATTTGTGCAGTCTCTTTTCAGAGCTGAAGAACCGTACTGCAATGCTGCCTTGCTTTTGTTTGCATTTTAAGGCAAATTATACTATTTGCTGTTCCCTTGGATTCCAGACTCACATCTTCAGTGAGATGAGCCCCCAGTTGGTAATTTCTTGCAAATTCTATATTTAATCTTTAATACTTGGTTTGTTCTTATTTTCAAAGGTTCTGAAGCAAAAACACTTGGAGGATGTGCATCTTCAGCAAGTGTCTGTGAGAAGGTTTGCATCATTCAATCTATTTTCAGTAGAAAACTGCAAAAGGATTACTGAAGAGGAAACTGGGACTTGGGTTCAATACACAAGTATCTTTTATCCTGAATATAGTATCTCTTTAAGGTAACTCATTCAACTTTTAAGATTCTTCAAGTATGTTTCAACTTCTGTACAAAAATCAAATCAGAAGTTATTGATTTATTTGACTGATATTTATGTATATCGAGAGATTAGTTTACCAGTAAACCATGTCAACTTAATTTTATTTGATCATTGCATTAAACAACATCTTCAGTTTTCATCAAGATTCATCGAGTTGCCAGAGGTAGAAAACGTCAATAAAATAGGGATGATTGAGCACAATGGAATGTAAATTTAAGAATGTATTTGACTTTCCAATTAGCTTTTCTTTTAATATGGTTAAGTTCTTCATTATGTAAACGAGCTGATACATGATTTTTTTTTTGGACTGGACATTATTTACAAAGATATTTAATAAATTTGGGGTTTTTCTGTGGTTACAGTAAACTTTTTTGTTCAATTTTATTTCTAGTAATTGGATTTTCAGAAAATTCTGTAATAATAATTTGGGAGCTTTATAGAAAATACACTCAAGACAGGTAGAAGTTGCCAATTGCTTCAGAGAAGGTTTGTACGTTTTACAGAATTGCCAGCGGACTGGCTCTGACAAGAGGGATCTGTACAACCTCCGCAAGAGCTGTTAGCAAGTTTCTAGAAGTCTCCACAATACTGTAATGAGTTACTGTGATGCCCCCCTCCTGTGATCTGGACTGGTGTGCCGCTGTGTCACCCAGTTTTCCACATCTGGGCTGTAAGTTACCCTGCCTTGCTCTGTGAACCCCCACTCTTGGGTCAGCTTATGGCCAGCCTCCGGTGAGTAATTGGTCACTTGTCCACTGGAAGAGTTGTCTCACTAGCTCCTCATGGTATAGACCCCCAGAAAACACCCCCAGTCCCAGATGCAAGCTTGGGAACTACTGTATTGCAGGGTTCAGTGCTGCCAACTGTACTTTGCAAGCTCATTTACACTTGTCCATCAGTTTATCAAAGTAAATGATATGCACCAACTTTGTCACTTTTTAGTGATGCCTCTGAACGTACTCTCACCCGATGTTGCACTACTTTAGATAAAACGAAAGTAAATGTATTAAGATTTATTGTAAGATTTTAAGTGACTGTAAGTCAAGATTCCAGATCCAAAGATTAACAATAACAGTAAGGAGTTAATCACAATCAAATAAAAGAAAACTCTCATTCTAAACTAACATACCTTTGCGAGTCTGTGTTTTAACTTACTGAACAGGTTGGCTGTGGCAGTTTTCACATAGACTCCTCCCTCCCTCTTGTCAGTAGGTTTTCAGTTCTTGGAGTTGCAGAGGAGATGGATTCAAGGGGATAGAGTGACAGACAAAGGTGTCTCTTTCTTTTAACAAGTTTCCTTGACATCCTCTGGGGCCAGGTAATTGTCTGGCAATGGGTATGATCTTTCCCTCTTGAGCCAAGTGCTTAGGCTCCATTTTTCATGTATGCATGCCTCTGCAGGGTGTGAAACAACAGTTTTGGGTTTCAGTTGGGGTCATGACATACCAGAGTTTCATATCTGTACATATGTATAATGTAGGAAACTTGCTACTGTGACAGTAATGTTCAGTAAGCCATGAGAATTCCAAAAACAACTTACGTGACATACTTTGCATTAGACCATACACAGTTACACTGGAAGGGTGAACATGAATGATACATAGATCACACCTCAAGGGCGTACATGGGATGCAGCATGTCACAGTTACCAAACCAGTAAACTCTTCTATGTAATGTTTCTTTTCTCTCCTCCCACTCCTTTATTTCATATTCCTTTCTCCTACTTGTTTGACTTTTCTCACACCTGTACTCACCTCAACAGGCATCAGTGAAACAGTAACTTAAGCATCCCTGAAGAGTTGCTTGTTCTAAAGCTCTAATTAGACCTGCTGAGGGTTTAGGATTTTGTGTTCCCTGCACAGAGGGGAATATTTTAGAGAGCCTGACTCATTGAAATTATTAAACTCTTTTCTGTTTGACTTGGACGTTTAAATTGAATTTGCTCTTGGGAACTAAGATCTACACAAACAAGTGACCTTCATTAATTGTGACATTTACTAGTTTACGGAAAAAATGCATGCTGGTCATCTTAAAACAGCAGCTAGATATAAAGCCAAATACAAAATTATTCTGTCTTAAATTTGAGCCCAAAAAGAATACCCAATTTTTGTTCATTTTCCATTTTTATATTCAGCAATGTTATATAGCCTCAATAGGTCTTACTCACTGAACAGAGCATTTTACTGCTGTTAGTAATCAAAGCAAATGCATTATTTACCCTGCATGTCACCTGTTCCAGACTCGAGTCCTTTCTTTGACTTCTTCACTCAATTTCCTTTGCTCTCCCCTATCAGCTCTGTAAAACTGTCACTACTTCACATCTCCTAGCTTGCTAGTTTCAGATGAGTTTAAGATTGTTCTCAAGCCTGAATCAAATTTCTCCTAGTGTAGAACACTGTCTGAGAAGCATCAGGCTATCTGTATTTTCAAATTTGATACTCGCATACTTATGCCTGCAACTTTTCTGTATCATCTTTTCAAATGATATTTTGTAAATGGTATTTTCTTCTCTAATAAAATTTGTTACTATAGTAGCCAAGGAATGCAGTCAATTTAAAAATCTTATGCATTTCTTTGCTTATGCTAATTACACTTTAATTTATTAGAAGTAAAAGCATTGTAAAACTCTCATTTACTTTTCTTTTATCTTTTGCTTGTTTCTCACCTTGGCCAATGAAAATTGCCAAAGTGCTGAAGGTTGCATTGAGATTTTATGCTGAGGGTTGCTTTAAATGGGCTTCAAGAACACCATAATTCAAATATTGGGATGGTTTCCTGGACGGTCTTATCTAGGTAATGGTAAATGATGCCTAGCAGAGAGGATTTATCCCTAAAGATAAAAAAATATATATATATTTAGATGATCCAATTGTTTGCCTATGGAACAAGCCAGATTACACTGAATACCTCACACTTCTTGTTTCAAACAGTGAGTGAGTGAAACACAGGGACTCTCTGACCTCCCTGGAGTATTTTTCCAGAAGCAGTATATAAATAAATAACGTTAGAAACATCCAGTTTAATAGAAACCCCATTGGTGAATGGTGTCGCCTTCCTTTCGTATAATAACATTTTTATTAGAAGGGTAAAAAAAAAAAAAAAATAGGTTTCCATTGTGAGACATGCATCAATTGCTCTTTGGCCACAGACTGTTTTAGAGGAGCTAATCATTCAAGAGACTTGCCCTCATCTTTTGAACAGAGCATTGTGGAATAATAATGCACTAGTGTGACCCATCTAAAATTTGGATTAAAGGTGACTTGGATTTTCACCTATGTCTTTTTCTCCAAGCCTTAGGATCTTTCTGGAAAAGCCCATTACACATCCTGTATGTTAAAAGGGTTATTAAATATTATTTTGACAGGATTCAATACTTCAGGAAATCTACCAGATTGATTGTGGCTTTTGGTGACAACTCTAAAGGCCAAAATGCATCAATTCAAGGATGATCAAAATAGACTGTGTTGTACATTCAGATATGCTATGACCCAGCTGTAGTTACTGTACTATAGTGTCTTATAGTGGGATTTTCTCCTATGAAAGCCCATGTGAGAAAGAAATTTGTTAGTCTTTAAAAGTACTACAGTTTGTTACAATGTCTTGGAGACTATTCTATTCAGAGAGTGGTGGCTTCAGCAGAATCTTTTTGTCATATTCAGATAGAAGTGATTTTCCAAGTTTCTGACAGGAGCTTGATTCATAACTTTTACAGATTATTATTGCCCAATACAAAGTAAAGATCAGCCGATCTGCCACAGGCACAGAGAGATTTTGTCACAGAACATTTTGCCAGAGACAGTTCTAAGCAGTTGGAGGTGGGAAAGCCACTAGCCCCCCTTTGGGCATATAGAGGACAGCACTGATGCTCTTGGATTTTTAGTACGAGGCAGGAGCAGTGTACAGAGCTAGGAGGTGACTGAAGAAGCAGCCAAAAATGCGGCTAAGGATTCAGGACAATCACAGCCTCAGACTTACTTGTCAGCTGCCACAGAACATCATTTTACTCCTCTCTCTTTCCCTTCCCTTTTTGTTCAGGGTTTCATAGCTCTCATTTCCCCCAAGGAAGGTTCCTGTCTTCCCCAATTCCCTCTTTTTCCCAAGAAAAGTGCTTTTCCCACCCTGAGAATCCAGAGGTTAAAGTATAATTTGACAGGCTCTGGAATCCTCCTAATCTCTGGGGCCTCTTCCTGTATTGTCCAGGCCCCCTTCATGCATGTGCAGGCCCCAGCCCAGGTAGGCATTTGCAACTACTTCTCAGTACCATACACATGAGTTATCGCTCCAGAAAAATACTGGCCCCAATCTTGTCCTCACATGCTGCCCCTTCTACCCCCTTCACCTCCCTGACCTTGATCCTGGCCTCAAACACTGCGCCCCTCTCTGCCTCCCTTCCCTCATCCTGGTCTCACACACTGTGTCCTCCATCCCCCAACCCCTGTTCCAGCTTTACTTGCTGCCCTTGCACCACCATAGATTGTACTTGGTCCTGGCATGAATGCAGAGGACTGGACTCAGCGACTTCCTGTGGTCCGTGACCAGGCTGCTCCCACCCTGAGCACACATGAGAGCATGCTCAGGGTGGGAGATTTGAAAACTCCCCCAGTCTTACCACAGCTCCAGGGCCAGGGCAAAGTGGAACACACGTTCTGCCTGTTTTTTCTATTTTTCAGGGCCCTGGAACTGCGTTCTGGTGTGTTCTGCTTATTTTAACCCCTGTGAGAGTCCCACATGTTTCCAATCTGCCTTCTGAGGTCCCCCTCTCGCTTTGCTCCCCTGAGCCGCAGTATCCCTAGTTGCGATGAAAGGCTGCATGTACATATTTCTGGAGCTGGTTAACACTGCTCTTGTGTCATCTATAACTCCTCCATTGCTTTACAGCTTTCTTACTTTCTAAAGCTTACTTTCTGTAGCTGTTTTTCCAGATTCACTGTTTTGTTTTGTTTTTTCTTGTTCAGGGGACGTTAGGACCTGAGCTAGCAGACATTAACAAGGTTGAACACAAGGCATAAAATGACCCAAACTTAACATGAGCTTGAGCTTTTTCTTCCAAGCACAGTCTTATCAGGACTGTTGAGATGAAACTGCTACCATATCATGAAATTTTACACAAAGCAAATTATATCTTAATACCATACAGCATGACATTGGAAATACTAAGCGTAACATGCAGTGATTATCCGAGTGGAAGAGTATAAGAACATAACCTAAGTCATCCTATTCTGTCCTGAAATGGTCAACTGTAGTAGAATTATCCCCTGCCATGTGCTGCTGCTTTGCATTTCCCTTCCCCCTCCCCACCACAGTCTGCTTTTCTTTTCATAGCAAAAAATCGTTCCTAAAAGCTTTAAATGGCTACGTTTTAAAGGCTGGGTTCCTGTTACACACTGTGTCTCAAATACTTGTGCTGCTCTGGTTGAATTCTTAATTGAACCTGGTGTCTGACAGTTTTCCTTTCAGAGTTACTTTTAAATAAATTATTGCATTGTAGTAAAAATTGCATTATAGTAGTAAGCCACTTTTTCGGAAATCTAACTTTTTAAAAGAATTATCCTCTATATTGAAATTACTCATGTTTATTCCCAGTGTAAAGATGTATGTGTGATGTCAGTATGGGTGGGTGTTGTATGGTGCTTTATTTATTTATTTATCTGGGGTAAAATTCTGTTTGTCTATATTATGGGCTACTTCAGGAGGCCTATTCCTGTGCACCCACCCTTCCTGTCTCTCTTAGTGTTTTTGTAGCATTCCATTCAATTTAGTAACTGAGTACCTCCCAAAAGAATTGGTAGTCATAATGAGGTCCTTAATGAAATATTCAGGTTTTCTTCCTTTGCTGGCTACAGGAAAGAATACTTCAGTAGGATTTTTTTTTTTTGTGCAAGGAGGGACGTGGGATGTGGGGGTAAGATAAATGATTGCTGTGACCTGTCTGTGTTGTAGCCTACCTGAAATGCCAATGTCAGGACAGCTGCTGAAGGAGAGCAGATTCTCTCGGAACTGGTGGGTAATGCTGAAATTAGATTCCTAGACCAGTCATAAATAGTGCTGCTTATTTCCCACACTGGATATTAAGAAGCTACAAGAAGAAATACACAACCCCGTTTCTTCAGCTTCAGTCTCTGGCTCCCAATCAGCAACAGGGTCCAGTAAAGAGAGAAATTATTTAAACTCTTTCCCTTTACAGAAATATTCTCCTGATCCCCAAAGGATCAACCACATTGCCAGATGAATGTAAATTTTTGTCATACCTAAATGTTATGTGGATAGCCATCCTTTAGAAATGAAAGCTAGAGGCTTATTAAAAAAGGAAAGAAACAAGGAGATGTTAAATGCTCAGAGCAATCAGAAACTTACAAATAACTTTAAGGACCATGCATATCAGATTTTCAGCAGAATCAGGGAGTTTTCAGGCCTGTACTCTGTCCTTTGTTTCTTAGTTTCATTGTAGATGAGTTGATCCACAGGTAGGAAGCAGGAATGATGGTGATGGTACCACTGCCTTTTATATCCCTTTGCCATGTGGCTTGTCCTAAACACAGCCACACAACCCATGTCATGGAAAAGTCTGAGTTCCCTGTCCACAGGCCTCTTCTTAAGTGTCTTGGTGACTTATGAGGTGTAGCTCTTGGTTCTTTTACTGTTTTCATTTTACAACTGAGTTCCCTGAAGGACCAATAGGCAGGGCCAGTGCTGCTGCCATCTACTCTGGGGATGCGACCCAGAAACACCACACAAGTTTGAAATATACATATACTATACATATTTAATATTTATATTATGAAACAGTTTCATATATTTAAATGTGCTTATCAGTCTTAGCAAATCATGACTTTTCCATTGGTACCTTGCATGGCATATCCAATGCAATATTTATTGCAATTCTGTAATATTGCTATCGTAATATTATAAATGATCACTTATATTCCAGGCAGCATCACAGTTGACATCATCATCTGGCTAAGGTGGAAAAGCTCTACCAAAGGGGAAGCCCTTGCAGCATGACCTAAATATGGTCAATCTCTGTTTTAGGTTAATCTCTGCTGAAGGGTAGTTCTACATCTTGATCCCTTTGGATGAATGCCACATTTCTGGATTTCACACATTTCATCCTTCGTGATCTGATTGTTCTAGGAGAGTGTAACTGTTTGGGCATTTTTATAACTGACGATGCTGTCTCCAGAGCATCCTGGGACTGGTTTGTAAATGGCTTTGAAGATTGCTGTTGAGGTGTTGAACTGGCAGTCTGGGAGTCAGTGGAGGGACCAGCATGTCGGGCAGAGTACTTATGGAAGCATGACCCGTGGAGAAGGTGGGCTGATGTAGTCCACGTGAACTGCAGTTTTTCTAGTTAATTTCACATTGTTTCAAATGTGGTGAGTCACAGTAATCTAGGCTGTTGTTGTACTTAGAAAATGAAAATGCTAACAGGATTTTATTCAGAGGAAGAAGGCAATATGCCACATTTATTATGAGAAAAAAATAATTATGTTAATAGTTAATATCTAGTGCTTACCTACCTGGCACACACAACCGCCCCCAGATGTTCTTCTGTTGGTCAAGCATAGTTACTAGTCCTGAGTGTTGCTTGTGATTATAGCTTGACTTTGTGGCTGGTATTTGCAGCTCATGGCTACTACCTGGCTGGGGAAGCCAGTCATGAGGAAAAGTGAGGTCTCTGTTGGGCATATGCCTGTGCACTGACTCTTTTGGATGTTGCATAGGACTTTACTTAATGATACACAGTCTCACCCATCTTTTATATCTTTTAGTCCATGGATCTTCCTGTGTCACACTGCCTCAGGGTACTGTATGACCATGAGTCACCAGTTAATGGCAGATGTGACTTTGATTTTGTCCTTAAAAGAAAGAGAAAAAAGCTCTATCTAGTGAGGATTCTTGCTTTTTCTGGTTCTTCAGACATTAAAACGGTGCCAGTAGTTTGTCATCAGGACAGGCTGGAGTTGGAGACTGATTCCATCATACAGCCCTACCTCCCACCCCTTTGGTTTACACATCTAAAAGAGGTTTCAGCAAAACTTAGGCTGGGCAATACAAAATGAGGTAAACATTTCAAAACAGAGGTTTAGTTAAAATACAAAATGAAGTAAACAATTCAAAATGGAGATGGAGTTACATTACGCTTTGATTATGATGATAAAGAACAAGTGAATGAATGAACATGGTATTTTTATCAGTGAATAATAGGCATTATTACAGATAGAAATTCTTGTTGGAAGCAATTCTGTGGTATAAATTCATCTTTAGTGCTACACTGTGAGTGACAAATACACACATCACTGTGGGCTGGTATTCAGTATTGAGGCAGTTTTCTAGACAGCTAGATATGGAAGGAAGTTTTTTTCCATCATGGATGTTACCTGGCCTTCTAGCTTAAGTTTGGAATTGAACAGGGACTCAACTTCAGGATTTTACACTTCTAATCCTCTGTACCCCCATTCCATTTTTGGGGGACTGGATTGGACGGTCAAGTGCTGTTTGTTTTGTCCCTTCAACTAAAGTAGAAAACATTTTTTGTCTTAATTGTGTGTTTATCCAGCTGCTATTTTTTACCAACTCTTCTTTTTCTTTTTAAGTATTTCACTTCAATAGTTTTATTGGTAGGTTTTTCTTAATCTGGTGAAAATAATAGTTTTTGCTTATAGTTTGTGAAGTCTGTAGTAAGAAGTGTACTATTTAATGGCACATTTCCAAATCCATGTATTCTTAGCGAAAGGGAAATTTATTCTTTAAATTTAAATTTTATATTGAATAGTTCTGGAGGTTGGAGATTATGGACTTTTGAAGATGCTACTTTTTCCATAGGCCATGATGTTTATCTTTCAGACAGGAGAATTATTTTTATTAGTAAATTTAATGGTATTAATTTTTTCACTTGTACAATCTATTTACTGTAAAATTTCTGGTTCATTTTAAGCAACAAGAGGAAAATTACTTTTCTAATGGAATTATTTCCATTGATCTGTAATTTGATGCTCTAAATATAAGAATGTAAAACTAGAAAGAGTAATCTCAATTGTTCACAGGAAAAGGTGAATCTCTCCAAATAATTTTAAGTACCATTTGTACAAGACAATGACTGTGTATGTGTGTCTCTCTGTCTTGTAAATGTAAACATCTAGAACAGGGGTGTCAGACATGGCCCTCTTCCATCTGGCCTGTGAAGGTGTTCTTGGGGACTAAACTTTCTATCTAATAGAGGGAGAGAAAAAGGTATGGCAGAGAGAAATTTTGCATACACAGCACTCTGCAATGCCATGTGAGTGCCCTAGTATTTCAATTTGTGGTATGTACGGCCAACTTGAAGTACATTTAAGTCAAATGCCCACAATAGCAAATGATTTTGATACCCCACATCTAAAAATAGTTTTAAAAGAAATAATCAGACTATTTTGGACCCTCTGTCATCTGTTCCTTTTGTATCTACATTCCTAAAACTTCCAGTAGGAATTCAAAACCTATCAATGGGCATTTCAGAACCCATTCCTAAGAAAATTTTCAACACTTCCTTTGAAAAGGGGGAAAAGTTAAGCCACTCGGATTCCCATTGGCAGACTTTGAGTTCCCAGTGTAAGTTTTAGGGGTGTAGGTATGAAGAGAAATATGGTATGACTGGATGACTTTATGATATGACAAAGGATGACTTTCTTCATTCAGGTATTGCTCACTGAGGGGCAATATGTGGCTAAGGGATCCTTATACAGCCAACATCCCTGAAGTAAATTTCATCAAAAGGAAAGCAGATTTTGAAAGATGAGTTGGCAAAGGATTCTAACTAAATATCCTTTACCCAACTGCAACTGTTCCATTGTATTCTAAGATATATATTTTTGAAAAAGAATACTTAGACAAAGGAGCTGTTGTTTCATTTCTTTATCATGCTACATTGGCGACTTAAATGGAAGAGAAGAGGGTTTTTTGCCCTGGTTTATGATGAAGCCAAGTTTCATATAGAATTTTAAGATGGTAATCCTTCTGAGATTTATCAGTTGTCTTTGTCAATCGATCCTGATATTTAGCAAGGGATAGCGAATCCTTTGCTAGCTAATTGAATTACACATAGGAATAATTTTTTACTCTGTCCCACCCTTCCTCTCTGTTACTCCCAGATCTCCACCTTCATAAATAGTCCACGTCAGTCATTTGCTTATGGTTTGGTTTTTTTTGAGTCCTATGTGGAAATATTATTTGGTAGTAGTTCCACTTAGGCTTCTTGGTGCCTTCAGTTTCTAGATCTGTAAACTGATATTTTTTTTTCTTCACTGATTAAACCAAGGATATATGCATATGAGAAATATGGTATATTTTGTTTTACAGCTTCTCTTGCTGCAATGATTACTGAACTAATAGACTGGAGTTCTTGACTCTGTGCTTGCCGACAAGACTAGGATAGTCACAAAGTCAAGATTGACCTTGCCTTAGATTGTGGTTCATCTTCTAATGTATCCATTTGCTGTGAGAATTTACTCAGATAGCAAAGAAATAAGACAAAAAATAAAGGAGACAACCACGATTAATCAAAACAAAACAAAAAAATCCCCAAATGTTGTTGTTCTTTTTTGTTCTGTTCCCCCTGGGAAACTTTGGATGTTTCGCACACCATCTCTTGTATACAAGTCCCCAGTATATTGTAGATTACTGTTAGTGCCATACATTTGGTTCATATGTTGTGGAGTACAAGAATTCATTCTTTTGATGAATTCTCCTTAGGCTATTTAATGGAGTTGCAGTCAAACTTTGGGAATTTGTTGAGATCATGGAAATGTTTACTGTATCTTCATTTGCTTTGTCTGAAGAGGTTAGATATGTTTTGAATTGTTTACAGATATTTGGTACTATTCAATGAAAAAATTATATTTTTTTCTAAATCTGTTGAGTGCATCCAGCCCTTGCACATAAAAACATTTTACAGAAAATAAAGATGCGGAAGCATAAGAGGGAGAGTGAGAGTGGGATGGATTGAAACTGCCCAGGGAATTAAGGATGGGATTAAATCAGAAGAGTAGAACCAGGACATGAACTTCAAAGATGAAAAAGACAGGGCCCATGGGAACCAAGGTAGAGTCTGGGAGCTGCTATAATTCTAAAATACAGTTTATGCAGATATATTTGTCCTAACTAGCTGTATTTTGTTTGCCACAATCAGCATATGGGTTTTGAAGTTGTGGCCCACTTTGTCTGTTCCTTTGATGATGATGAGATATGAACATCTTACAGATCTTCAAAGCTTCTGTTAAAGTGGGATCTTCTTCCGTGAAAGCTCATGCGATAAATAAATTTGTTAGTCTTTAAGTGCCACAGGACTCCTTGTTTGTTTTGCTGAACTAGACTAACACAGCTGTCCCTTTGTAACTTGTCTAACTTTTTGTGCTTATTATGCATCTGACACCAATTTGTAATCAATATTGTAGTTTGTAATGGTTAAAAGTGCACACCTCTGGTTTCCTCTGGTTTTGAAAAAGGTGGATAATAGTGAAACACTTAGTCAGCATGTTACCTGGCCATAGTGACTGGTCGACCGAGAGTAAGAGCCTACCACTACTGCTAGTTAATGGAGGTTTTATTTCAATGCAAAGGCCTGTATTTTGGTGTTGGAGGTCTCTGGCTGTATCTCTATAGATGTAGTGGGCTGGTAGATGGGTACGTTGCTTTAATATAATTTTGGAGATACTCAAATCATTCTAAGTGAATTCTGACTTTTTAAAAATCTGGACTGAAAGCTGTAGCACTGAAATTAATACAATAGACAATTTAGGCACCATTTATTACAGAGCGTATATGTAGGTTCCTTTTGTGACTCTTAATGAGTAGTTAAACTATTTTATAGTTTAAACATATGGCATTTTATTTTGATTTGTAAGATTTAATTTGCTGTTAATCTTCCTTTATATGGATGCATTGTCATGTATAGTACTAATAAAATTAAACTGATGTAAAAGCAAGACAACTTATTACGTACTCAGCTTTGTTCCTGTTAATACAAATGAATAAATTTGAGTACATATTAATATTAAGCATAATTAATAATCTCGTTTAAGAATTGGATTTCTGTTTTTCTCATAACACTTGTACTGTGTGTAATCTAATTAGGCAAAATTTGCTTACTTTTTAAGATTATTTTAGTATTGAGAATATAACCTTTTGAGATGATCTTCCAGGTTTTAATCCTAACACTTAATTTTCAGAACATTTCTCATTATCCTCCCCCTAGTGGCTAAAATAATATCTGTTCATTACATGGTAATTAAAGGTGTGAAAAGATTTGTGAGATATGAACATGTATGGTAAACTTACTGTTAAAGAAAAGACTCAAGGATATATTTATTTGGTGATAAAATGAAAATATCTGTTGTCTTCTAGATGTAATAATGGACTCTTAAATATTGAAGATGTTCTGAAAAGCTTTGACAACACAGGGAATGTCTGTAAGTTATTAATTTATTCTATAAGTTCAGTGTTATATTGGTGGAAGCCTGATTTTTATTGACATAATGTTTTGCAATATGAATTTTCTATGCCAAATCTGTCTTACCTGGGAAACATTGATACTGTGGTGATGATGGTCTATAAAACCTTATTGTAGATAAATGCATGTTTGTTTGCCATTTTACATATTAAAATTGGAAAAGGGCAGTTCTTATAAATGCAGATTGCTGATGTTTGTTTTTAACTCCTGGCTACAAATTTTATTTTGGGGTTAAGACATAATGTGTTGGGCAGCAAGTGTTGTGGATATGTTGCTGTACACAGCCTACATATTAGAAAGGCCAAAAGGTTCTTGCCTGCTACTTAGTAATAGTATTTCAAGTTGAAGAACCATTTATCCTCCCTCTCTTGAGTAGGCACTTTATGGTATATGTAGTATAGTATAAGTGAGGGAAGAAACAGAGTAGATTTTCAAGGGCTTTGTTAGCCTACTTTGATGCTTGTGTAGTAATTTATGACTGGCATTAATACTGTCGAAACAGACTGTCTATATACTCTGGTATTTTGTCTGAGAACCTATTTGCAAATCTCAAATAAATGAATAAAATATTCTATTTATTGATAATTTTTAAAACAATGGAGCTGAGAAAACCTATAATATATTGGAAAACAAAAATGGCAAGTGGGGAGGGAATGGAATAGGAATATTTCTACATGTTTTGAGCATCACCATTGTAAAAGATACACTGTCTTTTTTATCATCTCATGTACTGTGTGCATGATCCTTCAGTATCTCATACTTTATTCCAGGTTTGCTTGTTGCTTTTTTTTATTATTATTTAACTGACAGATTTAAAGAAGAAAGCTGCAGGTCACTAAGGTTCACAAACTCAAGAGACAAATTAATTTTTTTCTTCTCGTCCTCCAGGCTATGACATGAGCAGGGGCATAGCTGGTGCTGGGCACCTGGGGCATGTGCCCCGAATCCCAGCGCCGGTGTCCCGGTTCTGGCAGGCTGCCCCCCCCGGGGTCTACGGCCCCATTGGGCCGGAGATCCGGGGCCCAGCCGCCCATGGCCTCGGCAGCCCTGTCCCCAGCTAGAGATCTGGGGCTCAGCCGCCTGCAGCAGCGGTGGCCACTTCCTCCTCATCCCCAGCCAGGGATGTGGGGTCCAGCTGCCCGCGGCAGCTTCTGGCCCCATTCCTGGCTGGGGATGCAGGGCCCAGCCGTCTGTGGCGGCTTCTGGCCCTGTCCCCAGCCAGGGGGCATGGCCTGCGGCCAGGGGTCGTGGCCTGCGGGCCTGGGGCGGGACCTGGGGCCGTGCCCTGGATCCTTCCCCGGGGCAGCGATGCCCCTGGACATGAGACTGAGTAGTTACTTCAAAAGTATTGTCTTTTTCCTTATAAAAGTATATTTCAGTGAACACTGACAATTCAGTAGTGTAAAAAAAAATAAGTTTATTAAAGTAATCTTATGTCTTTAAAGGAAAATAAATCTTTTGACCTCAAAGACAAATCACTCTAAAGTATGGATAGCTGTTTGAAACTAACATTCTATGCCATCCATTCTTGACTTGGTAGCCTTCTTCATTTTTTACCACAACAGATTTATTCTGCACAGTCTAATAGAAAATGTGTTTTTGAAGTACTGCCAGGTAGGTGAAGTAATTCAGAGATTTCAGAAGAGAAATGAGATCTAAAAGATTTACAAGTAGCCAACGGAATGATATCAAGGGTGAGGGTGAAAATTGGGCAGAAGGTGTGGATTTTGAAATTTCCACAGGACTCTCGTTTTTGTGGATTTTGAGGATGCGTTGGGATTTTTGAGGGGAAAGAATTTATGGTTCTGTATAACCTGAAAACTTTATTATTAATGATTTTATGTTTCCTTCCAGGTCATTGATAAAAAAGATTAAGTAGTATTAACATTATCACCAAACTTGTAACTTCATCATCATCATCATTTAGGAAAAAAGTTAGACAAGATCTATTTTCCATAATCCATCTTTATTTAGCACGACTAATATTATCCTCCTTTAATTCTTAATTAACAGCTGTTCCATTATTTTGTATGAAATCAATGTCAGGCTGATAGGCCTTTAACTACTTAGTTCAACCCATTTAAAATATGCTTACTCTGTGGGCAGTTAGTTGTCTTTAATATTATTTTGCAATTAAATTGATACCTGTGTCTGTTGTACAGCAGTTTCTAAATTATGTTTAAGGAAATATTTTTATTAGTGCATTTGCCTAAACATTCTGAGTTAGAATATTCATTCTTCATCTTCTTCAAGTGTTTGCTCATGTCCATTCCCAATTTAGGTGCGTGTGTGCATGCTTGCCATGAGTCCAGTAACCTATCTCACATAGTACCAGTCCCCTGGTGACAAATGCTGGGAGCCTGGTCTCATAATGTCCTGGTCTGGAGAATGTAGCCTTGACTCCAGACTGCCCATGCACCAGTGAACAGTGTTTCAAAGATGGGGACTGTCTGGCAGATCTGTTCCTAAGCCCACCTTTGTTAGTGCTGAGTCCCAGAGCAGCCTACTGTCCCTCAGCACTGGAGGTACAGGCAACGCTAGCAGATCTTTCATGGCTTGAAAAGCCTCCAGGGTTAATGAAAGCACTAGGCAATGTGGGCCTCTCCTGCAACCTGGAGTCAGCGAAGGGCCTGGGGCTGGGGTCACTACTCATAGTGGCGAGGGCCCTTTTATTGTTGGGGGGATTGGTGGCCCACCCTGGATCTCACCTTGTCCCTCCTGCCTTATTCTCTGTGGACCAGTCACTAGGGCCTGGTGATGTTCTGACTAAGTGTTTCACTATTATCCACCTTTTTCAAAACCAGAGGAAACTAGAGGTGTGCCCTTTTAGCCATTACAAAATAGATTACAAATTGGTGTCAGGTGCATAATAAGCACAAACAAGTTTGATAAGTTCCAAAGGGACAGCCATCTTAGTCTAGCTCAGGAAAACAAACAAGGAGTCCTGTGGCACTTAAAAACCAACACATTTATTTATCGTATGAGCTTTCGTGGGAGAAAATCTGACTTCATCCAAGGCTTTGAAGATTTTTAAGGTGTTCATATCTCATCATCATCATCTTCATCAAAGGAACAGACAAAGTGGGTCACAACTTCAAAACCCATATACTGATTTTGGCAAACAAACTACAGCTAGTTAGGACAAATATATCTGCATAAACTGTATTTTAGAATTATAGCAGCTCCCAGACTCTTCCTTAGTTCCCAAGTGCCTTGTCTTTTTCATCTTTGAAGTTCAAGTCCTGGTTCTACTCTTCTGATTTAATCCCATCCTTAATTCCCTGGACAGTTTCAATCCATCCCACTCTTTCAGTCACACCCACGCTCTCCCTCTTATGCTTCCCCATCTTTATTTTCTAAAAAATGGACAATTATTCCCTTAGCAGTACCTGTAGGAGCCTATTCTTGTGCAGTGGCATGAGTATGCACCCACATATAGATGTCAACAACTTCCCCTCCGTCTCAATTCTTTCTTGCTGTCAGTGATGATGCTGGAATGCCTCTTGCCTTCGCAAGCCTCTTGCTGTACCTAGTAGTTGTTTTTATTCCTATTCTGGTTAACAGTGGATATATAGATACAGTTCCTGTTAGCAGTTGTTAGAATCCTAGGATTGGAGCATGCCCTGTTCTCCATGGTTTAAACTCTGTGCTTGATGCAAGAAACCTGTGTTGAGGAGAGACTAGCAACAAAGTTGGTTCAAGTGACTGGGGGAGGCATATGTCATGAGAACTGCAAAACTTGTAGAAGATTTTGTCTTCCAACTAAGAGAGAATGTTTTTAGGTGTGAGGGTTGGGTGCACTTAACAGATTTAGAAAAAATATAAATGTTTCATTGAGTAGTACCAAATATTTGTGGATGATTCAAAACATATCTGACCTCTGCAGACAAAGCAAATGAGGATACGGTAAACATTCCCATGATCTCAACAAATTCACAGTTTGACTGCAACTCCATTAAATATCCTAAGGACTGGATCTCTTTGTTTGAAAAATTTATCCAATGGCCAACTTAAAGCTTCAGGTGATCTGCTGATCAGTAACAGGTGCTGTGGGGAGATACCACTACAACCAGGAGGGTCACTGCCCAGGGAAGGACCTGGGGCATAGACGCAGTCCCTGCCCTCCACGGCCCAGATTCTTCACTGGGGTCCGATCTGGCCTTGGGCTCCTGTCACCTCCTACCTGCCCTGGATCCCTGGCCGGGGCTGGGGAAGTGGCTGGAGAGGGTGGCGCTGCCGCAGGCGGCCTGGCCTGAATTTCCGGTGGGGGACTGGGCTGTGAGCTACAGGCGCCGCTGTGGCCGGGAGAGGCAGGTGCCATAGCCAGCAGCCGTACCCTGGATCTCCAGCCTGGAATATGGCTGGGAGACGCAGGGGCTGCCCTGGACACTCAGGGCACTGGTGCTGGGACTCGGGGCACGTGCCCCATGTGCCAGGCACCAGCGATGCCCCTGACTACAACATCAGATTATGCAAATTTATTTAGCAACTCTCTTTGCGCCCTCATCCAAACAGGAATTTAAGGCCATTGTGAAAGAGGGAAAGGTGGTAATCAGGGCTTTTCTGTACGTGGCATCCGATGCAATGGACTCTGTAGCTAGGTCAATGTCCTTAGCAGTGTTGATGAGTTGGGTGTCATGACTGCAGTCCTTGGGTCTCCCTTCACAGGTCCTGTACTTTATACAGGACCTTCTTTTTGATGGTGTGGCCCTCTTCGCTGAACAAATGGACTCTAGGCTGCATGAGATGAAGGACTCAATGACAGCTCTGAAGTCCGTTGGGCTTTATACTCCATTTTTCTCCAGGAGATGCTTCAAGCCCCTGCATCAGCAATCATCAGGGGAGTGCATCCATAAGGACTCCTATAAGAAGAGAGGCAAGAATTATAAGAGACACTAGGCTGTTTGTCATCAGCCAGTCCTCAACTAGGCCCTAACCACCACAGTCGGGGTCAAAAACGAGTCTTTTGAATATGTGCCTCTAACTGATTTACCAGTTTTATCTGTGGTTCGAACCTCCTTTGTTTTCTTTTTGTTTGGCCTGCTTCTTCCTAGACTCGGCCTCCATCACAGCAGATCAATGGGTATTCACAACAGTGGTGCTTGGCTAAACTCTCCAGTTTGCCTCATTCCCTCCTTGTCCCATCTCTTTCTTCATCCCTCTTGAGGGACCTCCTTTCATGAGCATCTCCTTGACCAGGGGATACCAGTGTTCTTACAGGTGAGTGCAGTGTAAGAGATTACCTGGGAGCTCCATGGATGAGGTTTTTATTTCCTTTAGTTTCTGTTTCCAGCGGTGAAGAGAGGGTTGAGACCTATGCTGGACTTAAGTGGGTTCAACAGTTAACTCAGGAAGTTAAGATTCCATGTGGCTTCCTTAGCCGCCATCATTTCCTCTCTGGATCTTTGTGACTGGTATACCACTAGACCTAAAGGATGTTTATTTTCATATTTCAGTCTTCCTCGGCCCCAGGAGATTCCTACTGTTTGCTGTAAACGATGACCATTACTAGTGTGCAGGGCTTCCCTTTGATTTTTCAACTGTCAGGGGTTTTCACCAAATGCATCTTTGTGCTGGTAGTGTACTCCTGAAGAAGAGGGGTGCTGGTGTTCTCTTACATGGACAGTTGGCTCATCAAGGGTGGGTTGAGATCCCAGGTCCAGACCAGTAACAGATGACCCAAACCTTTGCCAGGTCCTAGGCCACCTAATAAATGAACAGAAATTGGCATTCATCTCCTTGCAGAGGATAGAGTTCATAAGGGTAATGCTAGACTTGTCCAAAGCCACAGCATTCTTTCCGGAGGAAATGTTCTTGGCTATGACAGACATCAAAGCCCACATTTCATCCTATCCCTTCGTGGTGGCAAGGGTATACTTCAGCTTCCTGGACCGCGTGGTGACCTGCAACTTTATGGTTCCCCATGCCAGATTGTACCTCAGACGCCTCCAGATGCGGGTGATGTCAGTGTCTTCAGAAAGGCACCACCTTGGACGTGGTTCTTATTGGATCCTTTGGAAGAGCTCACCTCTCTGAGGAGGTGGATGGATCTGTTCCAGGTGCTCTCAGGAATGCTTTCCAAAGCATCCTGGTAGTCGGTGATGCTGATTTCTGAGGCTTTGGACAGGGGATTGGGGTGCTCATGTGGGGGAACTGGGGCTACATATCACTACTAAGGAGCTCAGAGCAATTCATTTATTTTTTATGGTCTTCCTACCACATCCTGCCAACAAGGTGGTGCAGATACTCATAGATAATACAGCCTCTATATTACATTAAGAGGGGGGAAGGTGTGATCCCCGTGCAAGGAGGCTGAGAGTTTGAGACTTTTGTGTGTCTCTCAACTTTCTCCCAACCGTGGTACCTCTCTCTGGGGTCAGCAACTCTTTGGATTGTCTCAGCAGTTCCTTCTGCTCTCACCATAAGTAGTCTCTCCATCCAGACATGGCATTTGCATCTTCCAAGGATGAGGCAATTCCCAAGTGGACCTCTTTGCCGCCACAGACAACAAAAAGTGCCCCTACTCCTGCTCCCATCACGGTCTCAGTACAGGCTCTTTCACAGACACCTGTCTCTTCTCCTGGTCGAAAGGTCTTTTGTACACCTTCCCACCAATGCCTCTGATCCACAAAGTTTTCATCAAGGTAAAGAGAGGCAGGGCATGGGTCATCTTGGTCATGTCAGCATGGCCCCAGAAAGGTTGGTTCAGGATGCCTCTGCAGTTGCTAAGACCAAGATGTTGGACCCTGCTGATGATCCCATGCAAGATCAAGGTTGCCTGCTTCCACCCAAAGCTGAGCTCCTTACATCCAGTGGCATGGGTACTCCATGGCTGAGTCAGAAGGAACAAATTTGTTCAGCCCAAGTTCAGAGCTTTCTCCTAGAAAGCAGAAAGCCATCAACAAGATCGACCTGTAGGGCTAAAGTAGAAGTGTTGTGCCTGCTGGGTGACTGAAAGTGGCATGTCTCTGATGACGGCATAAATCCTGGCAGTTCTGGAATATCAGCTATACCTGAAACAAAGGGATTGGCCATCTTGTCTGTTAAGGTCCATGTGGCTGTCGTATCTGTTTTCCAGCCCTTGGTGGAAGCTAGAATAGTCTTTTCACATGAAACTATGGTCAGGTTCCCTGAGGGATTAAAAAGGCTTTTCCCACCATTAAGGGAACCTTGTCCACACTGAGGCCTTGAACTTGGTCCTTTCTAGGCTCACTGGTCCATCCTTTGAACCCTGCTCCCTCCCACATCTTTCCTGGAAGATTGTCTTCCTAGTGGCTATTACTTCTGCGAGATGTGTTTCAGAGATCAGGGCCTTAACATTAAAACCACCCTAGCAGGACAAGGTTCAACTGTGCCTGCACCTGGCTTTTTTTTTGCATGAGGTCATTTTGAACTTCCACCTGAACCAGGACATCTTTCTGCCTCTCTTTTTTTTTTTCCAGCCCTCTCAGTTCCAGTGAGGAGAAGCACATGCACACTCTCAATGTGAGATGAGCCCTGGCATTTTACATGAACAAGACCAAACTTTTTCATCATGTTAACACAGTTCTTTGCAGCCATTATAGACTGCATGAAAGGTATACTGCTTTCTTTGCAGCATATTTCAGAGTGTATTATAGCCTGCATCCAAATCTGTTATGAGCAGGCCAGAGTCATGACTTTCGAGGCCCTGACAGCCCACTCAATTAGGGCGCAAGCCTCATCAGCCACCTTCCAAGCTTATATATGTATCCAGACATCAGCAGGGCTGCAACCTGGTCATCAGTACATACCTTCATGTCCTCCTATGCCTTCATGGAGCAGGCTTTGGATGACCTTGGCTTGGCAGAGTGGGTGCTTTAAGTGTCATGTCCATGGACTCCTGCCTGCCATCAGAGATACTGCTGGTGAATCACTTAAATTGGGAATGGACATGAACAAACACTCCTAAGAATGAACCATTACTGAGCTGCAACTGTCGTTCTTCAAGGTGTGTTGCTCACGTCGACACCTACCTACCTCCATGTTAATTGAATTTCCAGCAAGAGGGAGCTGAGAGGGAGGGGGAGTCAGTGGTGCCTTGTATACAGACGCATATGCGTGTCACTGCAGGGGGCACTAGATTCAGCTTCTATGGGTACTATACACTATTCCAATGATATTTGTTCTAAACATGCCTTGTGAGGTATCATTTAAAAACTACTAACACACTGGTTTATTAATATAATTGTATGTTAACATTTTATGTGAAGTTATGGATTCCTACTGTGTGATGTTACTAGAACATGTTTAAGATCAAATAGGCAAGCCTAGGTAAACAGGTCTGTTCTAGATGCCGGAATATGGGTTTACTTGGTCACACATACAGTAACTTCTTCTCTACCTGTTGAGCTGGTATGGGTTTTAGTAACTTGTAAGGAGCATACTATATACATATAGGCTGATCACAGGAAACTCTGCCATTTGCATAGTGCTTTAGGGTTTTTGTCTGAATTATCAGAGAAAAATATAAAACATTGGCATTTTTGTTTTGCCTACTCTATATTGCTGCTCATTATCCGGAAGACCAGTGTTTTAGTACATTATATACTTTCACTACATATTGATATTTAAACTGTTTTATAAAAAAAGAAATAATTCTGTGTATTTGCACATCCAATGTTTTCTAAACCATAAGATCATTATGGTATCAATTAAGTATGAATTATTTTATTTCTTAGGTTTTTCCACTAAAATTCCTGGTAACATACCTGTATTAACACAACTTCCTTTAAAAGACCATTTCTTGTTTATCTTTTTGTGGTTTGGTACCTGCTGTATTGCACATTGTTCTTTTTTCCTATATTTCTTTAAATAGTCTTGTGACATCACTGTACATATTACCCGTTGTTACACTACCAGTAAATATTATCTCTGTATAAGATGAGCCACTAGCTGGCAGCATTATATAAAATATGAATATACTGGTGTTAAGGAATACATGTGACTGCTTCTAAAAGTATTACCTGATATAGGTAAGATTATATGAAAAACAGAATTAAAAGAAGCTTGAATAATTCTTCCATAGAGCTATAGAAGAAGCAACAGTAAGCTATGTACATGAAGCTTCTGGCATTAAACTGGAAATTGCTGCTATGTAGTTTTTGCTCAGACTGCACCCTAGTGCCTGGTTTCTGTCTCTTAAAAATAAAATAAAATAAATCCAAGGATGCATTGTTAATTAACATTACTGCTAATTGCAACTGGAAATTAGGAGTGTTGATTTTATTTTTTTTAAGTGTGCATGTTTTTTATTTCTGTTGAATAGTTCCCCGGTGTCTTTTGTGGGGAACAGTTTGCAAATGAAATATCTGTGCACATCTCTTATCTTCATACTTACCTTCCACTGCCAGACTTCTGCATAGGCAAGAGGCGGTCTGTTAAAATGTAGGAGCAGTCTGGGGCAGAGGAATGATTGGGTAGTTCATTCTCCTTTGACAACAATGTGCCATTTGCTAAGAATCCGACATAGCTCTGAGCTTTATTGACCTTATCATAGGGTGCTCCTTTAAAGGAAGTTCTGGAAGCTGTGGACAACTGGTGAAGCCCTAGCAGACTGGTTCAGTGCAACTGTGTTGACATCATAGGGTGGTATCAGCAGGTTTGGGAGCAGACAAGCGGCTTATTTTATAAAGAGACAAGCCCCCTACAGCAGGCGAATATTTGAGAGAAGAGTCTGCAAGAAGAATATTCTGAGTGTTTCTTCCTTTGGCCTACTCCAGTGAAAGCAGGGCCCACAATTGTTGGATGATTATATCATATAGCAAACGTCCTTTGATTGATTGATTTTTTTTTTTATTTTATTCAATAAAAGTAAACCTGATCAAGTGAAGTGACTAAAAGATTAAATTATCAAGAGTATAAATCACCCTCATTACTTGCTGTAAGCCTAAATAAGTTGCACTGAGTCGGAAGCTGTGAAATAAAATGTTTAAGGATTATGGCATTTTCAGGAAACATCCACTTGACACCTCCATAAGTTTTTCACCCAAACAGCATACTCCGGAGAGTTGTAGTGATGTGGTGCTGCATATCCACCCCAGGAAGGAGTTGACTTAGAAAAATACTTGTAAACTTCATAAAAGATGATCTAATTGTTCAAACAGTCCCTTGATTTGAAATCACTATGAATTCAATTTGTTTGCTTGCTTGTGAATTGACTATTTGAGTGTAAAATTATGTGTTCTGGAACTGAAAAAGCTGCAGAGGGTGCTGCAGTTACAGAACTAGCTATGCATATACTCCAAAGTAGCTACTGAAGTGAGCAAGTAGCGTGAAGACTTAAACTTTCAATACGTAATAGACAAGTTGTAGGTTTTTTAATTCTAGTGACTATTTTAACAATACTGTAAAACTTCATTTATAGAATATGACTTAACAGTCAAATGGTATCGTCATTTTTTTGCAACTCTAAGAATTCTCTGAGACATACCTATTAGCGAACTCTAGAAAGTAGTCCCTCATCATTAATTTTCACAAATAGTTTGCATGATAAGTAGCAACTTTGTTTCTTTTTTTGAGCATTAGTCATATATAGTCTTGTGCTGAAGTGCAGTGGCCAATTACATTGATTTGGTGATATTTAGGAATGATATGAAGAGATTTCCTTATTGACTTCTTTCTCTGTGAGAAAGAGAAAATAATACATCATAAATTATTTTGCAAAGTTTTTTTGTTCAAAATGGTGTTGGCATTTGCTGGAAAAAGTACATTTTTGTACAATAATGTCTTGAAAAATATACATTACATGACTCTTCAGATGCAAAAGTCTGTGGTGTACAATTGGATATAATAATACGCTCAGATAAATGAAGGCAGGCTAATAGTTAATCTAACATAAATTCCATCCAAGATAAAACTGCATGTTTATTTGCAGAGTCTGAAGAGCAATGTATTTTCCTGAAACATTTTTAAAAATCTGGTTTCGGTTGTTAACCAAAAATGTCATGGATTGAAATCTCAACACAGATTTTTGAAAGCATGATGACTAGATATTTTTCTTGTTATTGAGCTCATCCTTCCATTCTGTTCATCACAAAACAGTAGCAGAGACTCTCATTATCTACTGAATTGTTTTTACTCTAGTGAATTTTGATTGAGATACTAGAAATTCAAAAACATCAATGTCATCTTTTAGAATGTGGATATTGTTTTTACAAATGTGATTCCCTCTCTTTCCAAAATGAAGTATTTATTTGACATTAGCTTTCTTCCACTTTATTTAGTTTTGGAAAATGAGCATGAGCTGTGTTAACTTTTCTGTCTTTTCTTCCTGCTAAGGTTCTGAGTATTTTTCAAGTTATTGTGCTAAACAAGAACTGCTTTCTCTACTTAAGTCCAGCTTTGTTGTACTAAACTTTGAGAAATAAATTTGGTATGTGTATTATTTCTTCTTTTATTTTCAATAATTTTAAAAATTGTATTCATATTGTAAATTATGATTTTTTCGTTCTAAAACAATAATTAACATAACTTTCTTGCTCCAATCTCTTCCTAGTTTTAAAAATCTGCTGTTGTGGAGGGAATCACAATGGCTAATATACAGAAAACAACAACATTTCCCTACTCTTTTTCCTCTCAGAATACGTGGAAGTGGAGGTTGCATTTTCTTTCCCAGCAATGGAATGTAAGGCTCTCGTTAGAGGCCTACTAGTTTCTTCATAGGTCTCACTGGGTAGCTCAAAGATATCTGAGCTCCTCTATGGAGAGATTGTGGCAGCTACTGATTCATTACGGCTGGAAGGAGATGCCATCAAGCTGTCTGGGGAAAAGGTTAGAGGTGCATGCTGCTCCTGCATTTCATGTAACATGTCATTCAGTTAGATGCCACAAGGGAGAAACAGACATTCTGCAAATAGTGATACAGAAACTCCTGCTGCTGTTCTGCTTTTGGAGGCACTTTTTGTTTTCAGTGATGGAAGAAGTATTTCCCTCTTGATGCTTCCTGCCTCCTATTCATCGTGAATCGTATCCCTAAAATTGCCATTTAGCTTGTTCCTGTGGGTATGGTTGTCTCATGTAATCGACAGTTAGTATTATTCAGTGCCTTAAAAAAAAAAAAAAAAGGTGCCAGTGCTCTCCTTTCCCCTGCTGTCCCCACCGTCACCAGCTAAGCATCAGGGCTGGCAAAAATGGCGCTGGTACTCTGTACCCCTGCATACCTTCACAAACAAAACACTGGTGGTATTCTTGGTTAGAGCTACATACCCTCCTGAAAGAGAGATGGGTACATTTTAAATTTTTAAGTGAGTAAATGCAGGATGTATGAATTTCCCAGAATCTGTGGGTGACAGAAATGATATTCTATATCTCCTGAAGATAAATTGTCTCTTGGAAAGTTCACATTATCAACTTTAAAGTCCTGCCTGTAACTTCCTAAAAATTTGTTTTAAAATAGAGGTACCTAAAAATTGTCTCACTGTGTCTTTATAGGGGGAGCCATCACAGGGATATACCTGCAGGTGAGAAGAATCAAAAGCCCTAACCCCATGGTATAGAAGTCTGCTGTTCACCAAAATCATTAAATATTAATTAAGACCATATAATCGGTTCATGCTAACATTGTTGGACTCCTTGATTTTTCTGAGAAGTAATAATGGCTTTGCAAATCTTCTGTCAGATTCTAATCTAAGCCATGCAGATTCAATGTGCATTGAGATATCATTCCAGAAGTGATTTTAAACCACTGTAGACTGATCTAAATGTTTGTGAGCATACCGCTTGCAGGAGTTAAACCGGAAAAGAAAAGCGGAGGTGGTACTCTTCAAGGATCCTTGCAGAAACCAAGTTTATATTGTAAATCTTGTGGAATTTCAAAATGTGATCCTGCATGCTCTGCTAGGCATCTTTAAGCTTGACTGCTCCTTAATGCATTGCAGATTCCTTGCTGACCTCTGTGGAGCTCAGTTCTCCTTTTGGTGTGTTCAGAAAACCCTGTGAACTCTGCACTTTTGCTCTGTCTTGTCAGATTCAGAGGTCAGTTTTTGAAGTAGCGGAAAGAGTAATCTGATCATTCTTACAGCTACCAACCACTTATCAGAGAAGTGACAGGAGAATGATTAAAGGGTTGGGAAACATGCCTTGTAGTGAAAGACTCAAACATCTTGATCTGTGAGAAACAAGCAAGGAGTCCTGCGGCACTTAAAGACCAACAGATTTATTTTTTGCATGAGCTTTTGTGGGAGAAAATCCCTCTTCATCAGATGCTTTGAAAACAGGGGAACTTACGGAATAGGAGGAAAATAAATGCAGGGAAGTGGAAGTCATGGGAGCAGGTCATACTGAAGCAGCAAACCAAAAGAGGTGTTAAGATTCAGCCATTGGAAAGCAGCACTTAGAGAGGAAGGTGAGGCCAAATCATCTGTTGTAATGGGACAAAAATCCATAGTCATGCTTTAATTCTGCTTTCCCACAGTTGAATTTGCATTATCAGTTCCAATTCTGCTGTTTCTCTTTGAAGTCTTGATGTCCTACTGAGTTGCTTGAGCACAGTTGTTAGCAAATAGTCAACAGAGTGATTAGGAAGATTGAAGTGCTCAGCTACTTGTTTTAGTATTGTGTTTTCTGATGTCAATTTTGTGCTCATTTATTCTTTTGCGCAGAGACTGTCCTGTTTGTCCAATATATAAAGCAGAGGGGCATTTCTGGCACAGGGTGGCATAAATCACATTAGTGGATGAGCAGGTCAATGAGCCCGTCTTACCCTGCTCAGCTGTGCGTTGTTCATGCACAGACACCAGCAAGCCAGCTGCTCCTAACTGAGTGGGTGACTGTTTCCAGGCAGCCACTCTTTGGATGATACAACAGAATGACCCCAGCCAAAACCCCCCAGTCTCAGATGCAACCCTAGGAATTTCCATCTTACAAGGTAGTGCTACCCATTGAAGACTGTAAGCTCACAGAAGTTCATCAAGTTAACAAAGGAACTGATTTGCACCAGCCTTATTATTGCCAGTGAAGTCTCCCCTGTTCTTCATATCAAATGTACTTCTTTAGATAAAACTAATTTTTTAACTATGAAAGTGTTTTAAGTGATTATAAGTCAAAAGATAGCAAGTCAGATTTGGTCAAAAGGGAACAAAGAAAACGCATTCTAAACTAAACATTTTCAGCAACCTAACAAGCTTAGGTGTTTCTCACTACAGGCTGGATGGTTTCTGTTCAGCCAGGCTCTCTCCTTTGCTGCCACTTCGATTATATGGTGATGTGTGTAGATGGAAGTGGAAGAGAGAGAACATGGCACGTTTCCTCTTTTAAAAATATTCCTTCTCCCCACTGGGCTTTGCCCCTCCGCTCCCCAGGGTCAGGTGACAAACAGTGTCCCTGTATGGTTTCATCCATGTCCTGAGTCAGTGAACGTTACGTTGTCAATGATGATTCCAAGCTGGTTAAGAGAAGGGAAAGTTCAGCTGGTTATTTGTTGATGCCCAGGGGCATTGCTGGCACCTGGCACACGGGGCATGTGCCCCAAGTCTCGGTGCCGGTGCCCTGAGTGTCCGGGCCGCTCCGTCCCAGACCTGGCCAGGGCACCCTCCACAGCGCTCGCCTCTCCCGGCCCCAGCCCCGGCAGGGCATTGAGGCCAGGAAACCCACAGTGGCGCCTGCCTCTCCTGGCCCCAAAACTGGACAGGGATCTGAGGCTAGGCTGGAGGTGGCAGGAGCCCAATGAATTATCAGGCCCGGGCACTGGAACGTGTCCGGGGGGCGTGGCCTGGGCCCGTGCCCTGGGTCTTTTCCAAGGCCAGCAACATTCCTGTTGATGCCTAGGCCAGTCCTTTCTTCCTTAAGTGCTGAGCTGGGTTTGCTGTATACATGCCTTAATGAGGTGACCTTAATGAACTGCCCCTCTGCTCTTGGAGAATTTTGCCTGGATCTGTTTCAAGCCATGTGGATGCATCTTTGGAAATATTACATATTGAAGCCTCATAACCATACACTTAACATTGCAAAAAACAGGTTACTATAACAATAATGCTCAGTACATTGTGATCATTCCAAAAACATCTTGTATGACATACTTTGCATTAAACGATACACCATTACACTGTGAAGTGCAGAGTGTCAGATCAGGCTAAATCTACTTCGCAGTAACTTTGCTGCTTCTTTTCCATTGGTGCTGTAATAAGAGGAGTCTATTGGAACTAAATTATCACAAGGAACTGTATCTTTATATTTTAATTAATTACAATAATTTTAAGATTGGTCACAGGAGTAGAAGAATTAGTATGTGAATTAAATTTAGGAAGGAATTTTATTGTTCAGTAACAAATGACCTTTTAATGAAAAGTGGGTTGGAGGACAATTACGAATGTTGTCATTTTAGCTGGCATGTTGCGTATATACACCCTACAATCTCTTTATTCTCTGCATTGCTTTGTTTTGAATCAAATACTTTGATATGATTTTACAGCAATTAAAATGAATAGTGGCAGGCTATTTCCTCTCTCATAACTTGCAGGATGTTCGGGTTACACAATATATACTAGTTATTTGTGTAAGCTGTGATGTACTCTTTTTCTTGTTTTCATGGTAGAAAATATTTCAAATGTGATAGTTTTGTTTTTGTGGAGTACAGCAAAATCCAAATTATCCAAAAAGTTTCTGGGACTTGGAAATATTCAGATAAATGGGATTTTGGATAATCTAGATATTTGCCAGATAAGTGATTCTTGCTGGATGATGTAACCTAGCTTCTTAGTAGATGGGCATTTCAGATAAATGGGGTTTACTGTGTATTCCACAAAAAATAATGAATGAAGGCATATTATTAGGAAATTGCCCAAGTTATCATCACATCAGGTGTTTTTATATGGCATAACAGAAAGCTATCCTGATGAGAAAGAAAGCTAGATGAATAGTAAGAGGCCAATATGCAGGGGCATTGCTGCCCTGGGGAAAGACCTGGGGTATGGGCCATACTCTAGCCCCGATTCTGCTCTTGGCCTGACCCAGCCTTGGGCATCTGCTGCCCCCAGCCTGGCCCAGGATCCCTGGCTGGGGACAGGGCAGGGAGCATCAGCTGCCGCGGCGGGTGGCCCGGCCTAGTACTGGGCTGGAAGCAGCTGCTGCCACTGTGGGCAGCGGGCCCCAGATCTTCCACCAGAGACTGGAAGAGGCAGGGGCTGAGCGCCAGGACTCAGGGCACTGGTGCTGGGATTCGGGGCATGAACCCCATGTGCCCAGTGCTAGCGATGCCCCTGCCAGTATGGCTTCTAAATCATGACTTGTGAATCAAAAAGGAATCCTGAAAAAAAAGACGAAACATGGACAAGTTGCTGCAGATGAGTACAAAAGTGTACTACAAGCATGCAAGAACAAAAGCAGAAAGGCTAAGGCACAAAATGAGTTGCACTTAAAAGGGATATAAAAGACAAATAAGAAAAGATTCTGTAATTACATTAGGAACAAGAGGTGAAAGAAAGCGTAGGTCCACTATTTAGCAGGGAAGGAATGCTAATGATGGATAACATCAAGAAGCCTGAAGTGTTTAATGAATATTTTGCTTCAGTTTTCACTAAAAAGTTTCTGTTACCAGATACTTACATAGCAACAAGGAGGAAAAACACAAGCCAGGATAGGGAAAGAACAGGTTAAATTATATTTAGATAAATTAGATGTAGTCAAGTCAACACAGCCTGGTGATATTCATTCTAGGATACTTGAGGAACTAGCTGAAACAATCTCGGAATCGCTATTATCTTCAAAAACTCCTGGAGGATGTGTGAGGACCCAGTGTACTGGAGAAAGAAAACTATAATATTTATCTGGGGAATTGTAGGTGGGTTTGTTAGAATTCAGGTTTTTTTAAATAGAACTTAGATAAATAATGTTGATGTTTTATTTTTAAGCATTTCTTTCAGTTTTTATAATCTACATTTTTATAGTTGCAGGAGATTATGGGGGAGGTGAGATGTTAATTATTTAATGATAGCAGAGGTTGAAATTCAAAAAAGTAAAGCTTTATAACCATTTAAACACAAATTGTCAATATCATATGTCAAAATATATTGTACACATGTCTGACTTTGCATGTCTGTAAATTTCAGTTATTATGGATGGAAATATTTTTTCATCGGTTTGTGTGTGGATAATGAAATTGATATTTACTGACATTTACAAATAAAAATCTAATCCTTCCAAGCCTAACTGTAGATCAGTTAGCCTAACTTCAATAGTTGAAAAAATACTGGATAATTATATAAGTACTAGTGGCCAACATGGATTTGTAAAGAACAAATCATGCTAAACCAATCGCCCTCATTATCAGTACTAGCCTAGTGGATATGGGAAAACTGTAGACATGTTATAATTTCAATTTTATTAAGGATTTTGACACAATTCCTCATGATATTGTCATATGCAAACTAAGAAAATGTGGTACCAGTAGAATTAATATAAAGCAATTATACAACTATTTGTAAGAATAGTTATCAATGGCTTGTTGTCCGACTGGGAGGACATATATCTAGTGGGGTCCTGTAGAGGTCAGTCCTTGGTCCAGTACTATTAAATATTTTCACAATGACTTGGATAATGAAGTGGAGAGTGTGCTTGCAAAAATGGAATTAGAATTAGAATTCCAAACAATCACGAGAAGTTAGAGAATTGGTCTCAAATCAATAAGAGGAAATTCAATAAAGGCAAGTGCAGAGTACTACACTTTGTAAGAAAAAGTCAAGTATATAAGTACAAAATGGGGAGTAACTAGTATTTAGAATTCAGTAGCATTGCTGAAATGGATCTGGGATAGTGGATCACAAATTGAATGCGAGTCAACAGTGTGATATAGATCTGAAAAATGCTATCTTAATTCTCAGGTACTTGTCATATGTAAGACTTCAAAGTTAATTATTCCACTCTGTTGGGCATTGGGGAGGTCTCATTTGAAATACATGTCCAGTTCTGGGCACCACACTTTAGGACACATGAACAAACATGGACAATCCTGGTGATCAATTATTCTCCATCTCCACTAAAGGTAGGAGGAGAAGTAATCTTAATCTGCGGTAAGGGGGATACAGGTAGATGTTAGGAAATGCTTTCTAACTATAAGAATAGTTCATTGTTGGAATAGGCTTCTGAGGGGGGTGGTTGAATCCATTTCATTGGTGGTTTTTGAGAACACTTTGTATAAACCAGCTGCTAGATGTAGACTAGATATACTTGATCCTGCCTCAGTGCAGGGAACTCAACTAGATGACCTTTTGAGGGTCCTTCCAATCCTATATTTCTACTATTCTATAGAATGTGAAATGCTACTTCCCATACCTTATGGTGCTTTATGTCTGATATTAACCCTGTAATATTTGGTTACTCTTAAGGGAGTTCTGGCTCTTTTAAACTCTGAATATCTATGTCAGGCGTGGCCAAACTGTGGCTCGGGAGCCACATGCAGCTCTTGAATGAAAGATTGTGGCTCCCAGAAGAATGTCAGCAAATCAATTTAGGAAAGCAGCCCCAGCCTAGGAGTTCAGGAGGGGGTTGGGAAGTGGGGAGAAGCGCAACGTGGTCAGGGATGGCGGGAAGAAGTGCAGCATGGTCAGGATTTTAAATAACTCGCCACTAGCCTGCAGTCTTGTACACAGAGCAGCAGCTAAGTTTTTACTGTATAGGCATAATTTTCATGGTAGCCTTAAGTAATTATTAGAATCTGACATTAGTACGATCAATATTTGTCCTCTTTTTATGATAAAATTAAAGTGTGCAATGAATTTTAAACTTAGCAATTTTGGAGTAGATAAAAGTATATGGCTATATGCCTCAGTGCGGCTCTTGAAGGTTTAATAATCAACTTGTGTGTTCCATAAGTTTGGCCACCCCGATCTATGTACTTTTAAAAAGACACTGTCTAATTGAAATCTAGCCAGTTTAAAAATATTGCTTGAGGCGTTATCCTTTTCCCCCAAGTTCCCTTACCAATTTTTGTGTTTTTGTAATCATATTTTCCCTTATGCAAGATCTTTCTCCCAGCATACAAACAAAGGAAACTAATTATACATGGTATTATCATTATTCTGTATTACTGTATCTCCTGTAAGCCCTATGTGTGGACCATAGATCATTGTGCTATGAACAGTATAAATGGCAAAAACATGGTTGCTTTTCCCAACAAGCTTACAATCTAAAAGTCAGACAAGTGATAACAGGTGTGTGAACAGGGAACAGACTATACATAGACCTGACCTAAAGCCAGTTGAAGTAAGTGGAAGTATGTCCATGGATTTTGCTGGGCTGTAGATCTGGCCTGGGATAAGAAAAAGAAGTTTGTTGAGGAAGAATAGCTGTGGGAAATAAAAGGAGGTATGTTGTCCCCAGTAGCATACATTTAAGTGTATATGTTTTTCTGATGTGTATAAAACTGTGTATTTTTTCTTTTATTACATTTTATTTATTCTTAAGGTAGTATTACTACTGTATTTGCAAACATGAAAAACACTTTCTTTTAAATTAATCTTGTGCTTCAGACGTCTAGAGTATAATGCACATGCATGCACAGTAAATTATCAACTAATTCCCATTTAGAAACAATTCTCTATGGTTTCTGGTGGCAATTCTGCATGCTTACATTGATCAAATTATATACTAACTCTCTTGAGTGAGTAATTACAGTAGAACCTCAATAGCATAGTGGATCCATTGTGAACTAGTGAATTTTTTTTTAAAGGCAGCAGCCTTTTTACCTTATTCAAAGAGGACTCAGCAATATTCGGTATATTATCATGGTTTACCTCACATATGACAAGGACAGTAGCAATGACTCTTCCTTATGCTGAAGAAATGTGGCTCATTCTTATTCTTTTCATGCAAGTATATTGAAGGCAGTAAGTGGATTAATATTATTGTTGTTGTTTGCTGTTTGTATTACAGTAGCACCTAAATGCAAGACATTTGAACTCTGAGTTAACATAAATAGAAATTGAATTTCTTTAGTGGTGACTGGATTACTGCGGCCCCCGTTCCTTAAATCCTTATGCATATGATTAACTTTTTAAATTAAGTAGCCTTCCTGAGTCTCAGTAGAGTTCACTGGGTTCACTCATGTACAGCAAGTTAATGATGTTGGAAAGTGATTGCAGGATAAGTGACCTGAATATGTTTTCCAGTGTTCAAAATATTTCCGTTAAATAAAATGGCAGTACTTCAAGTACTAAGAGCACCTTATTTGTTCTAGGCAAAACTGCCAAGTCTTTAAGAGCCCCCATTGTAGGTAGTCATGTTGCTGCAGAATTGTGGAGGTAGACATGTATGTTAATTTTTTGATGAAATGAGTGAGAGTAGTGTAATGTGTTTACACAACTTGTAATTATCTAGTTTAACTTAGCTAAAGGCTACCAAGCATTTGTACTGATCTATTAATTTCTTTCCTGGAGATCACCATCATTTCATTAGCTATCTTATCACTTTAACTGAAATCTTTTTAATGTTTGTTTTTCCAGTCAGAATACTGTAGAACAGGGTAGTTGGCAAATTTTAAAAAATGGTTTATTGGGGGTGGGGTTGTCCTTTGTTTCTTTGAAGATGACCAAATGAATTGAATGAATCATTACATTTAATATAGAATTCACTGTTGTCTTTTATATGGAAAGACAACCATAAGCTTTTCTGTATGCAAGTTTTTGTGCTTCATGGAAATGAGAAAATAACAACACTAGTTTGATCATCTGTGCTATCCAGGCTTCTCCACATAACTCTGTCTGCACCTCATTGCTCTCAGGCATTCCAATCTAGAGAAATTACTGACAAGCATGCTAAACTGTATTGTGGTTTTGTGACATGCAGAGATGTCCATGAAGAACTAGGATGAGGCCATTACTCACTTTCACTTGTAATAAAAGCCATGGTTTGAACTTTTGAAGAGACTATGTATTAATCCTATTATATTGCCCAACTCCCAACATTCCATAAATATGATAGAATGTAAACAGACATAAACCTTTATTAAATAAGTGTCTTGGTGATTCTAGCACATGAGAAATGATTCCCTGCAAGTCAGATTCATCATATGCACTGGAGCTAACTTAATAATAAGCTAAACCAACTTTTATAACCTGGTCCTTTGATATTTAATTTTTGTTGTCAAGATCTGGCATGTTTCATGACTGAAATTCACCTTGTTTCAGGCGGCCTGCACAGAAATGTAAAGGTTTCTTACACCTTTCAGATGAAGCTTACAGGAATGTAAAGTCAGCTCTCAAAATAATCTTTTAAATGAAATACTCAGGAACTCTTTAAGCTTAAATAATTGTCAAAGAAGGTATTGTCTTTTATTACCAGTCTTTATAGAGATTCATTTTGTCTTTATGAGTTTGATACTGGATTTCTTAAGCAGTGCCAGATAACTAATTTCCCAATTAATATAAATGTTTCTGTATTCAAATAGATTCACATATTAGTGTCACAGTGTCAGGCAACTGTGTTCCACCAAGTGTACTTATTCTTATCCTGCCGCCTCAGTCATCACCTCTCTTGGTCAAAGTGTGAAATTTATTTTCTCTTCATAGATTAGGAACAGCATAGTGGCCCACAGTTATCAATGACTACACAAGTCTCTGTGAGAAAGCACATGTATTCTTAAGGTGAAAGCATTATAGAGAGACAATATTAAAAACAAAAAAGTACCTGCATGCTAAAAAGCTTACAAGAGGTCAACCCAACTCTTATCTCAGGCTCTAGGCCTTCCAGTTTTTCTGCAAGGATTGGAGACTTCTCTTGAACAGAAAGTCTTTTTCCATTTGCTGCATCAGAAAGAAGGCCTTGAATCAGTTTAAATTCCAGCTTTTTATTAAGACATCCTTTCTTTGTCTGTCTGTCTCTGGTAATAAAGTTTGAATCAGCATATTCAAGCCTCTCTAGGAGGGTTGTACCTCTCTACAGATTACAATCTGTTTGATTTGCCTTAATCACCCCCTGCTGCTTTTGTTTCTGGAGGAGCTGTGGAAGCCCTTCGCCAGGCAATAGAACACAATCACACACAAACAAGTCATTTAAAAGAATGAACCCCAAAGATACTTAAATGTAATTCAATAAGGTTTCCCATATAAATGTGGTAAATTGCCATACCTGTCAGAATTATAGCATTTAATAATCTTACCATATATATACATAAAATGTCTTACTATATATATATATAACAATGATATTGGGCAGTTGTTATGTGGAGGCTTGCATTGAGATACAGTATATCTCAGAAAAGCTTATGCTATCTTAAGCATTTGAGAAATCCAGAAGTTTTTACCTTAAACCAGAAACATGAGTTGGAAGTAATCAACACCTTCTTTATAAAACTCCCCATCATGAAATGTAGTACAAATTGAAAGAATGAAGACTTCAGGGTTTATAAAGGGAAATCAATTTCAGTACAACTGTTTCTCAAATTCCTTGTATGGAATTTGAACTCAGATTTTTCTTTGAAACAGAAGAGGGTGCTGGTACAGCCTCACTTTACATTTAGATTTATTGCACTGGTATACAGGTCTGCATTCCTTCTTCTAAAACATGAACATTTTATATGGTTTGTTGTTTCTTGACCCACATTCCTTAGAGCAGTTAAATGTCTATCAAATATTTTGTGCTAAGCACGAATTCCAATAACCAGTACCTCTTTTAAACATGGCACAAAAGAAAACAGTATGAAGTTAAAGGAAGATAAAGTTTGAAATGCACCTGTCTGCATTTATAACATTTTAGGAGTCATAAGCATGCTTTGTGGCAAGGGAGGTTATTGTCTTAATGTTTGCTTGTCCTTGGAAGGCAGAACAGAAACCTTCTGGAATTTCTTTAATCAGCCTGAATATTTTATAACATTACTAACTAAACCTGTATAGGTATTGTTATATTTTCAAGCATCCTGGATATATTCACAGCTATATCTTAATAAAGACACAAACAAGCTTGTAATAACCTAAACAAATTTATGATTAGTTAATATCATTTTGCATTGATTGAAGTTGCTCTTTCACAGCTGCATGATCTAGTGGTTAGGTACTGGAAGTAGGAGTCAGTAGATCCGGGCTCTGACAGACTTACTCTGGGATCTTGATTAAGTCATGGAGGACTATATTCTCAAAAGTGTTCGCTAACTTTAGGTGCTTGAAGCTTACAGTACTCAACCTGAGACACATACTGCTTGATATTTCAGAAATGTTGACCACCTGCAGTCTCTGTTCATGGAAGCTGTGGGTGCTTCATAGCTCAGAAAGTGAGACATGCTCCACCCTTGACACATTTTTGAGTATCTAAAAATTTAGGCACTTGAACTTAAAGGGCAGTTTTGAAAATGTTGGTCTTACCCCCTTGGTGCCTCTCTTTTTCTGTCTGTACAATGGGGATAATAAGGAATCTAAAAGTACAGGAATGAGCTGCATGTTGACGAGTTCCAATGAGGAAGCTGTGTTAGTCTAATCCAGCAAAACAAACAAGGAGTCTTGAGGCACTTTTAAAGACTATCACATACAGTATCTAATAAAGAAATTTGTTAATCTTTAAAAGTGCCACCAGACTCCTTGTTTGCTCTTCTTATAGCAGAATAACTGGGTCTACACTGAGGGGAATTACTGCTCTATCTATACCAGTTTCAAACTGACTTGTATGTTGCCAAGATGCAAAGCGGTAGCCGTGTTAGTCTAGTTTAGTAAAACAAACATGGAGTCCTGTGGCACTTAAAGACTAACAAATTTATATTTGCATGAGCTTTCATGGGAGAAAATCCTACTTCATCAAAGTGTCTTCGTTAGTCTTTAAGTCCCACAGGATTCCTTGTTTGTTAGTTTCAAACTGATGCATTTAAGGTGGTACAAAGACTCTGTGTACACAAACCTTTAGGACCTGATCCAGCAATGGACTTAAATATGTACTTAATTTTAAATAAATTAATGTTGAAATTGACTTTACCTACTCACATGCTTAAAGTTAAATATTTGATTAAATCCTTTGCTGACTGAAGACCTCTGGGCCTAATTTTTAATGTGATAGTTATGCAAAGTAACACTTATTTCAGTGGAAATACTTGTGCGAATAAATTCTACTCTTTAACAATTCATTTACTTCATATGGCCCTAAATATCACTATGCCTCAGGTTTTTTCATCTTTTAACTAGGGGTAATTCTATTTCCCTATATCCGAGATATTAGGAAATTTATTTAGCCTTTGTAAAGTGATACGAGATTCTCAGATGAAAGGGATTGCTATACAAGTACAAAATATTATTTTCTTTTGTTTCTGTTATGTGCCATGTTAAAATATTGTACTAGTAATGGATTTAAATAGACAAATGATCAGGCATTTTAAAAATTTTGAAAATATCTGTGGCTGGAGAGGTAGTTTTGATCACCAATCATACTTTGATTTTGCATTACTCATATTTTCTCTTTAATTCTATAACAATATTAAATCTCTGTAATGAAGAAGTATTTAACTATTCACTCTAAATCTGTGGGACAAGATTAAATATTAATAAGTAAATGTATGAGCTCTGAGCTAACTCCAGCATAGTTCACTAGCTTGAAGGTAATGTAGGAAAATATTTTATCTCTATGTTGTGGCTACACTGGTGGCTTAAGCTGACTTAAGCAGCTCCCTGGCTACATTTGGAGTTCATTAAGTTGACTTAATAACTCCTGCCCTTAAAATCAACTTTAAGGGTTAAGTTGACTTTATTAAGTCAACTTAACACAATGTGCCCATTAAAGTCGACTTAATAAAGTTGAGTTAGTGGATTAGAGACATTTAAGTCGACTTTATAAAGATGACTTAAAATGGGTCGCCTGGCTTAAGTTGACTTTATAAAGTCAACTTAAACAAATGGGAGCTCACTAAGTTGACTTAATAAGGTCAACTTTAAGTCGACCTTATTAAGTTGACTTACCACTGTAGTGTAGACATAGCCAAGGAGAACCATCAGGGTGATTTTTGCTGAGATGGGGGTCATTCCACAATGTGTGACTAAGGCATCTGTTGACTAAGGGGAAAAGAGTAATGAACTTGATTACCAATTGTTACCCAACTCTGTTGCCCTTCCAGAGAGGGGGAAAGAGAGAGCATTGCTTCTCTCAAAGGTACAGCAATGAGAACCAAATTGGGAACAAAAATTAAATAAAATTGGAACATCCAGATCTCTTTATAAAAGAATATACCCCCTTTTTAAAAAACAGTTTGATAATATAGATGTTTTGGTTACATAATTTTTAATTTAATGGCACTTATTTTAAAAATCAAATCAAATCATAGGGCTGGAAGGGACCTTGTGAGATCATCGAGTCCAACCCCCTGGGAATTGAACCCAGGACTTTCTGCATGTTAAGCAGAGGTGCTAGCCACAATGGATTGAAAGAGTCTTGAATTTTTCAAGGTTTGGATCCAGGTCAGGATTCTGTGGCTCAAACACATTTTTGCTTTATATACACCAAAATATTTGTTAGCTTCATGTTTAGACCTTGAGTAAATAGGCAGCTTATTTTATTTTGAATAACTAAACTCTGCTGTGTTGCTATCAAGCTAAGGGGGGAATAATGTTTTGAAGCAAATGAGCACAGCTGCTCAATTTCCTTTTATGTTTGTTAAAGGCACCATCCTTAAAGGTTATTCTATGGAACATCATTTTAAGGAAGGAGTAGGCATTTTATTCAGCTCCAAGAGTTGCATACTGAAATGAGCCTTGACATAAAAAGGATTAAATTTAAGCGTGGATAGTGATAGGAAAATCTCTAGTAATCTCAAGCTGCCTTTTTTAAGAGTGTAGTTGACGCAACAAAATGGTTACTGTAATACTGGAATGAATACTCATCCATTCTTATTTATTTTTTCTGACCCTTACTTTTATAAGGACAGTTAAATAGCTCAACATTAGATTTATCTTAGTTCAAGATTCTGGAAGAAAAGAATTGAAAAGTTAAGTACAATAAGGGCTTGATTCACAAAAGAATTTTGGCATTGAACTGTTGCTGGGGTTCACAAAATCCCTGCTTAGCTGACCCTGAACACTGAAAGCACCTAAACTTGCTTGACACCTAAATTCTTGTACTAAAAGTTCCCTACGTGCGAATCAGACAAGGATTCTGCTGTCAGTTAAAAGACTAAGAAATTTATTTATCACATGAGATTTCATGGGAGAATTTGTTAGTCTTTTAAGTGCCACCAGACTCCTTGTTTGTTTTGCTTAATTAGACTAACACAGCTACCTCTTTGGAAGTAGGTGTGAGTGTTTCTGTACCTTGCTGCCTCACATTTGGTGTCCTGATGCCTAAGGGGCAGAGCGATGAATGAACCGGGGGAAGATAGGCATTCCTTTGCCTATTTTGCCTGGGAGGCATCAGCCAATAAGCATGTTCAGAGCACACCTACTGGATCAGGCCCATAGCAGGGTGGGGAGAAGAAGAGAACTTCAGTTAATTTTTGGCTCAGTGGTTAGTGTACTCAGGTACGATTTGGCGGGTGGGCTCAAGTCCCCTTCTTTTGCCCCTCACTATCACTGGAGGGGAAGAGGGGATGGGAACAGGGAAGCTGTAAATAATGAAAGTCATTGGGTGCATGCTCATGCAAGAGTGAGTGGTAGTAGTTCTTTAGCTTGGTGGTGCACTCACCACCTGGTCCCCCCCCCTACTCCAGTGACTTTAAATTATTTATTCATAGAGAAACAGGTTGAGCAAGAGAGACTGTGGGGGAGCCTTGCATTAGAATATTCCACAGCCTTGAAGTTGGGGCACTCACTTGTGAAGTGGCAGATTCTTGTTCAAATTCTTTTTCCAACTGGTGAAAGTGGTCTTGAACCAGAGGTATCTCACATCCCAACTGAGTACCCTAACCACTGAGCTAAAAATTACAAGGAGGGGTCTCTTCTACTTCCAAGCATACGTGCCTGATGCCAAGAGAAAGTTTACAGCTGAGAATCCCAATGTGGCATCTCCTGTTGACTATCTTAAGTAGGGACAGGGGACCAAGTGGTATGCTGCCATTTAGGATCCTTTTCTTAGGTGCATATCTCCTCATTCACTGTATAGGGATCCTATGCACCTAACTTGGGTTTTGTCAATCTCGATGATTTTTCCAGTCACCGAAAAGTTAGGCACGGCAATGCTGAGCATTGCTACACATAAATTCCTTTGTGATGTGCAAGTTACCAGAACTATAGGATGGGAATGGAGAGAGATGTTTATGAAAACAATCTCTCAGAAAGTGCTACCCTATTAACTGCCACCTCAAATGGACTTTCCTTTAAAGGATTTTTCCTTTATAAAAGGTTGTTCTGACTGTGAAGTCTTTGTCCTTCCAGTTCCCTCTGCCCTCTAGTTGTGATCCACTTCTCACCTAGAGATTTATGAGAATAGGGACCTGTTGACTGAAGAGAGTTATACTAGGATAGTTTTTGTTTTTGTTCCAAAGAGCTTGGTTCAAATCTGTCCTATGTTAGAAGTGACTGAAATTTGATATAAGTCGTTCATATGACATGAGTCATTTCTGCTGCCAGCAATTGTGATCACAGATGATCACTGCAATTGACAGCCTTAATAAAAAGACTGAATGGGGAAAGAAACTACACATTGTTCCTTATATTTAAATTTAAAGGGATAAAGGCATATTGATAATGATTAAGGCAAACTGTATTACCAATGCTATTTTGTGAGTAAATTAAGGCCTTCACGGCTTTAATAAGAATTAAATTTATTTACACTGAATAAATTGTTAGTTTAGTATTTAAAGTTAACTTTTTTGTAATGAACTAAGAAATGTGGACTCAGTTTTAAAAGAATAAATATTTAATGTTCCCAACACAAGATGTGTCCTTTTAAAATGTTTTACAGAAATGTTTCTGACCAATTTACTTGGATATTGCAGGGTGCTTATAAGCAGACTAGCTTACTTTTTTTCAGCTAGCACTCCAAATTTAATTTCTACTTCCAGAAGGTCATTGTCCTTTTTCTTAGTTCATAAAGGCTACACACAATGATGTCTTATATTTGGGAGACTTTTCTGGTATCTCATTAAGTGTGTGCAGGGTATGGTCCAGGGATGAGTTTATGTTTGGAGTACCAAAATGTGTAATCCATCATTTTAAAGGTAAAATCCTACCCAATTCAAATCAATTTCAAAATTCCCATTGATTTCAGTATAGTCAAGATTTCACTAAAATTTTTTCCACATTCTGAGTTTAAAAACTATTAGTTCTATAGAACAATTTATTCTTCAAACAGATTAGGGAGACTTAGTTAAGATAAAATTGTACTATCTGATTAAAAAGGTAAAGAACTTGACTCGTGTCTAGCCTATGGAGACACAGCTATTATGTGAAGTGAAAAATTTCAGTAGTAATCTATTGGTTCCTGATCTGATGTCAAAACATCACATAGGTTTGCAGGTTACAAAGCAAGGGCTAGCTTGAATGTTTTGCCCAAATTCTTCATGTTTCTTTAATGATTATATAATTGCCATGAATCTTTGCACTATACAATTCAGCTTGAGGATGAGAGAGTAAATTTTTACTTTAATTTTTCCATCAACACTTGTGTAGGACAGGCACAGTAGATTTGTTGCCTAGGCCAAAACATTTTTTGAGTTTGCAAAACTAAATTGACTTGTATAGTGAGTGAGAGGGTAACAGTAAATATCAATTCAAACTGCATGTGAAACATATTTTCAGTTCCATAAACAAATTCAGAACCAGACAAACACTTTACAGGAGACAAGGTCTACCAGGTTCTCTAATCACTAAGAGAACTACTGGTTCACTGTGTCAACTGATGGCTTTTTCAGAGAAGAAGATAGCAGAAAAGAAATCCAAGAATTCTCCTGCAGTAAGACGTTGTAGATTTACATCACAGGTGTTTCAGTGCTTTAACTCTGCTTGAAACAGGAATCTGATTAGTCATATAAATATTATTTATAAAGATGAAACCATAACTGCAACGTGTCATATTCCTCAAAATGTTTGAAAGCATTGGCAGTTTTTTAACTACAGTCATATTTTACTAATTGTTTAGTGTAAGAATGAAATTCTGTTTGACTTAGTCATGCAACAAATTCCATTGACTTCAGTGGGCTCATTACATGAATGAATTGAACTGTACATTCTTTCAGCTTGATGGTTTTTTTCTTTTCTTAAAACAACCTGAGGTGGGGAAAATGTGACCCTAATGGAATCCCAGTGAGAGGGCAAGGGACTTACTGGTACTGGCTAGTGATCTTCAGCTGGCCTTGCCAGTTCAGTGTATCCCAGCTTAATAATATCATAAGTTGTATTTACATTTAATGGAACTTGGACATTAATGAATGCCAGTGAAAATGAGGTGGGTTTAGAGGCTAATATAGGGAAAGTACAAGTTAAAAATTACTTTTTCCTGCAAGCAGCAGCCGTAGGCTAGGCTCCGGCTCCCCCTGGAGTGGCAGGCATCCACCACAGTACATCAGAGGAAGCCAGAGCTCAGCCTGCCAAGTTCCTTCTTTCCACCTTGGACAGCTACGGGAACATTGCTGTAGCTGCAGCTTCAGTTAGTTATTTCCCCCCAGTTAGTTAGTGTTAACTTTTGTTAAGCGTTTTCTTTGTCCTGTTAAGTACTATAGTTAGGTTATAAGGTTGCTGCCGTAGAGCATAATGCCGGGATCTCCTGGATTCAAGCCATGCTTAGCATGTGGGAGAGCTTTCTGGGATAAGTGACCCACACGAAAAATGTCTAAAGTGCCTTTGAGAGACCCATTTCAAGGAGAAGTGCGGCATGTGTAGAAACTTCAAGCCCAGGACTCAAAAGGAGAGGGACTTTCGCCTGAAAGCCCTCCTGATGGAGGCTGCTCTCTCACCACCTGTGGCACTGGCAAAGTTCCCGGGTCTGGACACTGCCTTGGTGTGCAGCACCCATTTGGCTCTGGCACTGGCACCTTTTGGCTTAGGGGTGCAGACTACTTAGGCACCAGCGTGCCTCCCTGAGGATGTCGAAGAAGCGGGGCTGGTAGTAAATGCCTTCCCCAGTCAGCCTTGAGATCTGAGCCTTGCTTGGAAAGAGCAGGAAGTCCTGCTGTGCCTCCTAACCCCCTCGACTCCAGAGGCTTTTCAGACAGCCAGCTCTTTAATGGCTGTGCCATCCCCACCAGCAAAAATGGCTGCCACCCCTGCCCATAGGGGTAAACCTAGGCTAGAGCCACCTAGCTGGGTACCTGGACGCATGGCACTGAAACCAAGAGGTCCTGTGTGATGGGTGGGAGAGCCAACTTCAAAGCACTGCCAGGCTGCTGTGGTGCCGGAGAAGCGCTCGGAAGCTGTGGAGTGGCTGCAGGGAGTGATGACAGCCTCCCTGCTGACTGGAGCAACTGACAGCACTGTGGAGAGCCAGAGGTTGGGGCGATCCTGCTACAGAGAACTAACCCCAGGGCATGTGGAGTTCAAACTGCAAGTGGGGAGCCGTGCTGCTCGCGCTCTGCTAGAGACAACCTGCAATCCCAGAGAGGCTTCTCTAACCTCGAGAGAAGTTCAAGTGGATTGTTGGTGCCACAGCACCGTGCTTCTGTTTCTCCGAGGGAGAAGCATCAGTGGCGACACCACACAAGGCACAGAAACAGAAGCTGTAGTTCCCAGTCTTCTGATTCCAGCTCAGATTCTGGCCAGAGCATTGTTAGTCACAGCAGGAGAAGAGGCAGGGATCATCACTCCTATTCTTCCTCCTCCTCCTCTCAAGATGGAGGAAGAGCCAAAAGAAGGATGGCTGCCTAGTTGCACCTACAGCCTCACGCCTGGCAATATGGGCAGTGGCCCACACAATGGCCTTACTGGAGCCAATGGCCTTACCCTCAGCCACCAGCACCCCAATTGACCACCTCAGCTGAGGTGCAGTCTGAGCCTCCACCCCAGAGGGGAGTCAGGATCCTCAAACGGAGTGAAGTGCATGGGAGGAAGCTGCAGAGGAGACCTCTGGACAGCCCAAGGACTGCTCCTCTTCCTTGTCTTGAGAGGACATGGCAGGGCAACCTATTTCACCACCCTCAGACAATTTGAGAACTTACCAAGAGCTACTGAAGAGAGCAGCTTCCAATCTGGGCATGGAAGCCCAGGAGCTTAGAAAGGTATCAGACAGTCTCTTTGATGTGTTGACCCCAGCAGCTACTTCCAGAATTGCTCTCCCCGTCCAAGAGGGAGTGTTTAAAATTGTAAGGTCTTTATGGCAAAATCCCTCCTCCATTCCACCTCTCTCAAAAGCCTTTGAGAAGAAATACTATATTCTGGCTAAAGACTTTGATTATGTCTTTAACCATCCAGCCCCAGATGCACTGGTGGTAGAGGCAGCAAACCAAAGAGAGAGGCAGGGCCAACCGGGGTCTACCCCAAAGAATAAAGATTATAAGAAGCTAGATGTGTTTTGGCAAAATGATTTATTTGACCACCAGTTTCCATTTTTGAATTGCTAACCACCAAGCCCTGTTGAGTAGATACAACTACGACTTACGGAAGTCTCTTCACCACTTCTAGGACTCTTTTCAGCCTGATTAGCAGATTTCCTGACCGTCTTGGAAGAGGGCTTGCTGGTGGCCAGGGCACTCCTTCAGACAGCATATGATTTGGCTGACACTTCTGGCTGGTCTATGGCCTCAGCTATATGCATGCATCGCTCCTCCTGGCTCCAAGCCTTTGGCTTGTCTCAAGAAGCCCAGAATGTGATTCAAGATCTTCCATTTGAGGGCCTGAGCCTGTTCTCCACAAAGACAGAAGAAAAACTTCATGGGTTGAAGGACTCCAGGACCACTTTAAAAACCTTGGGCCTGTGTAATCAACCCCAGACTTGACATCCATTCCATCCACCCCCTGCACCACAGCAGATCTAGTTCAAGACTCAGTACCAGAGGTGGTACTCCTACAGGCAGAGGGACAGGACCAGATCCAACAGATGTCATTCAAGCACTGGCTCCAGCACAGCCCAGCAGAGGCAGAGCACATCCAGCAGATCTACCACCAGGCAGGCATTTTGAGGCTACAATTGAGGACAGCAAATTAGTTTTCCCATCACCTTCCTTCTGTTTGTCAACCGTTTGGCCTCCTTTCTTTTGGAATGGTTGAGTATCACAATGGACTGTTGGGTTCTCAATACCATCACCAGAGGTTACTCCATCCAGTTTCGTTTGCCCCCCTCCTTCCTTCCCACTTTCCCCATCCCTCTTCAGGGACCCGACTCACAAGCAAGCTCTTGTCAGGGAGGTTCAATCTTTACTGGCTCTGGGAGCAGTACTACCAGTGCCCCAAAAGGATAAAGGAAGAGGGTTCTACTCCTGTTATTTCCTGATTCCAAAATCCAGCGGAGACCTGAGACCCATTATGGACCTTCAATCTTTAAATAAGTTCATAGTCAAGAAGTTCAGAATGGCATCCTTGCAGTCCATTATCCCTTCCCTGGACCCTGGGGACTGGTTTACTGCCCTCAATCTAAAGGACGCATACTTCCATATTTCCATTCTCCGGTCGCATTGGAAGTTCCTGCATTTTATAGTAGCTCAAAACCACTACCAGTTCACAGCCCTGCCTTTTGGCTTGTCCTCTGCCCCACGAGTCTCCGCGAAATGCATGGTGGTAGTGGCTGCTTACGTCTGCAGAAGGGGTGTCCATATTTTCCCATATCTGGATGACTGGCTCATCAGAGGTTGGTCCAGGGAGCAAGTCGAAGCCAGCATCGGAATAGTTGTAGGAACCTGCAAGAGACTGGTTTTAATGATAAATATTGAGAAGTTCAAGCTTACCCCCACACAAAGAATAGACTTCATTGGGGCAATCTTGGACTCTCGATGGGCCTGGGCTGTCCTACCGATCACCCGTTTTACGCTGATAACAGACCTAATTCATCAACTTTGGAAAGACCCAGTGACCATGATCAGACGTTGCTTAAAGCTGCTGGGGCATATGGCTTCTTGCATGTTTGTGGTCTATCTGGCAAGACTAAAACTAAGACCCCTCCAATTGTGGCTGGCGTCGGGTTTACATAACAACATGTCATCCACTGAACAAAGTGGTAAAGATTCCCTTCCAGGTCCTAGAGTGGATAGACTGGTGGAGAGACCCATCTGTGGTGCTGCTCAGGGTTCCTTTCCAAGAGGAGGACACGACAGTGACCCTAATCTCAGATGCCTCGGACCTGGGCTGGGGTACTCACCTAAGCATGGGAGCACAAACTCAGGCCATGTGATCTCAACAAGAAAAGCTTTTGCACATAAACATCAAGGAGTTAAGGGTGATTTGCTTTGTGTGCGAGGTCTTGCTTCAAGACATTTTGAGAAAGGTAGTTCATGTGCTGACAGAGAACACCACAGCCATGTACTATATAAACAAACAAGGGGGGACACGGTCCCCTGTTCTGTGCATGGAGGTCATGTGTCTCTGGGGCCTAGCGGTGGCACACTGTTTCCGCATAATAGCCTCTCGCTTACCAGGCTTGAGGAACAAGGAGGTGGACTGTTTAAGCAGAGTGTTCTCACATCACCACGAGTGGTCACTTCACCCACAGGTAGTGTCACAAATCTTTCAGAGGTGGGAACTTCCTCAGTTCGATCTTTTTGCCTCATATCAGACCAAGAAGAGTGCTCGCTTCTGCTCTCTAGGAGGTTCGGAATGGGGGTCCATTTCAGACGCATTCCTTCTCTTATGGATAGTGCCTCTACTGTATGCTTCCCCCCGATCCCATTGGTCCTCAGGGTGATCTGGAAAATAAAGAGAGACAAGGCGGATTGCCCCAGCCTGGCCTCAGCAATGTTGGTTCTCAACTCTGCTCCAACTATCCATCGCATCTCCATGGGAGCTTCCTCTGCGCCCGGATCTCCTCTTGCAGGATCGGAGCAGGCTACTGCAACCACATCAAGAACCCCTCCATCTCACAGTATGGAGGCTCCATGGTTAACTGAGGAGGAATGGTCATGTTCCACCCAGGTGCAGGAGATTCTACTGGCTAGTAGGAAACCTTCCAACAGGGCATCATATGCGTTGAAGTGGAAGAGGTTTATGCTCTGGGCAATACAACAGCATGTGTCACTAACAGAATGTGCAGTATAGGACATTTTGGACTATCTGCTGCACCTAAAGCAATAGGGCCTCTCCTGGTTGTCCCTAAGGCTACATTTGGTGGCAATTTCTGCTTTTCATCTATCTCTACAACAGAGGTTGGTCTTTGTGCACCCAGTGACAGTAAGGTTCTTGAAGGGGATCAAGCGGATGAATCCTCAGGTACATGACCCCATAGCTCCTTGGGACCTCAGCCTAGTTCTCTCTCAGCTCACAGGACCTCCGTTTGAACCACTGGCTGCCTACCCGATGTCAGTTCTTTCTATGAAAGTGGCCTTCTTGGTGGCAATTACTTCGGAAAGAAGGGTCTCTGAACTTAAGGCACTTTCATCAGACCCTCCATACACAATCTTCTTCAAGGACAAGGTGCAGCTTAGGCCACATCCACGTTTCTTGACCAAAGTAGTGTCGGAGTTCCACTGCAACCAGATGATACGTCTCCCAGTTTTTTTACCCAAAGCCTCGTGCTTCAGAGGAAGATTGCCGCTAGCACTCATTAGATGTAAGAAGGGCATTGGCCTTCTATCTCAATCGAACTAGAGCGTTTCGGAAATCCTTGCAACTCTTCGTGACATTTGCTCACCACAAGATGGGCCTTCCAGTCTCCACACAGCATATCTCCAGGTGGATCATGCAGTGCATGACGTAGTTCTACAAGGAGACGGGCCACCCGATTCCAGGGACCAAAAAGGTGCATTCAATGAGGGGTCAGGCTGCGTCTACTGCTTCCTAGCCAACTTACCTGTGCAAGAAATTTGCAAGGCTGCAATGTGGTTGTCGGTGCATATGTTCGCCGTGCACTATGCCGTTGTGGAGCAGGTGAGGGATGATGCAGTCTTTGGGAAAAAGGTGCTGCAATCTGTCCACTGTTAACTCCACCCTCCTTCCAAAGTAAGCTTGTGATTCACCTACAGATGGAATGTACATGAGCAAGCTCTCGAAGGAGAAAAGACGGTTTCTTACCTGAAACTGTTGTTCTTTGAGGGAAGTTGGTCATGTCCATTCCAATCCCACCCTCCATCCCCACTTTCGGAGTTTGCGGAAGGAAGGGACTGGGCGGGCGGGGCTCTGGCTTCCCTGATATACTGTGGTGGATACCCGCCACTCCAGGGGAAGCTGGAGTCTGCCCTACGGCTGCTGCTTGGGGGAAAAAGGTTTCCGATGGCTGGGCACGGAGGTGTGCAGACACCTACAGATGGAATGGACGTGAGCAATTCCTATCGAAGAACGACAATTACAGGTGAGAAACTGTCTTTTCCTCAACTGTCAGCAAATATCTGTGAAACCCACTGGCAACATGTTTCAACCTTCTCTGGTGCTGGCTCACATAGGAGACGACAAGCTACTACTGCTGTCTGTTACTCTGTGTTAAGTAATAGAGGTCCGTGCAATGAATTTAAATATTTTAACCCCTTTGACAGAGCTCTTTCTCTGCCTTGGTAGGTTCTGTACTTCCCTCTAGCGGTGCGTCAATTTTCCTCAAGCGTTCAGTCTTTAAATCTATGGTGCTCTTCTTGACTTGTGTTCTTCTTCTTTTCCAGATCTGTCTGCCTTCCAACTGCACCCCTGCCTCCTCTCTCACACTCCAGTAGCTCTCCTAACTCTCACACTTCAGCTACTCCCTGTCTCTTCAGGGGAGGCTTTTTAACAAGTCTTGGACCGAGTCTTGATTAGCTCCAGGTGTGCCAATTAACTTACAAAAATCCCCCGCTCATCTACTGGGGGAAAAGTGACTTGCTGAGCCTGGGGCTAATATATTAGCCTTCTAGTACTTTCTGGAAGCCACCCAGACTGACTGTATGACACCCTATTGATGTCATGTGAGTGTCTGTATCAGGGGTCTCAAACTCAAATCACCATGAGGGCTGTATGTGGACTAATATGTTAGTCCAAGGGCTGCACCACACATGCAGATTAGTACGGCAGCCCAGTGGCTGCACCGCTGAAACCTTTGTATACAACAAAATTGCAAATATTGATAGCAATAGTGTCATTGCAGGCTTCAAAAAATAGCTTTAGGAGCTGCATGCAGCCCTCAGACTGAGTTTGAGACTCCTGGTCTATATGATGCCACATAGTAGAAATTATTTTATTAAGTTTCTTTTTGAAAAACCTAGGAAATTAGACACAGAAATCTATATTAAAATATCATTATTAAGGTTGTAAAGTCAAACACACAAAGGTTAGGAAGTGCTAGAATTAAGGTAACCTATGTAACATAAATTTAGTTCCTTTGTGCACGTGTATTATCATACAATCTTTGATTACCTATGACAGCATCTGTGCCTCATTCAGTGCAAAGGTTAGTTAGTGCTCATTGAATCAGAAATGATGTAGAACTTCTCAGGAAGAACCTACTCTCTGGAAAAATGGGCTCATACAGTGAAACAAGGCTGCTGTCTTGAAGAAGTTGGAAGGTATGTACTGCAGTGGTTGAGGCAGAGGAATAATAAGAGGAAAGAGTGTCTAATATTTCAGGCAATTGAATGCTGTCTTAAAGAACTGGGTTTTCTCCCTAAGTTTTCAGAGGTGGTCACTAATTCGTCATTTTCTGGGTGACCAGCACTAGGTGCTGTTGTTTGATTTGAAAAAGTTTTGAACATTCATATCTGCAAGTGAAGTCAATGGGAGTTGTGCTTAAATGTATACAAAGCTGCATACAGCTAAGCACTGTTTAAAAAAAAACAACAGGGCATTGCGAACTTGGACACCCAAAATTAGTGGAAAGTTTTTCATTTTTTTGTACCTCAGGTCCCCAAATGTAAAATGGGGAATAATACCACTGCTTTTCTTCATGGATGTCTTGAAAATAATTTGTCAAGTCTGTGCAACAGTCGGATTCTGTAGTGATGAACACCATTGAGAAGCCTGTGATGAAATTAATAGTTCTGTTTTCATCACAGGGTTTGAGTAACGTGCAATAAAGTAGGCACAAGGCCACTTTTAATCAGGAGGTTAAAACAAAATACTGAATAGCTGCTCATTAAATGAGCACAGTCTGTCCTATGCACTGAATGAGGCAGGGGTCCTCTGCAAAAATTATCGGAGATCATGTGCAGACTATATCATATAGCGTGTATGCACAAGGGGGCTGCATAATATTGCACTGGCAACTTTAATTCTGGCATTCCATAATTTTTGAGTGCTTGACTTTGCAACCTTAATCTTCGTTTAACATAGGGCTTTTGTGTGTAATTTTATATTTATATCACAGAGATTACAGAATGAATTATATGTTTAAAGACCTCAGTTCATGAAAACAATGATTCTACACTTCTTGAAGTGGCCTTTATAGAATGAAAATTGAAATGCCTAGGTAGGAAGTGTACCAAGAAATCATAATATTCCTTTTCAAAGTATACTGCATCTGCATATATTTGGTACAGCACTTCATTTCTAACCCCTAGACACAGACTCATGCTGTGATTCATAATACTGTTATGTCTTAAAATCAAATACTGTTTTTAAAGAGAAATTCTAGTAATGTTGACTGAGCTGCATTCAGTAGGCTAGCAGGTGTCTGGAGATTTGATTCTCCATGTGTCAATTCAAATGATATGTTAAACCAAGATGTTCTTGTTTTAGCAATTGTCTGTTCTTTGTAATTAGAAGAAGGTTAGATTAGATCAGTGGTTTTCCATTGGTGGCCTGTGGACTCTTGGGGATCTGTACCTCCATTGGAAATTTTTGAAAATGCTTGAAAACCACTGGCTAGATGATCAAGATTGTCCTTCTGTGCAGACCTGTGTGTTTAAAATAATTTGCTACTGTGTTTCTGAATCTCGACTTGCTATACTTCTTTCCTTTTATATTGTAGTTAAGAAGGTAATGCTAAAGAGAGTGACTTCTACCTTAGCTGAAAATCTCGCTTCATTAATATTTAACTAATCCTGTCATTGGTGTTTTTTTTCCAGGAATTGTATTTTTGAGGTGTAGTGGACATGAGTGTGTGGATACCCTGTCACATCTAAGTATCATAGAAAATGGAGATGGAAAAGACCTGTTAGAACACTTGGTGCCTCTTTTTCTGCCATTGTAAATACTTCATAATTTCCAAATACTGTCCTCTCTGATGTAGACATCATTAATTTAACAGGTTCATTTAATTTTCTCTATTAGGGTCAGAGCATGTAAATGCTTACAACACTTATGATCAATCATAGTCTGTACTATGACACATGGTCCATTGAGTTAATGGGACTGTTTATGGTAGCAAGTACTGTGCATGGTGAGAAGGGCATGTAGCATTGGGTTCTTATTTGGGTTTGCTGTGCAATGAATGGTCTGAAAAATAGGAAACAGTCATGTGTATATCTTTGAACCTTGGCCAATAGGGGATGCGTCTTGTCAAACATTAAAATTCTACTGTTGATCTACAGTTAAGGCTGATTCAGCAGAAAATTGATCAGTGCAAACAAAATACCTCAGATAGTTTACAATGCATGGACCTTGCCAAAACATATTGCTGGGCATGGGGGTCTTCTGGATCTGGCTGGCTCACATGTTTTGGGACTCTCCCACGATACAGTCCCTTTGGCTAGGAGAAGGCAGGGGGATCACAGTGATAACAGATTCATCCTCAAAGGTTGCTTCCCAGAACTGTGTTTTGGAACACAGTATTATCTCCCATCATCTTGGGAACTCTTAACTCATAGAAAGCTTAATTTTTTTTTTAGTGCTAGTACCTCAATGACTCTCAGTTGGCCTTGGGCAGAATTCTATTTTATTTCTTTTATAATTTTGACAAGTAATATCAATGTTTATTTCTAAGCATTTTCTTTAATATATTATTAGTTTAAATTTTCACAAATGCAGGAAATTGTGGGGTAAACAGACAGTGGAGAGGGCAAGACAATAATTATTTAAGTGCAGTAGATGTTGATTCAGAAAGTTAGCATTATAACTTTTAAAACACAAGTTGTCAACATCACATAAAAATATACAAAATAAATATCCTTAAATCAAACTTTAATATGTTCTCAAGCAATATTTATCTTTCATGGCCTATCTGATATTTTGATTTTTATCAATGGAAATATTTTTTGTACCTTTTGGGCATATACAGTGAAATTGATGTTTGCTAAGATTTACTTATTGTTGTGGGGGAGTGGGTGCAGGGGGCACAATCCCCACACTGCAAGAAGGAGTCCCAATTGAGAGGCAAGAGACCAAACCACAATTTTTTGGGTTAACTACTTTCTATGTGACTTTTATTGAGATAAATTAAATTACAAAAAAGAAAGAAGAGGGAAAAAAAAGGTTAACTGAGAGGTTAATATTATCTAATTACTAATAATCCTATTACAAAAATTAAAACTTACCATTCCTATTAAATTACACTTATTAAAACTCATACAAACTGCGGTTTTAGAACTCTATTTCTTTAAGGCATTTAAAGATCTTCTAAGTACAAATTAATTGCCCAATAAACAGAAAATAGAGCACAAATATCACTATAACATTTATCCCAATTCTTGTGCCCAACCCTGAATTAAACCCCCCAGTTCCAATCCTGATTGATATAATTTAACAGAATGGGGTTTATAAGAGACAGAGAGAGAACACACAGTCTGTAGGCAAAAAGAGCTTTGCTATTTACCACATACACACACTGAAACATCACACTAAAACAGCCCAGGACAGCACGAACACCTTGCTTCTCCCCCTGGCTCTCCAGACACCATGGATCACTGCCCAGTGAGGCTAGCCATGGGCTGTTTACGGCTAGGAGTTACAAGGGTCAGCTGGGGTACCTGGTGGGGAACACAAGTGGATTTATTCTTTCATCGCACTCTTTTACACTGCTGTTTCCCAATTTGATTGTGGAACACCATCTTGATTCTGATCTGTGAGGTTAATAAGTTCAGAGCAGTAATAATACACATAAACATCCCCAAAAAGCATTTCCCAATTTAAATCCCAAATTTGACCAGAGTATATTTACCACATCTGTATGTTATTTCCGGAGTGACAGACAGCTGATCCGTTCCTTTGAGCGAGAGAGAAAGATAGCAAGATGTGATAGAACAGCCCGGTGTTAAGATGGCTCTGGCTGCGGACCAACAGGACAGCCTTCGGGCTCCTATCTGTTGCCTCCAACTCAGCAGCCCCACCAGTCTGGCGTCTACCGACTGCAAGCTCCATGCACTTGGCTGGACCCGTGTTAAAGTGGCTCGACCAAGGGCACACAGAACAGCCTTTGGGCTCCTATCTGTGGCCTTAGAAATCAGAGCCCACCGCGACCAGCTGCAGCAGTTGAACAGCCCCTGCCACCCCCTTTGGATGTGGGCTATGGCCCTCCGCTCCAGGGTGAACAGGTGAAAATTGAATACTTAGTAAAAGAATTCAAAAAGCAAAAGCAAAAGAAAAAGATCTGCCAAAAGAAAACAAAACAAAGCCGCAGACTCCCTTGGTGATCAGTCAAGGGGTTTAACGCTCTTCCTTGTGAAGAGTGGGGAGATGCCTAGGGGGTGGCCAGATCCCCTGGCAACACGACAGGCTGCTGACCTATCACTTCTCCAACGTGCCTAGACCAGAACCCTGGCTTTATGTCTTGGAGCCCCAAAAATTAGCATATCGCTTGTTGTCATAGAAACTTACTGACACGGTCTGGTCAGTAGAGGAACTCATAAGTCTTTACAGTTGGAAAACTTATGAGTTACAGCTGAAGGTATAGTTTATTTTACCACTTTCTTCAGGTCTGGTCCCACTTACTGACAATAATTCTTCTTGATGGCTGTTATTCCCTGCTATCAAGAGATAACACCATCTAATTGTAGAGGCTTAACAGGCCACATTCCATAAGACAAGCTGAAGTTTGGCCACAGCAAAAGAAGACACAAAGAGGGGTGGAATAATCCACCTCTCACAGTTATAAAAAACCTAATCCTTCTATGTCTACTCACATTGCTTAAATGGAAGAGCAAACTGCTTCCTGCCATGGATACAGGTTTGCCACGGTGACTTGTCTGAAAAGGCAGCTAAAAAGCAGGTTAAATTTTGAGAAGAGGAAGCTTAGACAAATTTGAAAAGAGTTGGTCTGACTTTTTTAGAAATCTTTATTTAATTCCTAATGAAAGAAAACCAAGAAATTTATTTCCTTCCTCCTCTCTGCCTTCTTCCTGCCCTTTGCATTCCTTGTCTTTTTTGTTCTTTGCTGTCTTTTGGTTCTCTACTTATTTTGGGGGAAATAATCAACAATGAGAATTAAAATAATAATCAAACCCTTATGTATTGCCCACATCACTATTGTAAGTCTCATTCCTCTATTTTCATGGTATACGGTATATTTTTCTGCAGTCATGAACATTAAATACATTGAGACTAAGTTTCCAAAATAAAACATTACTTTCTTCTTTTAATGTTTCAGTCATCAACCCATACAGTAGCAAGCTAGTAATATTATCTATAAACACATGCACACAAGTCAAGAGGTTACTTGCTGTCTATTGTGTGAAAAAGTATTAATGTGCAAAACAGTGCTACTCTGTGTGTGTGTGTGTGTGTGTGTGTGTGTGTGTGTGTGTGTGTGTGTGAGATATTGAGAAAAATACAAATAATACAGAAGGATAAAGCACAAATTAGCCTAAACATTAGCAAAAGGAATTTGAGTTATCTTTTGTGCTTAGAAGATTATTTTTTAAATAATAAAGGAAGTAAAACATACATTATAATGGCTCTCTAACTTTTTACTTTTCACCAGACATGTATATGTCTGAATGTGTTACTAGTGCAAAGTAAATGGTAGCATGGTACTGTGGTTGAAAATGTAATGGCTTTACACGTAACCTTTAACCCTGAAATGATGCTTGAGTCGGCCTTAGCTCCTAAGTGAACATGCTTGAGTAAATAAGGCTGTAGTTTCACATAACAAAGAGATACATATTTTAGATCCTTCGCTGATTATATTGTGTGAGGGTTAATCTTCTGCCCTGTTTCTTGAAAGCTGGGTCAGAATAAAGATTTTAGGGTCATTTCTTCAAGTACCTAAGCTATTACCATGCCCTAATAGGCCTTGATAGCTCATTTTGTAAGTTTCTAGCATTAAGCTGGACATTGTTTGGACTCATTTCAAATCCTGTATGTACTCTTCAGGGTTAATTAACATCTTCAAAATGTTCTTTGTTTGTTATTGTGAACCAAAATGTTTTGGTTAGTTTTAATATTTTGACTCAGTGAGAGTATATTCTAAGTGTAATATGTGCTTGAAATCACTAAGGTAATTTAGTAGTTAAAATTATATTATAGCTGTTAGATTTTTTCAAACCTGTGTTTAGGGACATAGAGCATTTTATTCACCCGGCTTAATCTCTGTGCTTCATTACCTTTAATCTGTTTTAAACCCATAAAGGAAATGAATTTAATAAATAAAGGGCATAACCTCAAATATCTGGAAACAACTGGATTCCATCGCAATAGGAATTTAAATTGTCACCTCCAACTAAATGTCCAAGTATAGTAAAATAAAAATGTAGATTGCTGCTCATTACAACTTTAAAAAATGATGGTCTTTATTGTTCATTTATGTTCTTGTTTGTCTCCCACTTTGTTTAAACGATGCTGAGATCAGCTAATTAATGACTTAATTGGAACAATAAACTAATCATGTAATTAGACAGGAGAATTCTACTGAAGTTTACAGGTACATATCAAAAGGGATAAACTGAATCCCAATTTAAATAATTAATTTTCAGTCTCTGAGAAAAATAGAATGTTTTAATTTAAAATATTTTAGAACTTCAGAGAGTCATGTCACCACAAGCAAAGAAGAAACAGAAAACGTGTTATCTAAAACATTATGTATATTTGAAAAAATAAGATAATTTTGAGGGAGTGGAAAGAAAACTAAAACAACTGCTATATTTACGAAGCACAGGAATGGGAGACCAACCACAGTAAGTGATAGCAATGTTGAAATGAGCCAAGAAAAAGCTCATGTCATTGAATTTGGGATACCACAAGAGGGAGTGAAGAACATAAATGGTATTGACATCAGTGAAGAAACTACAGCAAAGTGACAAGGAGCAGGAGTTTCGAAGTAGAGGTCACTTAGAAGGTTTTGGGAACCATTATACATTCTACCTCCTAAGGAAGAGGGGATAGAATTTGAGCTTGATGGGAATATTCAGAATAGTTCACTTACTTGTGCTTAAGTTTAGTGTGTTTTAATGCCATCTTAATGTGTTTTAAGTCATTCTTGGGCTCTAAAGTCTAAGCAGATTTGACAAAGGTTTTGATCCTGCAATCACATGCCCAGGAATGGAGCCTTGTGTTTCCGGTCTGAGCTGGAACATCCATGTTGCTATTTTTAATGCAGGTAGAATTAGCCCTGCTAACAAAAATCAGTTGATCTGCACTGGGACTCTTGCTGATGATGTGTTGTAGTGTTCAATCTCTTTATGCTTAAATCTTGCTTTGAATTTTGGATAGGGTTTATTGATTGAATCAGTCTCTTCTTTGCCTTATTACCTCCTATTCTTTCAATCTTTGTGAAGGGAAGCACTCACTGGCAATGCCACCTAATGGCTGGGTAAGGGTTTGGAAAGTTGCTTTTCTACTTGGCATTCCTCATTCTCACTACCTGTCTGCCCTGTGATGGTCAGTCCTTTCAGTGACTTAGTTCTCCAACCAGGCTGTATTTCAAGTTCACCTCTTGATACATATGAACAGTCTAATAACTGGGAGGTGTTTGGGATTAAGTGAGGGATTCAAGGCTTCCCCTTGCATCTGAGGTCTCTTTTTCCTCACCCTTGTATCTTCAAAGTCTTCCCCCACCTGGGTTCCTTGCTGAGAGACAGACATCCATGGCTGGCCTTCTTTAGGAGTTGGGAGGGGAGTCTGGGGCCAACCTCTCCATGGGGCTTCAGTCCAGGGCTAAGTTGAAGGTGACTAAATCCTGCACCCTGGAATGCTTATTTGCTACCAATCTTCTCTCTTACCACAGGACAAAGTACATTATTAGTCACCAAGACAAACTCTGATCTTAAGAGAGTCACAAGTTCTCATCTTTGTTGGCTTGCTCATATTGAAACTATATCCAGGCCTCAAGCAGCAAGAGCTATGGTACTCTCTCTCAGGAGCACTAAGCGTAGATCAGCTGATCTCCACTCTTTGCATGCCCCTGAGGCGTGGTCTGTGCTACCAACTTAGGTTGATATAAACTGCCTTGTATTGACTTAATTGTGCATGTGTCTACTCTTGAATTGGTCACCCAGAAGTGTAACCACCTTCTTAGGCTGACATACTAACACCAAGTCGTCAAGTAGTGTTGAGCCATGGTCAGTGTACTAAGGTCAACTTTGCATGCATATACATGTTGTGTTACTTACATTGACTTTAGCAGTCTTTCAGCAGCTGTCCCACAATGCACAACACTGACTGCTCTGGTTACCATTGAGAACTCCATTGGATGGGATTGAAAGTTTGGAAAGTAGCCCTTTTTCTTAAAACCCCATGAATTTTTTAAATGCTTTTCCTAATAGTCCAACTTGGAAAGGAAACTTACTAGTCATCTATTGTTGTGTGCAGTTGCCTACCTGGTAAAGTCAGCTACATTATTCAGACATACTCCAGTCTGCAACAGACAAGAGATACTAGGTCTCCTGGCCCTGTGGGGAGAAGGGTCTATCTATGCTATCACTGCTATGGACCAGCTGTAGAAATCTGGATGTCTATGAGTTGATTGCCCAGGGGATGCAGGAGAAGGGGTATGACAGAGATCATTAGCCGTGTGAAAGTGAAGGAACTTTGCCAGGCATATCAGAAGGTCCGGGAGGCCACTAGTCTCAAGATGTAGACCTATCTGTTTCAGAAAAAGCAGAATGCCTTACTTGGTGGAGATTAGACCACTACGCCTTGGAGATCTCTGAGGATCCCAAATCACAGGACCTTGGCATGAATTGTGAGGATGAGGAGGAAGATGGGAGACAAGCAATCTGGTAGGATCCAGTTATGCCATGAGCCAGACTTGTTTGAGATTCTGCCACAGTTCAGTCAGTCCTGGAAGCTGAGCATGGGTGAGCCCAGTGCAGTGGACAGAACTTTGGGTAAGTGTGTAAATTCATTTTTCCGTTACATGATAGCATCCCCACCTTAGGCTGTTGACTTTTCATTGTGTTGCTCATATTAGAAGAGTAGTGATACAACAGAAAGGTAGTGTTATCTCCTTTTCATTCCCTTCTTGAATTAGGTGGGGAAACCCTGTGGAGCACTTAGTTTATGTACACAGGGATGTCTTTTCAATCCTCCTGAGAGGTCTCAATTAAGCTTTCATGGAGGCACCCTGCAATCCTTTCCTGAAGGTTTCTAGGTGTGGCAGCTTTATGTCTTCCTCCACTTTAAGACACTTTTCCATGCAAGCCGGCACTAACTTTGGGAGGCACCCATAGCGGTGTGGAGGCTTAGCAGCATCTGGGTCTGGGTGGCTTTTGGAAGCCAGCAGCAGCTGTGTTCTCTGCCTTTTTTACCCTCAGGAGTGAGACATCAGCTAAAATCACCTCTGCCTGTGGAAAATGGTGCCCATATTCACTGCCATTGCTCTATACACATAGCCATGTCTTTATCAGGGATTCTCAAACTCAGGGTGGAGTCCCAAGGTTATTATGGGGGTGTGTGGAGTTTGGCAGTCTCTCAGCCTCCATGCGTCTGAGTTTGGCTGCCAGCCCTGCACATGGCTAGAAGCCAGAGCCCTTCAGAGGTGGGTGGCCAGAGAGTATCGGCTGCTGTTTGGTTGCTTTGAAGGCCACACTACTCCCACGAGCAGCACAGAAGTAATGGCATTAAGGCATGTTGATGGGGGGGGAGGGGTCATAACTTTTTTGCAGGGGCATTGTCACAGCCTGAAATATTTTCAAAGGAGCTCCCAGAAGAAAAACATTTGCGAACCCCTGGTCTTTATTATTTCCAAGCATATGCTGAAGAATGTATGGCAGTAGTGAAAGCATTCACTTGTCATTGTACACTGTGACGCAACTCATAGAATCAGTGACAATCATCAGTGAAATATAATCATAGATGTACAGGAAGCACCATGAAATGAATGGGTAACTGTCAGTGTTATATTCATATAACATTCATCTAACATTTATATGTACATGAAGCACCACACATTCCTAACAGGTCTCCAAACTGCAGCGCCCGGATGAGCATAAAATGCTGCAATGTGTGCTTGTCCAACCTATGGCCTGCAGGCTTGGACTCTGGCCTGCCAAGAGCTGTTGTTCAGCCCATGAACTGCTGTGCTGTTTCCTGGGAGCTGGGGCCTGGCTGGGACCTTTTTAAATCTCCTGCCCTGTGCATGCCTATGCACATGGCCCAGTGTGGGAGACCTGGCCAGGGAGCAAACTACAAGGGTTGGATCCAGCCCTTTTGAGCAAGATAAGGAGGGCGGGGGTTAGGAGCTGGTGGAGGAGAAGAAGGAGTCAAGAATTTGGGGCTGTGGAGGTGGTGTGGGCCAGGATGCAGTGTAGTGCTGGGATGGGGTGGCATGAAGCTGGGATTGGGAAGAACAGGGTGGCATGCGGCTGGGATTGGGGTGAAAGGGACTGGGAGTGGCTCATGGGGCAGGGATCATGTCCAATGGGGCAGTGCATTGTGGGGAGTGCAATGTGGGGCCAGAATCAGGGTTGGGGGATGGTACAAAGCCAGGAAAGGGGTCAGGGACAGGTGCCAGGCTGGGATTGGGGCAAGGGGTCAGTGCAGGGTGGCGGTGCAGTCCAGAGCCAGGGGATGGCATGAGGCTGGGAAAGGAGTTGGGGGGTGGTGTGGGGCCAGGTGGTGGTGCAGGGCAGGGTGAGAGTTCAGGATTGGGACTGAACAAGAGGGTGGTGCAAGAGTGGGGGTGTGAGGGTTGGAAAGGGTCTGGGGGGATGGTGGGGGCTGGGATCGGGCCAAGGAAGGGGAGGAAAGCACAAGGCCAGGATTGGGACAGTGGGTAGCTCAGGGCTGGGGAGCTAGCATAGGGGGAAGGGTTTGGGGAGATGAGCCAGTGCTGGAGGGTGGGCAATCAAGAGCTTGTAAGTTTTTGGGGAAAAGCAACAGTAGGTCCCACCACGCAGGAGCATTGCTCCCCTGTCCTCCCACCCCACCCTTCCCACCATTCCTCCCCTGCTTTTCCAGGCTCCCCTACCGCCCCACCCCTGTCCTCCCTAGCATCCCTACCCTGACTTGTCACTGATCCCCATGTTCTCCCTTGCCTTATCTATCCAATATTTGCACACCGGCTCCCTGAATGAGAAAAGAATTGAAATGTGGCCCCTCACCCAAAAAGATTGGATGCCCTGCCATAATGAAATACAGTGGTTTGTTGTTAAAGTGCTCTTTCAAAGTCTCCTGTATCTGTATAACTTCATGTTGTGGTTTTCTGGTAGCCCCTGCATCTAACTGTTCAGAGAGCTGCTCCTTCTCTGCCTCCACACTAGCACCAACTTTTCCCCATTTGCTTCATAGATATTATGGAGGGCTCAGCGGGCAGCAATAACTATTGGGATATTTTTCTCACTGTGATCCAGTCTTGGGAATAAATAACACTAGCACCCCTCAGTCTACCAAAGCAATTGTAATTCTACATTTGCTAATCTGGTACTTGAATCTTTCCTTCCTGTTATAGAGCTATGTATGACTTTATGAGCAAGGAGTAGGCTGTGTCCCTCTGGGTCACCATTGGCATTTCAGTGTTGCCAGTGGTAATCTGCCAGTTGAGAATGTTCAGAAAGCTACAAGCAGAGACTGTCTTGTGTTCTTACAAATGCTGATGTCATGTACTTTCCCTGATCAGCCAACACGGATGTTGATAAAATATAACCGATAATCCATCAATCTTGCACAACTATGGAAAAATAGCCCTTCCTGTTGATGTATTCTGTGGCAAGGTGGTCTGGTGCAAAGATAAAGAGATGTGTGCTGTCTATCTCCCCACCACAGTTCAGGAATCCCACTGCTGCAGATCCATCCCCTTTGCCTGCATGCTTCTGAAAGTCATAGCTCTGCATAGAAGGAGACAATTAAGGACATTGACTCTCAGAAAGCATTTTCAAACTCCAAGATGATTTCCCACTGATTGGTAGCAAGCCAGCATTGCAGATTTCCACAGTTTGCTACTCACTTCTCCATTGTCATCACTGCTCTAATTTGGTGTCCCAGTACTGGTTGGCCAGGGTAAGCCTGACCTCCAGGAGTCTGGCCTTGTGCCTCTGAAAGTTCTGGGGCTAGTGCTTGTAATGCCTAAATCTGCATTACAAAGCGATCCCACCGCCCAGTGCTCATTTCTCTGGCCAAGAAGAAGCTCTCCATTCTTTGCAGCTGCTCTGCAAACACCTGCAACACCCTCAGCTTTGTTCTTGCTATCTCCTAGAACAATCTTCTCTCCAGGAAATCATCACATTCCACAAGACTTTCTTGAGGGGCTACAAATACTGGAAAATGTCGTGCCCTGTGCTTGCAAAATGTATTACAATAGTGCAGAGCTATGCAGGCTCTGTGCTTCTGTAAGAGATGGTGGGCAGTGACAAGTTGTTCATGGGATTTTTAAAAGTATACATGGAAATTTTGGGCAAGAGATGTCATGGGGGGGTGGAGAAAGTTGTATGATGGAAACTGGGCCCCGCAGTCCCAGACACCTTTAATGACTTGTTTTTGCCTCCACTGTGCTTTTCAAAAACTTCCCAAAGATAAAGCACTGGACAATGGTGACTTGTACACTGGGATTCCCATTGTTCACCACAGTGTGCATTAAAACAAATACTGTGGTTAGTATATGCAGTGCTGATGCCAAAAGCCAAGTGTGAACATGTGCAAGGAGTATGTTAACTAGGCTGGCTTTTTGGCACCATCACCTGCATCAGCAGAAGTTGGTAATGTAGCCAGGAACTGAGTATTCTGCTCTCACTTTAATTTTCTCAAACCTGTGCATGTGTTGCAGGTGTGGCGGGGAGAAGCTACCTGGGCCCAGAGCAGATTGTTAAACCTTTTCTCTCTAGTGTAGGGCTTGTATACACCCTGAGAGTCCCTCGCCACTTGTTTTCTCCTTTTCTGTGCTTATAACTCTTCTGCGTACCACAGAAATGGAAATGGACTGGCTAATACCAATTATTAACACCAACACCCTTATTCTGAAATATTAGTGACTTTATTCCAGAATAATTACTCCATTCCCAAAACCATAATGGCTGATTTCTCTGCATAAACAAGCAGTGAGGTGTCTTCAGTGCATTAGCAGATGGCCATATTTAGGCTTTACGTACACCAGCGCTTATGCAAAAAAATCTTCCTGACTGAAATAATTTTTGCCATCATAAATGTTTGTATGGGCAGTGCTATGTCTGTGGGAAACGATCTCCTGCTGACATAGCTACCACTGCTTATTTGGATGGTTTTATTATGTTGGTGAGAGAGGTCTCTCCCATCAACATAATGTGGCTATGCAAGTGCTCTTACAGTGGTTAAGGTGTACTGATACAGCTGCTACACAGCAAGTTTTAACTGTAGATTAATCCTTGGTTTCCTGTTACAATCCTCATTGTTTTAGGCCTAATCTATGCTTAAAATTTAGGTTGCCACGACTGTGTGAAAAATCCACTGATCTTCATTGCTATTCTGCCCTCAGCCCCATGATGTTTCCATCAACCTAGCTACACTTCTCTCTCTACAAAGCATCTGATGAAGTGGGATATTCTCCCATGAAAGCTCATGTGATAAATAAATCTGTTAGTTTTTAAGTGCCACAAGACTCCTTGCTTTTTTTACTGCTCAGAGAAGTAGTATTCCCACAGTGACAGAAAACTAACTTCCATTGCTGTAGGCTGCATCTACACTGTGGGTTTATGCCAGAAGACCTATGGTGTCACAACTGTGCAGCTATATGGCCTTAGAAAATATAGGGCCTGGCATGTCCAGGTGAGGCACAGCTCTGCATGAGGGGATGGTTCTTAATAGAAAACAGTTTGGTTAAAGTGTGGTTCCACACTGTAAATGAGCATTGTGAGAATGTTTCTTTGTGTTCTCTTATAAATGTGAAAATTTTACTAATAAAATGGTTTTGGTTTTTTGCCACTATCTCAGACTCCAGTTGGGTTCCTCCTGGTTTATGCAACAGCTTGCATTTAAAATACAATCTGCCTGGTCTACAATGAAGTTTTAAAACATGTTGGCTAACATTTTCTAAAAAACTCCATTAGGGTTTGTATACATTGACTTTTTTGTTTTAACTTTGAAATCAGTTAATTGATTGCTAGTTAACCTGAAGTAGCATGCGTATTTGTAAAAGGTAATTAGTTTAGACATTCCTCAAATGTTTGGTCTAGGGAAATAAATGTGTAGTTTATTCAACACTGAATACTACCTCATTTGACTCAGAGATTGAAAACCCTAATGTAGCCAAATCCTTATCCTCATGTAGACAAGCCCTTGGAATGGTGTTGATTTTCTGATGCTAACATGAAAAAAGCAGCCACAACTTATTTTTATTCTGTCACTAAAGGAAGTGTAACTTTGTATGCATACAGGAAACAGGTCTTGGCAGGAAGAATATATTTGCATTGTTGTTATAGGTGTGTTAGTTACAGGATATTAGAGTCAAGGGGGAGATGTAATAGAGCTCTGTGTAGCTTGAAAGACTGTTTCATTAACAGAATTTGGTGCAATAAAAGATATTACCTCACCTATCTTTTCTCAGTAAGAATATTAGAGGAACAAGGTGAGTGGTATTATCTTTTATTGGACCAACTTCTGTTGCTAAGCAAGACAGATTTTTGAGGCATACAGAGCTTTTCTGCTAAAATGCTTATTTCCCTCACCAACAGAAGTTGGTCCAATAAAGGATATTATCTTACCCACCTAGTATCTCTAATATCCTGGGACCAATGCTGCTCCAACTACATTTCATACATTAGTAAGAATATCATTTTTATATAGCTGCTTTGCAGAGTAGAGCCAAAGCCAAAGATTTCCCTGGAGCCAAGGACTCATTGGGCTGATGCAGTGAAAGCACATCACCTCAGTTTTTATAGTCGGTGGTGCACAAGGGGGTGTTGTGACAGCACCATGTTTGGCTGTGCTGCAGGTGATTTTCCAGCAGGAAAGCAAGTGAGACATGAACTGACAACCTTTTGAGACTGTAATTTAGATCCCAAACAACCCAGTCACTTGCAGCTCCTGCAGCAGACTAAAACTGCAATTTAAATTCTTTGTAAGCAAGGAAATTCATAGGTATTGATACTGTGCAATGGCTATCTTTCTGAAAAGTCAAAGATCTGAACATGTAATTCTTCACGAAAGCCTTTTATTGCCTGTGAACTCTCCACCTTTAACATTAAAGAACAAGTGCTGAGGGGTTGTCTAGGCCTAAAATGCTACAACACTGGCTGCGCTGCTGTAACGCTTCATTGTAGAAGCTACCTGTGTTGACAGGAGGTGTTCTTGTATCAGTATAGGTAATCCTTGATATAGGGAATCCTTCTCGCCAAGAGGCAGTAGCTAGGTTGACAGAAGAATTCTTCCATTGACTTCGTGCTGTTGCCTACACCAAGGGTTAGGTGGTTATAGCTACATCTCTCAGGTGTGTGGATTTTTCTCACCCATGAGAGAGGTAGCCATGCCAATGTAAGGCCTTGTCTATATTAGAACTTATGCTGGCATAACTTTGGTTGCTCGGGGTGTGGAGAAAAAACCCATTTCTCTGAGCAACTTAAAGTATGCCAGCATAAGTACTTGTGTGGACAGGATTACATTGGTGGGAGATGCTGTCTCTTAGAGCATCATGGCTGTACCAGTGCTGCTGTGCCACTGTAAGTTTACAGCATAGACTAAATTCCCAGCGAAGACCAACCGGAAGAAAGTACTATGGAGCATATGTTCAGGCGCTATCTGTAAACAAATAGCTTGGCTCTGTTTGTTTGTTTGTTTATTTTTAAGCATAAGGTCAGAAATAATACCAATTGCCTAGAAAAATCTCTCCTATGACTGAACAGTTTAGCTGAGAAGTAAAAGGAGAAATGACATAAAGAGGGAAAAAATCTATTTTCATGCATTTTATAAAGTAAAATGGATCAGTTAAAGTAATAGTTATTTAGTTAATTAAGATACTAGTTAATAAAGGTACTAGTTATTTGAAATGAATATATTTACAAAACCTTCCAAATATTCTTTGTAATAAAATTGACAGACTGTTGACTGTCTTAAATCTACTAAGTGCCACTTAACTGCATTCTAGAAGGAACTCTCCTCTATACAAGACAGAAAAAGGAGTCATGTTGCACTTTTAAAGACTAACAAAATTATTTATCACATGAGCTTCCATAGGAGAGAATCGCACTTGATCAGACACTTGAAGATGGGCAATTCTTGACCGTATGACTTACACTCCCCTGCATTTATTTTGCTCTCATCCCATAAGTTCCCCATCTTCAATCATCTGATGAAGTGGGCTTCTCTCCCACAAAAGCTCATGTGATAGATAAATTTGTTAGTCTTTAAAAGTGCCACCAGATTCCTTTTGTTTTGCTGGACTAGACAAAAAGAGCTACCCCTTTGAAATTTAGCATCATAGATGAAGAATATTCAAGAGACAATTTTGTGTACAGATTGTTACTTTTTACAATTTCTTTGGCTTTGTTTTTCAGGATTGCAGTTAGGAAAATTCATTATTTATTATGGATCATATGTTTATACTGTTTCCCTTGTACATACTTCTGGTATCCTTGTGCCTATGAAATGTTAGGCCTTCTTATGTTCTCCTTACTTCTTTACGCTCAGTCTCTTCATACCTACCATTTTTACTTTTCCATATTTCAATTCACCTTCTTCTTCCACCACATCAGTCCCATTCTTTCCCACCAAACACTTAAAAAAACCCCCTTTTTTTGACCTGTACATTGGTAATTAGTATGGTGTTGAGAGGTCTCCTTATTACAACAATAGCTTAATTATTGAAGTGCTTTGTGTAACCTTTGCCTGGCTTCGTTGTAGAACCTTGTTCACCATTATAGCATACACTGAAGTTGCAAAGTCAGACGGTGCTTTAATTTTCTCTCTCCCCCAGTAAATATTCAGCGTCCGATGTCCTCTTCTCTGAGTTGTATGAGTCTCTGTATTAATCTAATTTATCCCTGTGCTCATTGTTACAAAGATGTTACAGTATTGCAGACTTGGGAGTCAGGTAATAAAATTTGTTTGTTAGGTTTCAGAAGAAGCTGTTTATTTTAGTAGCCGATTTTCATGTGTGATGAAGTGAAATGTTGAGAAGGCAGCCCCTCATCCGTTGGCAAACAATGCTAAAGAATTTAGCTAATGGCCCCCCTCCAGTGCAGAGAATAGATGGCAACAATTGTACTTCCAGAGTAAACCAAGAACTACTTGTTTGGCTGCTAGGTGTTAATGCAAATTTGTTCTTCAGCTCTTTCAGCCCTAGGGCTCCCATCCTTTGATTTAATTAAATGTAATTGGTTACACTGCTCCTCCCAGGCCCCTGAGGTGTTTTTGTTTATTGCTTACTCTTTGCAATAATGCTTCAATTCAAGACACAGAATGCTGGATAAATAAGAGCTTTTTATCCTATGTTGGATTTTCAGGAAGATTATTTCTCTCAAATAGTTTGGTTTTACTGTTAAAAGTAAATGACCAGTGAAATAAACTCATTGGGTGGCAAATGTAGCATATCCAGAAGCAAAGAATTAAGCAGGGTAAATTACATGAGATTAGAGCAAGAAATGAAGTTGTAGCATTAAATTAGTGAGGGATTGAAACCAGTGTTGTAAGAGCTGTTGACACTTTTAAATGATGCTTCAATTAGTAGGATTATTATTGATGCACTATTGTATTTTTAAAGTTACTTTTTCAAATACTTGTTATGAAATCACTTGTAGGTTTATGCTTTTAATTCTTTAAAACAATCCCTTAGTTCATAAACATGCAAGAGCCATTACAAGGGGCCAAGGAATTCTTGTTTTACTACTGTAAGTAACAGTAACATGAAAATTAGTTTGGGATAATTAAAAGAGTATTGATCCATTTGAATGAAAAAAGAAATATTCACATCAGTTTCATTTTTAACTTTTTCCTTTTAATTTATTTTTTTATGAATCTGATTGACGAAAGCCATTTTTTCTTTTCTTTTCTTTTCTTTTCTTTTTTCAAGTGTTTCATACTAAAGAGGAAAATGGTCTTAAACATATATTTTGACCAACTGAAAAATTGGGAGGAACTAAACTAGCACTTGGTCAGACAGCTTTTAGCCAGTCTAACCTGATAGCTTTTCCTCTTTTTCTTTCCCTTAATTAGTCAGATTATACCCGCAGTATATCTTTTTGTGTAGCACAACCAGGATAACCTGATTAACCTTTCCCAAGTTTTTTGCTCTCCCTTTAGAATAAACATATAGATCTAGGATATGGCTTCAGAGACCCTTTTATTAATACATCAGACTTGCTGAGCCTCTGTGGTAAGCAAGCAGTATTACTCAGACCCAGGACTGTGAAAAAGTATGAAATATCCATGATGGTGACACAGGTATTCTCAGGGCAATTACACATTCTATCCTCTACAATGGGATTTGGGGGGGGGGGGTTCCTTCACAAGGCCCATCCAAAACAGTTGCAGTGGGACTTAGGTTTCTTGTATTGTAGGTCAGGTGGATACCTTGGATGAAAAACAAGTGGTTAAAAGTGACAGCAGATACCACTCCGTCTTTTGGAGGGAGAAACTGATTGTCAGTAGAGGATAATGGCAGTAGTTCAGGATGAAACTCAGATTCTGTATCAACATTTTGACATAAGATTTGTTAAGGAGCTGCACAAAAAAAGTTTGATCACTTGTACTGATAATTTCTAATTCAGACTGTTACTCTGTTGCAAGAACCGTGGTAGGACACAGAGATGTAGCTGTGGCAACTCGTGGTGTTCAGAAAAGGTGTAGTGACAGAGAAGTGATCACTAAATATCAGTCACGTTGCTTGGGTCCATTAGGAACAGCTTGATAGGTGACAAGGCTTCTAAACTGGCCTTGTTGGTCTAAAACTTCTATTTTCCTATGAAAATCATTCTATCTGGTATATAGACTTCATGGCTGAGAGAAGGTAATCCTTGTTGAAATAGAGTTAGAAAGTGAAATTTCCTCCCAGTTTTCTTTTACCGGATTGATGTATTTGTGTTGAAAATGATGGTCTCTGAATAGTCTTTCTTAGGTCAGATAGGTAGAGCTGGTTGAAAATTTTCTGTTGGAAAATGTGGGTTTAACAGAATCAAAACATTTTTCATGGTAACATTTTGACTGTCAGAAGTCTGAAGTTTTGATCAAATCCGGTGAACTGGGTGTGCTGCCATCCCAGGCTTCCCAACTTCTTGGACGTTTGAGTCCTTTGGCACCTATTTTAGGGGTAGGGTGGGGGCTGCCACAGAGGCTGGGAACCCTGACAGGACATTTTCAAAAAGCATTGTTCAGATCCTGAAACAGACTTTTAAATTGGAAATACAAGGTGGATAAGATATCTTTTTTGGATCAAATTTTATTTATGAGACGGAAAAGTGTTTAGGCTTACACAGCTCTCTGTGAGCTCAAACACTTCACTATTTCATCAACATAAGTTGGTTCAATAAAATACATTCACTTACCCACCTTGCGTCTCAAATACTTAGAGATTGACATGACCACCACACAATACTGCATACACCAATGGAAGATGTAGGTTCCCTACCCCCCAATGTCCATCCTGTGGAAAAATTTGCATATCTGACATTTTTGTTCTGGTTCAAAAGGAATATTTTTTTCAGAATGTGAAATTCTCAGCAGGGTGGAAATTCTAGCTTCAGCACAGCTCTAATATAACCAAGTGCTTTAGAACTTCAGAAAGACTTTTCACCTCTAAATGTTGTTTCTGCATCTTTTGTACCATTTTGGAATAACCTTCCCTGATATCAATGTATCTGGCAATAGCATTTAAGTACATAGATATATGTTCTAAATAAATGTGACTGTTCATATTAACCATCTTGCAATCTTTGATTTAGCAATCTTTGGCTTATTTCATTTTGATAATGTGTGGACACTGCCTTTAATTGTTCAGGTTTTTTTTTTTTTTTTTTTTTTATGGCTGTCAGTTAAAGTTCCTTTCTGTTTCTGAGGCCCCGTCTACACTTGCTGCTGTTTTCGGCTGCACTCAAAGGGAGGTACACAAGCTATGCAAAATAATTTGCAAATCTCCCTTCCATTTGTTAATGTCCACTTGCCTCCCTGGCTCCATTGTGCTGAGTTGAAGGGAAATACTGTCCCTTTAACTCAGTGCTACTCTTCTTAGGAACTGACAGTGACAAAGTTGCTGCCATCAGTATAGACTTGGCCTGAGTGCTGTGGAAGCTTCAGCTAAAGGAATCAGTTGTGTGTTGCCCCTCTATTTCTATGCCAAAACATTTGTCACAATTTTTAGTACTTTCATCTGACACACATGATGAGAGTCACATATGCCCCAAAACTCCAGAGTGGAATTTCCAAGACGCAAAATAATAAAAATTGGAGACAAAAATAATAATTTTAACAATTCTTTCTTTCTTTCTTTCTTTCTTTCTTTCTTTCTTTCTTTCTTTCTTTCTTTCTTATAGCTATTTCTGTAGTTATACTGGCCTTCCTTGTATATATCTCATCATCGTTTTTCCACAGTGGTTTAATACACTTCTTTTATCCTAAAAGTATCTTCTGCTGTTTCTGAGGAATGTTTAAAATAAGAAAGATATTAAAAATGTTCCTCCCTTTATTACCAAAAGAATAAGGAATATTGTATTATGTTTAATTATAATTTGTTTTTTAACTGTACAAGAAGGTTTCTGACCAATAACTTAAATAATTACAATTAGTTAACACTACTGGAAATAAAATCTGCCATCCCAAAGATGGACTTTGCCTCAGATTTGTGGAATATATATTGTATTTTATCAACATGCAATATATAGTTGTCAGAGAAAAACATGTTAAAATGGTATATTTTACTGCTTTGTTTGGTACTTGCAAGTATTCTCATGAATATTACCCTATGACCTTAAAAATTGCTTACATACGTTGTAGTATTTATATATTACCAGAAGGTCATTTTAAAAGAATTTTTTGCTTCTTTTTTTCCACATAGTTTCTATCCACTTATGTAGGGAAAATCAGTTTCATAGTCTATAAGCTCTATTTAAAATTGTCACAATGTGATAAGATGCCTTTTGTACATTATGTAAGACCTATTTTCCCTAGGTGAAATGTATTTATATTAATAAAACATAGAAAAAATCATTATGTGAATAGAAGGCCTTATTCAGGAAAGGCCTTCAGATTTCTATATGGGGGTCAAAACACTTCCAGAGCCAGGAAATGGAACATAAGTAATATTCTGATTCTTTAGCTGTTAGACACAAATATAATGCTTAGAAATAGAACTGTACTTATACCCATTGCTAAATAATGGTATTCATTCAGCAATGTAAAAGAATGGATTTCAATTCAAGTCATGGTTAGCCTGAACTCATCCCTGAAATACTAGCTGTTGCACTTTTTTCTTATAGAATGGCACCCTGCATGCAGTCTCAAGCCTGATGCTGCAGTGTTAAATGGCAGAAACCTCCAGTGAGGGGGAGAAGGGCAGCATCCCTTTTCTCTTCAGAATCTCAGACAGGAATTTTCTTGCTACAGAAACTGTTAGGGTTAATATCCTAATCAAAATCATAAATACTATGTATGACGTTTAGTACCCTGTGTAGGACACACAAACAACATATAGAATAATTATTAAGAATTGAGAGTACTGTGACTTACTTTCTACATATTCAAGTTGCAGGTATGGACACCAATTCATGGCGAGTGAAATTGATAAGAGACATCATCATAAGACATGACCTGAAATAAAATACCTATCTTACATTGTAGGCTAATATCTTTTCAGTTCAGTACTCTTCACTGGAGTCCAATTAATAGCCTGAACTAACTGAGTGAACATCATCTAAGATCATATCAGCAAAAAGAAAATGACAACTGCTTTTTTTTATTTGCTTCTGCATATCAATTTGCAATTTAATGTTTTTGGATAGCTCCTGTAATGATTTAGTAGGTTGGGTGCCTAGTTTAAAAAATAATCCTCTTGCATATGCTTCTGAATTAAAATAGTCATAAGTAAAAATGCCAGAAGCATTTTAGAAGGGATGGGGGCGGGGGGAAAGAATAATCTCAGAAATATCTATGTTCATCTCGGTTACTTAGAATGGAGGAGAGAGATGGAAAGAAAGTTTTGATCAATGTGTCTTCCTTGCCTGTCTTTGTGGATAACTTCTGTGATGGAGTTGCCTATCTTTAGTACACATAAATGTATATGTATTTTAGAGGTTTGGTAGAAGGCCTGTCTTCTTCCCTAATTCAGTCTCTTCCCTCACCTATCATAATCCCTACTCTCACCCTCTTTAGTTACATTCACATTTTGTGATAGGTCATGATGAGCAGATTGACCTAAGCTTCTTTGAAGCATGGTGAGTTGTCTTTTCACCAGCAATACGTGTAATGCTGCTTGAATATGTCCTGCTGATGTGCTTAGGTTGATGCACCACAACGGTTGCATGGCACATGACCAGTGTTCCTACTAATTTTTCATAGGCCGTGCATGCGAAAAAATTTGGTGTGTGCACAAAAAGTTTCTTTGTGTGCACTAATATTAGCACTGTTGAATTTATTTGTGTGTGCTTTATTTTAGTTTTGTGCATGGGTTTCATGACATATGTGTGAGCGCACACATGCACAGCTTAGTGGGAACAGCGCACATGACCACCCGCTCATTCATGACTTCTGTCTCTTGGGGCGGGGGAATAACTGAGTTGATCAGCAAGTGCTCCACCAACTGAGTGGGTGTTCAGATCTACACAGTCGATGTTAGTGCATGAACGCCTGCCACTGTGGCAGTGTAGCCATACGCATAGCCAAATACAAAAATAGTTCAACCTGGGCTATGGATCCAAGGAGACTTTTTGCTTTGCTTCTCTCAGTCCTTCCTGTTGCAGGGCCTGTTTCTGGGTACTTCCTTGCCTTTCACTGAATGCGGCATCTCAGGACTTTCTCTTTGGAGTCTCTTTTTCTCCAGAGATTCCCATAATCTCCCCTCCCAGAGGACTCTGGAAGCTCTTCCTAGGTAATTATGTGGTGCTCCTGCTTGTCTTCCTTATTGACAAGTCAGCCTGGCTCGTTATAGCCTGAGGTGCTGGCCTAACTTCAGAGGTGACTTTTGGGGTAAGCAACCAGACAGCTGCCTAGGGCCCCAAGCAGTAAGGGGCCCCATAGTGGTTGCTTGCTTCACCTAACCAAGCACTCACAGGGTGATGGAGAAGCAGTGGGCCATGGACTGCCAGGGCCAGAGGCTGTGTTATCTGGCTGCCCACATGGCCTCTCTGTAGCAGGGGTGGATCAGTGCTCCCCACCTACACCCAGCTGTCCGTGCCTCCTCAGGAGGAGGAGAGCAGCTGGTGAGGGACTGTGGCTTGCGTGGGCGGGATTCAGGAGGAGCCCACTCCAAAGAGTTCTGGTCGCTTTGCACTTGGCCACCCCAGGCCTGAACAGAGGTTGCCTTGCCCCCACGCTCTGGATCAGGTCTGTTCAGGACTGGGGTGGCTGGGGGAAAAATGGCCTGAACTCTTCAGAGTGGGCTGCTCCAGGGCCCCACCCCCGCAAGCTGCAGCTCCGCGCTGGCCTCTCTCCTCCCCCTGGGGCGGCACAGCTAGCTGGGCGTAGACGGGGAGCACTGATCTGCCCCCACTGCAGAGAGGTCAGATGGGCAAGTGGGTGGCTCAGCCTCTGGCCCAGACAGTCCGCGGCCTCCCCCCAACCTCCCCCCCGTGTGAGTGCTAGGTTCCCCAGTGCTTTCCTTTGGCTGGGGGGTGGGGGAAAACTGGGGCATGGGGTGGGAGAGCCAGAGCCATGGAGGGGGCAGTGGCAGGGAGTTGGGATTGTGGGGGGTCAGTTAAGGCTGCAGGGGGGACTGGGGTCCTCGTGAGGGTGGCAATGGGGGCCCCATAAAGGGCCTTCTCCTAGGGCCCCCAATTGCCTAAGGCTGCCTCTGCCTAACTTCTTACTTGGCTAAACTGGGGGCACCAGTTCTAGCTTAGGGGAGCTGTGCTGAGTCATTTCAAGGACAGGAAGATGGATACCCTGTGACTGTGACAGTTTTTGGGGGATCCAGGGTATGCCTGCCCATCTATAGCTGCCTTTAACATTGAGATTTATAAGAAATGTGCTTGCTATTTAACAGCATTTTAATCCTCTGTGTCTCAAATGTCTGTGTCAGGATTTTTTTTTTCAAATGTACATTCACGTGAGAATGGAGATTTTAGAATGAAGATCTGGATTTAGTCCCATTAACCACTCAAATAGACTCTTCACTGTGGATTTGGACTAATTAACCTTTTGCAGAAGAGTTATAAGCTGTGAATCATGAATTTGTACTGATAGGTAAACTGCAAATTGTCTTCCAAGATTTGTGTAGGGGAAAAAAGTCTAAAAGCACTTACAAAATGGTTCTCATAACCTTTTTTAAGATACTGCCAATATCCAGATTTCACCTTTCCTCTTGTATCAACAACAGTTTAGCATTTAAAATTTTCAAAGAGTATTTATTTAACATTAAATCCAATCCTGTACATAATTCCCGTGTGATACTTTTTAGAGCCTGCAGAGATAAATGGCACTGTCATTAAGTATAAAGGACATACAGATTTTTTCAAAGTATTTTAATTAATTGCTGATATTTAAATATAGTCATGCAACATGTGCACAAAAATGTCTGTGCAATTGTGCTTCTAATTTGTGTGTGTAGTAACTGCTTGCATAGATCAGGAATATCAGTGCCAGTAATTCGGTGCACTTATTTTTGAGATGGAGACTCAGGCTCTTAAACTTTTGTCTTCAGTTAACCTCTTTGTAAACATAGACATAATACTACTACTTACCTTCCAGGAGTGTTGTGAGATTTAGTTAATTGTTTGTAAAGCACTTTGAGATCATTGAATTAAATGTATTATGTGTACAGCTGTTCAATGACTGGATTTTTTTAATTTGAAATTCTTCCCAAGCATAGGTTACATGCAGTACCGAACGCTGAAACTGAATATAAAATAGTAGTGAATTTCTGAATTGTGAAATCTTTAGCAACAAAAGCATCTTCTTTGAATTTCCAGAGGGATAGCCGTGTTAGTCTAGTCCAGCAATAACAAACAAACAAAAAAAACTGCGTGTGCGCGCGCACATACACACACACACACACACACACACACACGAGGAGTTGTGTGGCACTTAAAGACTAACAGATTTATTTTTTACATGAGCTTCTGTGGGAGAAAATCCCACTTCGTCAGATGCTTCGAAGATGGGTGAACTTACAGAATGGAATGAAAATAAATGCAAGGGGGTGTAAAACATAGGATCAGGTCATACACTAACAGTAAATCAGAGCAGTTAAGTTCAAACCCTGGGAAGCCTGAAGTCAAATTACCTTTTGTAACGGGAAAAGAACCCATAGTCTCGATTAAATCCTGCTTTCACAGAATTTAATTTGCATATTAATTCGAGTTCAGCTGTTTCTCTTTGAAGTCTTGATGTCCCAGTCATATTTCTGATGATGGTTGTTAACAAATCATTTATCGGGTGATTAGAAAGATGGAAGTGCTCAGCAAGTGGTTTTTTTGTTTTGTGGTTTCTGATATCAGTTCTATGTTCTATTTATTCTTTTTGTGCAGGGATCATCCTGTTTGTCCAGTGTGTAAGGTGTTGGGGGATTTCTTGCACATGATGGCATAAATCACATTAGTAGATGAGCAGGTAAATGAGCCTTTGATGGAGTAGCAGGCTTGATGAGGACCTGTGGTGGTATCTATTGTGCAGATATGTGGGCAGACTTGGTAGTTTACTGTGCTTAGTTGTGATTGGAATTATAATCTGAAGGCTCCTCAGCAAAAGGTGTCCATTGGATGTTGATGGGTTGAAACCAGTTGACAGGATCCTTTTGAGTACTCTTTAGTGCTAGAAAAATTGCTTGTTGCTGAGAACCTCTGCAGGTTTTTTCCATGTTTTTCAGAAATGGCACTGAATGGTGGGTTATTTACCAGTAACCGTTCTTCTTCAAGATGGGCTGCTTGGATTCATTCAGAAATAGGTGTCTCTATGCCGGAGCGCCAGATTGGTTGGAAACTTTTGCCCTAGCCTGTCAGAAGAGGACAGGTGGCGGCCATCCCCCGTGCCACCCCGTGGCTATTATATGTGGCCGCTGCCTGGCCCCTCCCCAGTTCGTAAAAGTCGCCAACTCCAAATGCGGGGGTGGGGGGAGGGCTGTGAATGAATCTGAGGAGCCCATCTCAAAGAAGGACAATTACTGGTAAGTAACCCACCGTTCTTCTTCGAGCACTGCTCGGATACATTCAGAAATAGGTGACTGCTAGCCATGCTGATGGAAGGTGGGCAGAGTTGGATCTTCCACCTTCAGCACAGCGTAAGTCCCACACAGGTGATTGTCCGACAAGCAGGCACTTGAGGATCTAGGTACTGACCAGCGGACCTTAATCCGAGGGAAAAATATCCTCGGGATGTAGGACACACCCAGTGGAACAAAATTGGCTCTGCTGACCTAGCACTGAATGGTGTATGCGGCTGAGTGGCCTGAGGTCATGTAACATGAAGGGGAAAAACAGTACCCGGTGTTTGAGGTGAAGTGTAATGTTACCAAAAGCTTCCCTTGAGAGGTAGTCACAAGGGACCAGTGGAAATCAGACTATCCGAGGTTCCTAGGATGGTATGCGCTGGTGGGGGCTCTGCAGAGAGACAACCCCAAGGCAATGCCAGTAGTGGAATGGTCAGTATCACAGGTATCAGTGAGAGGGCAGGAGCCTTCCTTTTCTTTAACGTAGTGAGTTACGAGAAAGTCATGTAGCTAGGCAGAGACTGAGAGCCTGTGGCCTCCCAGCTGTATGGTAGTGTCATCCCCATCAGGGAACCCTGTGTACACGAGAGCTGGTGTTTGAGATCTTGTGTGGGGAAGGTAGGTACTGGGGATGGGTGAAAGAGGCATCGAGGAGGCGTGCTTGACCTAGTACCCAGAGGAGCCAGGACAACAGCTGCAGTACTCTGTGAGACTGATTCACCAGAAAGCATGGTTTCGGTCTACTCAAGTGCCTAGTTTGTGGTGCTGGAGAGGGAAACTGAAGTGAGGTGGTCTATTTCCCAGTAGTAGAGTACGGGCCTCTGTGCATGACCTGAGTTACCCTGATGAGACCCTCTGGGGTGGGGGGAAGAGATGGTGTTCCTATCCTCCCAATATGAGGGAGGTGACGCTACTGTCATGCATTTCCCCATGTGTTCTTGCCTGGCCCAGTCTAGTGGCTGGCAGGGCGTGTAATGTTATTAAAGCCAGTTAGTATGCGCAGAAGGGCTGTCGCTAGGAGGTGGGCCCACTAGAATGGTAGGCCTGGGTGTTGGAACCCATGGCACGCGAGGCCCACCTGCTCCAGTCCCTGGCCCTCTCCTCCCAAGGGGTTGTCTCATGGGGGGTAAGGGTAGCCTCGGAGTCAAAATCGCTATGCAACCGAGTCAAGATTCCCCTTGGGGTGGGCACCAAGGGGGAGCCAGGGAGAATAGGAGAGGGATAGGCTCTTCACCGGAGGAGGTGGGGTGAGTATATGCCCTTAATGGGCACGAATGGGAGTTGACTTCGTAGGAAGTTGTTGGCGTCTGCAAGATGTCCTTACGGACGACGGAGAAGGGTGAACTCACTAGGAAGAAAAGCACTCTCAGAAATTAGTGAGATCTTGAGGCTGGGTCAATGGGGGAATTCCCGGCAAATGTAATGCGAGGTCATCTCTTGTGGAGGGCCCGTAACAAACAGTTAGCATGAGAGTATTATGAATTGGAATGCTCCCCTGGGCTAGGAGAGCCCTGGGCTGTCAAGAAATAGGACCGTTGTGTCCTTGAGTGAAGCCTCAGCTAGTTGGGTGAGATAACCATGGTACTAAACCTCGGCAAAGCATTCAAAACCTCTGAGTTTGTGTGGGAGGTGGCAGCTAAAAGTCTTCGTAGTGTTCTACCTGATTAGGGGATCTTTGGCCAAGGCCTGATGGCCCAGGTCCCTCCAGTAAGCTACGGAGGGGGAGGCCAACTAAAGAGACACTGGGGGGAAATTGACCCCAGGGTAGGTTCTCCGTAGGAGTGGTTCACAAATCAACATGATAGGAGCGAGCGGAATTCATGGGAGCAGTGAGAGGGTGAGGTTCCCCACCCATGACCCGATAATGAGGGAATAAGTTTGTACAATATTGCTAAAACTGCGTAACTTCTCTCTCTGGCCATCGAGGCCTGGTGGTCTCTTGGTGGGACTTAGGAGGAGAGTACCATCCTAAGAGTAGCGAGAGAAGGGGAGACTTCTGTTCCTCCCATGAGGGGTAGATACCTAGGAACAGGAATCCTAGCCAAAGCACGAGGCAATGTCGGTGATTGGCAGCTTGGATAGGGGAATTGGAGACATGTTCATCCGCAGTGTGGCTAGTTTCCCTGCCAGTAAATTGGAAAAGGGATAGGGGCCCCATGTTGGGAAGTGCTGCCGCAATACACCTCCAGGTACCCATCTTGGCGGAAGGTCATTAGTGAGACCTGAGGGGTTTGAACATGATCTGAGTTGGGATCTGGCGTTTACACTTAGGCTCCGCGGGTGGAGCGAGACACCTGCCCCAAGAATCTCCTGCAACTCATGCTGGAAGCATTTGCGCACAGCTCCAGGATGGGCGGCTGATGAGGTGGAGGGCAGGCACCACTGGCCTTGTTAACAATCAGGGGCAACGCACAAGGTGGCCCCCATTATACTTGGAGGTCAAGGTACGGTTTGAATAGGGGTTCTCTGACTGGCAGTGAGGATATAGGGCGAACAGATTTACTGTGAACGTGCACGTGGGCCCATGAGGGGGCACTCCCCTTGGGGTCCCGGTGGGCCAGCATACAGTGCACCCTTGGCGAAATGTAATTGAGAGCGTTGGGTGTGGCACTGGAGATAGCCCAGTCAGAGCCCAGGCAGCAGGGGAAAAAAGGGGAGGGGGGGGCGTTGAGAGGGCATAAATAGGCCCTTTTGTGGCTGAGACCGCTGACTATGTGTTGCCTCAAGGGGCTCAAGGAAGGGAGGAGGGGGGAACTGAAATTTCTGTGACTCGGGAGAGAATAGGCACCTGGGCAGGGGCCCTGTCTGTGGCTCACAGGTTGGAGGCCTGGAGCTCTGTTGGCTTAGCTAGCCGGGTAGACTGTTAGGTTTGGCGAAGGAAGGGGGTGTGTGGCCGCCGCTCTAGGTCTGCCTGGAGGAAAGTTATGCCTCATCTGAGGACTACCCAGTAGTGCCAGGGTAGGGAGGGCTATCGATTACTTCCCAACCCGAGCGTTGGCTAACTGATACGATTCAGGAATACCTGACTATGATCACAATGGCCATGCCTAGTTTAGCTAAAAGGCAGAGGTTCTCACCCAAATGCTAGTGGAGATGGCCCCCGAGCAGGTTAGAACTGAAGTTGTGGTGATGGTGGTGAGGACTAGGTCCTCATGGATAAATGTCCGGTAAGGAGGAGGGGAAAAGTCCACCTTATGGACAGGCCTATGGAGCTGGTGGGTGAGGGAGAGGGCCCGATTGAAGGAGGCCAAGATACTTCAAATCTCCTCTATGGTCACGGCTGGCACCCAGGACAGAGGGGGTCTCCTCTTGGAAAAGGATGTTCTCCCCAATGGGCAAGTCGAGGGCCACCTGCTGGGAGGATGGAGGCACTCTGGCCTCTCATAGCCAGGCCGCACATTGAAGTGTAACGGCAGAAACCATCGTGTGAGCAGCCGTGTCCACCGCATCCCAGGCGGAAATGAGGAGATCCTGGGCGGCTATCTTGCCTTCTTCCAGGAAGGCATCATACTCTTCCTTCACTTCTGGTGGGAGCTAATGTCTGAATTTTTGCACTGACTCCCACACATCTAAAATATACCTGCTAGTGAGGACTTGACTATTTGCGACCCGAACCTGGAAGGCTGAGGAGGAGTAGACCTTGCGGCGTAGGAGCTCAAGCTCTCTGGCATCCCTTGATATCAGGAGGGGGTCTTGTGGGGTTTGCCCTGGGCCTAAAGCTGCCTCCACCACTGCTCAGGGTGGTGCCGGGTGGTGGGTAAGTGAGGGGAAGTCTGGGTGCGGGATCCTGTATTTGAGAGCTGCCATGTCAGAAACTAGGGGGATGGAACCCAGATTTTGCCAACGGAAGGAGGCCAGGTCCTAAACACTTGGATGGAGGGGAACCGTAACCGGTTCCACCGATGAAAACACCGGCCCAAACAGGGAGTCAGAAGGTGCCTCTGAGGTGTGAACCTCTATGCCCATGTGGGCCGAGACACGGTGCAGCAGATCAAAATGCTCCAATAAATTGCCTGTATATAAGTGTGGCACCGGGCTTAAGGTCTGCAAGGGTGTCAAATGGGTCAGTGCTGGTGATGGGAGAGGCGCCTCCTGGGGTGACCACTCATGAGGCTGGAATTGGAAGAGGGACAGTGCCGAGAGCTGGCGCTGGGGCCTCTTGAAGCTCCCTCCCCTGGACTGGAGCCTGGAGAGGGCTCGCGGGAGCCATGAGTCAGCACTGGAGACGGAAGAGTAATACGTTGTCAGAGAGAGGGCTCCACAGTGCCCGGACTCCCTGAGGGCTCTGGGGTTCGGTGCCAAGTCTGTGCCAGAGAGCGTGAACGGTGCTGGACATGTGGCAGCCAGGCCTTTGATAGGAAGGCCGGCTTTCCTCTCCTAGATGGTGTTGGGGGAGGGGGTGTGGGTAGCAGGAGGAGAACCCTCGCTGCCTCCACTGCCTCTGGGGTCGAAGGGATAGGCGCCAATGTTGACTGGTCTTGAGGGGAACCCCCTGGCGAAGAGCCGGGGCTAGAATGGTGCTGAGGTGCCGAGGATGGCACCGAGCTGGTCCTATACCATCTTTCAGCCCGGTGCCCGTTATCGGATTCTGGTGCCGAACCGGTGCACGGTGCCAAGTGAGGTCTGGAGACCTCAGGGGAAGGGTGCTGGGCCTGCTCAGAAGCGAGGGTGTGGCACCTTTGCTCCCTGTCCTTGATGGTTCGAGGTTTGAAGGACAGACATATGGAGTACTCGGTGACCTCGTGGCTTTGCCCAGGCACCGGAGGCACTTCTCGTGGGGATAGTCCCGCAGAAAGGCCTTGCTGCACTCCGTGCAGGGTTTAAACCCCGGCATGGTGGACAAAGTCGGAGTGTGATGTTCCGGTCCGGAAAGGGAGACCTTCTTTGTGGGGACTGTGTCCACAAATAGGCTCTCCCAGTCAGTTGAAAGGCTCATGCAGGAAGAACAGAAGACAGGCTGCTTGCGAAGCAAGGAGCAGGCAGTTCCAGATCCGACGTGAAGGCGGAAGTAATGAAACTGGGGAGGGGCCGGGTGGCAGCCGCACATATAGCCGCGGGGGACAGCAGCTGCCTGCCCTCTTCTGACAGGCTAGGGCAAAAGTTTCCGACCAATCCGGCTCTCCAGCACAGAGACACCTATTTCTGAATGCGTCCGAGCGGCGCTCGAAGAAGAACATGGCTTTTCCTCATGTATGTATGCCTGCTGTTAATCCATGGTCTGCACCATTTCAGCTGTACCTACTGCTGTTGCCTGTTAGCATCGTGGGTAATTTTTGTAGTGTACACAATGCTTTTCTTTATATAGTTTTAATTCTTTTTGCTTTCCACACTCTTCAGTGCTGATAGTTAAAATCTTAAAATTCCATCTCTTTCTCTTCTTACTGACAGCTAGATAAAGGCACTTCTGGAAATAATCCATGTTTGTTTAGCATAACCAAATATTAGATAGTTTAGTAAATGATGCATAGTTGGTTGCCGGCTATAAATTACTTATCTCTGGAGGGACATTCAGAACACCAAGTAGCTAGAGTAGGAGGAGATGGACTGGGTGGGTGCATCATGACTGCTCATGTTGTGTCAGGTGACCTGATGATGGAAGGAAGGGGAGAGCAGATGGCTATCAACTGTTCTGTGTGGTAGGGCTTGAGCAGGCAATCAGTGAAAGTCTAAAGAGATAGCAATTCCTTTCCTTCTTTCTCTTTATGGGCAAAAGGGCAAATGTTAAACCTTTTGTTCCTGAATGGGGTACACAGGGTAATGGCTAATATGTGTGGAATGGAATTATGTTTCCAGGCTGTTTATGTGGAGGGTGGGGGCTGCAATCTTAATTGAGAGGCATTCTAATAGAATAGGCACAATAGGTTTTATCGAGAGACTGGTCAAAGTGCATCAGATGGGTTATCTTGGCGGTTTTAAACCATGGGTTGGGACCCAGTTGTGGGTCCCAGGGCCTCAGATTTTGAGTCACGATGCCTGCTGCTGCTGGGGTAGTGGAATGCATTGTTCAAAGCTGTAATTGTTGGGTCACAGGCATAATTTTTTTTTTCCTCAACCGAGTCCCAAGAAAAAATGTTTGAAAAGCACTGGGTTATCTAGTAGGTTTTGGTGGAGGGATGGATGAAGAAAGTTAAGATTTAAATTATTCTGCAGAAGCAGTTTCTTTACAGTTAAGGTTTTATTAAAGACACATTGCTTGTTAAAACTGAAGCATCACATCAGACTAGGGAACACCCAATGCCATGGCCCACTGACTGGTCCAGACATCCTTCCCCTTCCATTCCCTCTTGTATCTTCCACCTGCTGTCCTTCTTCTTCTCTCTGTGTTGTCCCCACTGTCCATTGTTAGCTGCAAATTATTGATGTGATTTTATAGTTCAGTGTTAAAATGGTAACACTCTGTGTTATAGATAATTGTAAGTTTTTAATAATTTTTGCACTGTGATGTTTCTATTGACTTTTTATTGCTTATCGGTAGAAACTTTAATTAAAAAAAGGAAGCCTTTACTTAAAAAAAAATCTCCTTGAAGTGGTTAAGAACAAACTATTAAACATAAACATAGAGTTCTCTCTGAATTATTCTAGTTGGTTTGATAAAAAAATGAATTGATACAAAGACAATAATAGGAACTGAAAATCACCCCATTTGGCAAATTGCAGTGGATTGTGTCACTTTTCTTTGTACCCATTTGTGACTCTGGCACCCAAAAGGCAGAATAAGTTTCCAGAATAACTGGTAACAAGGGTTGATCTGTTGATAGAATTGATATGAAAGCATATGAAATCATTATCCATGTTTTGCCTTACACTGTGAGTTTGATGAAAATTTTGGTATCTGCATTGGTGGAAGTTAAAGCCTCATGTAGTGTTGGAGCATGGTAGGCAATAGGTGGAAAATATGCAGAAATTCTCTTGACTTCTTAATTCCGTTCTTTTATGTGTTGGGGTAGATGGAGGGTATCCTGAAAAACTCTTACTGCAGCTAAACATGTATTTTTTTTATGGATGAATAGAAATATGTGAGGATGTTGTAGACACTGGCCAGCACAAACTGGACAAATGCAAAGTTTGTGTTCCATTTATGCTGGGCTAGCAGCGCTGGGTTTAGGCACAAACCAAGTAAACCATGGCTTAGGGCCTCACATTATTAGTGACCTCTAAATATGTTGGAGATGACCAAGAAGATTTCTCATAATCAAAATTGATAATGCAAATAAGGCTTTTTGCAAGATGTATGTATATATATTTTATTTAGCTTTTTATTTAGCTTAGTTTTTATTGCATCTTTGCCTATGTATATATGCAAATATGACAGTTTAACATTTATTTTTCGTTATCCTTTCTGTTATAATGTAATATACTTTTCTCTCTCTCTCTCTCTTTTTTTTTTTTTTTTTCTGGTATGGGACCTCTGTATCTTGACATACTTTACGGCCTCAGCATGCCTTAATCTGGCCCTGTGGGCTAGTGATTCATTGGTTAGAATGTACAGAATAATATCAGTCTGTTGCCTATTTTAGAAATGCAAGTGGATTGGAGTGTACTGGCACATAGATGAAAGCTCAGTGGGTATACTGGAGCACAATTAAGGAATCTTAACTGTAGATCTCCTGAGTTTCTAACATTTCATTACGGTGTTTTAAACTATTACTTCCATCTTAAGTGGAACTCAGATACCTAGGTGATGACCCATGTATAACGCAATTACTAGATAGGAGCTGAAACTCAGCTAACTGCTGGGCTCTGATGATCTACATCTGCCACTCTCTGCTGCTTGTTTTCTACTCAGTTATATGCATGTAACAGCAGTAGCTCATTAATCCTACAACTTCCTACTACTTTTCTTTTCCCCTTCTCTCCCTCACTGTATCAAGATGAGGCATGTTCACAGACAGAGCAAGTGAGCTATGCCCCCTGTTTCTGCATGTGTGACTATTTTGCCCCCAGAAAAGGGGGAAGGGATTTTTCTGTCACTATATGGAGGAAAAAAACCAAGGAGCCGTGTGGCATTTTGGTGTGGTTTTTTTTTTTTTGTTTTGTTTTGTTTTTTGTTTTTTTCTTGCTGGACTAGACTAACATGGCTATTCCTTTGGAAATTGACTATATGGAGATCTTGCTCCTGGAGAAATGCAGCAGGAGCCACACCCTGGTATTTCTAATAGGGTCAAATGGGAGCCAGCAAAAGAGGCTGCTGGCAGGACTTGGAGGCTTGGAGTCATGTATCTTGGGCTAGAACCCGACGGTGGTAAAAAGTACTTTCCCATGATGCTGGTGAGGCCAGGAGTGTGCATCTTTTGGTAGTATACCATTTGAAGCACATGCTGGATTGGAGAAGGATGATGGATAATACTCTGACTGCGGATCAGTTCCCCTACCTTGCACCCAGGGGAAGAATTTATTTTCTCTAGTTAAGGTATTTCAAGAGTAAGGCAATGGGAGAAGTGGGCGTAACATTTGTTCTTTTTTTTGGTGGATGGATGCTAGACTTACCACAGGTTATGGTAAATTTTGAGTTTTGCTCCTCAGGTTTCCTTTTACAGGGCCTAATTTCTTATGATTCAATAATAAACTGGCTGCCCTCTTCCCCCCGGTAATATTTTTTTTAATTTGATCAAACAAAATACAAATACATTTCATGTAGGCTAACTAATAATCTGCTCCAACTATTTGTAAAAGTAAGTTATCTGCTTTCAGACTAATTTATGATGTCTTTACTGGTTCTGGAGCTCCCCTTTCTCTCTGGAGTGTCTGATTAACAATTGTAATGTCTTAATGGTAAAAAAGAGGTTACAAAACAGGAAGTGTCTGAAATGAGGAGTCGAATTAGTGAAGAATACTGGTGATCATTATCTTTTTTACAACATGTAAAGTCCACCTGTTCAGTGACAACTGTCTCATTCTGTGAGGTCCATCTGTTTACAAATTGTAAAGTAAACTGTCATCTACAATTTCTCTACTGTTTTTAGAATTCCTTCTTATTTACACACATGCAATCAAATGAAAAATTAAAGCAAAATATTAATTATAATTTAAGGCTAGTGATTAGAAAATATAGTATAGAAGTTTGGTTTTACCAGCTGTATATTAGGGTATCAGTATTGTTCTTAGTACGCACTTTATGAATTTTGAGCATCATTAAATTCTTTTGAACTAAACATCATCTAATGAATTTACATAAATAAATACTGCTGATGAACATTTATTATTTTGCATTTCACTGGTGTTTGCTAACAGATTTTCAGGACAATAGACAATTCTGTAATCTCAGTTTTGTAAACCGCTAGTTTTTTGGGCCCTAGCAACCATTTAATATGTAAATTAGGTATTCTCAGACTTAATGTACTTCATTTTTATAAAACAAATACATCATTAATCTGATTAAGTTCTTGGATAGGAGTGCTGTCCTCAGATCATTGTGAATCATTTATTGTTGGGCATACATCCAAAATAAAAGATTCATGCATGGCACTTACAGCCCTGGTTTAGTAGAACTGTTGAAACCTCTAAGGCCATTTTCCAGAAGAATAGAAAGGCACTGCTACTTGTAATTGCAAGCACAACCTAAAACTTAGCAACATTTCTTATCCTTAAATGCTTCTCTGGTATGATAATGATTCAGTGCATAGAAATTGTGCCATGTTATTCTTTGATGTTCCAAATGGAATTTAGATGCATAGTGTAATAATTGAGTGTAGCATATTATAAATTCTGTATTTACTGAAGTAGCTTGGTCACCATGAGAGATGTTCTGCAAACAGATGTAACTGAGGGTAGAAACTATCCATGTGCTTCCGAATTCTGAAGTTGATTGTGGGTTTTGCCTGTGTTACCGTGTTACTATCTGGTTTTACGTCAAGGTGAAAAATGACAATAGGAACAAAAACAAGAAGTCCTATGGTGCTTAAAGACTAACAAAATTTATTTATTGCATGAGCTTTCTTGGGAGAAAATCCAAAAGCTCATGCAGTAAACAAATTTGTTAGTCTTCAAGTGCCACAGGACTGCATGTTCATTTTGCTGAACTAGACTAACATGGCTGCCCCTTCGGAAATAGGAACAAAAAAAAGGCTAATGAGTAGAGAACATTTATTAATAGTGGTTTTCATATGTATATTCAATTAAAATTCAAAACAACTTTAACTTGTAATGGACTCATGACTGTTCACTATTTTGTGGTCACTGCTTTTAGTAGTATAACACGTTATGGTCAACAAGGACTTCATATTCATAAACATAGCTAAAAGCCAGATGCCCCCAGCAACAGGATGATGTAAGTTGAATAAAATGAGAATTCTCTTAGGTATACAGTTGCACTCTGGGCCATCAGTAACAGTCATTCAGCCTATAGTATTCTGTTTATGTCCTCAGTGTTACCTGCTAACCTTCAATGAGTTTCCACAGATAGAGCTAATTAAAAATTAGTATACAATTCTTTTTATGCAAAAAGGAATAGACCATAGGCCCAAATCTACAAAGGGATTCAGGTGTGGGGATCAACCTAGCCAACAGCAGATACCAAGGAGAGGATGTGTTGGTGTCCTCTGTTCCTTCTATCTCCCAGATGCCTAAATCCAGACCAGAGCTTGGGATCTGCAAGCCAGCACAGTCTCCTGTAGCCAGGCATCTATTTCTTACAAAAATGCTGGCAGTGTGCACCTAACTCCACACAAAATGGCTGGTGGGTGGAGATAGACTCCCTTACTACTTTTAGCCGAGTGTTAGGGCCAGTGCTGGATTTATGCATGAGCCAAGTAAGCCATGGCTTGGGGCCTCTAAATATGTCAGAGATAACTAATGAGGTTTATCATAAGGTATTTGAAAATGCAAATAAGATTTTTTGCAAGATGTATGTTTTATGTAGTTTTTATTTGCATCTTTGCCTATAGATGTATGTAAATATAACCATTTATTGTTTATTTTTTCATTACCATTTCTGTTATAATGTAATACATTTTTTCTCTTTATGGTACAGGGCCTGAATCTTGACATAGTTTAGGGTCTCAGCATGTCTTAATCCAGCCCTGGTTGTTAGGGTATTAATCTGGAATATGCGAGACCCCAGTCAAAGTCTCCCTTCAGACTGATGTGGAGAAGGAATTTGAATATGGTTTCCTAGCCCTCAGGCGAGTGCTTTAGCCATGGGATAACAGCATGATTCTCTGTCACTGTCCCAATGCATGTGTGGTTATTTATACACAATGGAATTGCTTCAACAGGCTCCTCCTCTAGCCATTAGGTGTCTTGTGTGGAATTAGATGTAGTTGGAGAATGCCTACCAATTTGGCCACACTGATGAGATAGGCAGGCTAATGCCTCTCCACTTGGTGTGAGAATCGTATTGGGATCTTCTAAGCGTCTGACAAAGTGGGATTTTCTCCCACAAAAGCTCAAGTAATAAATAAATTTGTTAGTCTTCAAGTGCCAAAGAACTCCTTGTTTGTTTTACTGGGGTTTGGGCATGCAATTAATGCTTGAACGCCGGGACTACAACTTTGTGTGCATGCCAAGCTGTGGAAATGTAGGTACCTTTGACAGTGGAAATTTAAGCACTGAGGGATTTTAGATGCTTTCAGAGTTAAGTGGCAGCTGAGGCTTTGAGAGTCTCAGTGCCACTGAAATTTAACCTGTATAGCCTTCTCACTGCATGGAAGGTGGAACAATGTTCCATCAAACCAAAAGCACTTATCTAGACAATGGTTCACTTCCAGATTCTTCTGTTTTCTGTGTCTTCTTTCACTTTCAAGACAGGAAGAATCTCCATGAAGATCACTTGAAAATTCTTCTACTTCATCAACTTTCCAAGTTTTCTAAAATAGTCAATATTCTGTGAGGTATCATCTGAAGCAGTGTCATTAGGGCTGGCATGCACCATCACAGTGGATCCTTGCCTGTTGACTTTAGAAGCCTGTCCAGCCTTTGATATGGAACTTGTGACTTGGCTCCAGAAAAAAAGCACACCACCCTGTTATCCATATATCCTTTGCAGAACATTCTTTCAATCTGTCTTCAAAGGTTGCCTGTCTTCTTTGGGCAACTGGAGATCTCTTTGTAGGCATGTTTGATTGTACTGCAAATTGGGCCAAGAGTTATCCATGGATTTGTCTCATTACTGCTTCCTACTCCATTTCTCCAGCACCTAAGTCCTTTTGTTGATTTGAGCATAGCTGAATTTTGCTGCATAGCTATTTCACCTAGTTAATCTTTAAAAAAAAAAAAAAAAAAAAAAAAAAAAAGGGGGTTCAAGGGGCATTTGATCTTTAATTTGGTGGGATGCTGTGGTTAATGAGAATACTTTCAAAAGCTGGAGCTTATGCTATAATACTTTAATCACTATTATGATATTAAGTATTTTCCAGTGATGTAAGTATCGTAGTGCAGATAATGCAATGTCACCCTAGATTACAGGGTGTTTTTTGGTCCTGGATTTCTTTTTATTTTTATGCACTTAAATATTTGTAATTTGGAACATATCAATACACACAATATATTCATGGTTTTTTGTGTGTGATTGACAGCTCCGACTAGCTAAAAATTACATTAGTTTAATTAAAATCTGAAAAATACAGAATTAGCTGAATTTGACGTAAGTAAAATAAAGTGAAAAAAACTGAAATGAATATGAAATAGACAAATACCCAATAGATAGAGACTTTAATTTGCCTAGGGCAGTGGTCCCCAAACTGAGTTGGGGGGGTGGGGGCAGAAGTGGCCTTTGGCTCCTCTCCTGCTGCCTGTAGAATGGAGTCACTGCCGAAGGACCAAGGAGAAGTGTGTTTCCATAGGGCTGAAAGATGGATGCAGGCTCCTTGCTGCAGCCACAAGGATAGGAGTTAGTGCTCCCATCCCGCTGGCTGTAGCAGGGAGCATTGCAAAGTGCTCTGCTTAGGTCCATGGCTGCTTGAGTCCTTGCTGGAGCCAAAGGGAGGGAAGAGGAGCACTGATCTTCTGTCTCCCTGGTTGCGAAAGACTGTCAAGGGGCAAGCTCTCCCTAGTGTCCCCTGGTGGGGAAAATGCCAGGGGCATCTGCAGGGAGAGGGCCCCCACGATCTTTCTAACACGCAATATCCTCTCAAACACCCTGTCTTTAGGTAGGGCAGTATGGCCTAGCAGCCTCAGAGTCTGTATCGTGAGCTTAAACACGGCCCTCAGATCAGGGTAGCACGGCATAGTGGCCTCAGTGTCTCTATTGAGAGTCTTAACTCAGCCCTCAGCTCAGGGCAGTACAGCCTTGCAGCCACAGAGTCTAAACACAGCTCTCCATTCAGGGTAGCATGGCCTAGTGGCTTCAGAGTCTCTATACAAAGTCTCCTGTGGGGCACAGTACCCAGGTAGGGGGGCTCAGGCCCTGCCACTCCACTGAGCCCCAGCCCAGGGCCCTATGGGTGCTGTGGTTTTGGCATCAAGTCAGCAGAGATCCACACTGAAACAAGCTGACTGATCTTACAGTCTACCCATAGCTCACCTCTTCGGTCCCCTTGGGCTACTTCCTACCTGGGATGGCTGCCAGTGGTTCCCTGTAAGATCTCAGGCTTAGCTGGCTGTAATGGCTGCCTGGACAAAAGCCACAGGATACTCTTCATGGGGTAGATGTTCCTCCAGGCTCCCTCTAGAGTCAGAATCTCCCATGGGTTGTGGCTGATGCAGTGTCAGGTCAGGAGCTTCCAGCGTGCATCCTCCCTCTTCACTGGTCAGCCCAGACTGAGCTGAGCTGCATCCTTTTATACCTGAACAGCAGCCTGAGCATTCCAGCAGGGCCTAAGGGGCGGGGCTTCTTCCCTCCTTAGTTTATAAGGGCCTGATTTATTGTGAGGTGTGTCTACCCCGTTGCAAAGACCTATGGCCTCAGGGTTCATTCAGAGTGTGCAGAGCTGCGGGGTGCGTCCCCTTCCCTTGTTGCAGGCAGGGAGATGGGAGATAAGTTAGCAAGGAGGCAACTGCTTTGGTGGAGGAGGTGGGAGGGCTGCTGGCAGAGGCTATAAAAATGATATATGTGGCTCTTGAGCCAGAAAAGGTTGGGAACCACTGCTCTAGGGCTACTCACCTGCTTAAGGTTAAGCATGTGCATAAATATTAGTAGAAAGGAGGTCCTGTGGACTCAGGTCTTGAAAGGTCCTAAGACTTCTTAGGAATTAATGAGCGGCTGCAACTCCTGTTAAAATCAACAGGTAACTTCCTAGCACCTCACAGATGGCCTTGGTGCCTTCAGGCCCAGACATGTATGCTATTTATGTGCACCTCTCACTGATGTTAGTGTGAGTTATGTTTGTAGAGAGCTGGGCAGAACCTGGCTCTGCAGATTAGTCCTGTCGTATTTCTGAGCACATCTCCCACCCTTAATTTGTTTCGCTTGAACTAGGTGAGAAACTGATTTCCCAACCTGAGAACATTTTAAAGATTTCTATATATTTCCTTGTTATGTGTTAAGAAGAAACTGTGACCCCTTGAATTTTTTAGAGAGGGAGAGAAAGAGAATATTTACAAGCCTTGTAGTGCTAAAGGGCCTCACCTGGGATGTGGGAGACCCATGTTCTGAATCAGGCACAGGAGGAACTTGGTGAGCACCCTTACCTCCACATAGGGCACTCTCCATAAATAATGATGACTCATGTCAGTGGAAGACTTGCAAGCAATCCATAGGCTAAGTGTAAGAGTAATATTGAAATGGTAAAAGTCTAATTATTCACTGTGATCAGAGTTGAGGCACCTGCACTGGTGTGTTTGCCCTGCTTGCAGCTCCTGCTGGGTGCTGTGCCTCTCCCTCTCGCTCATGTGACCTGAAGCTGACCTTGGCCAGGCCCACCATGCGCTTTCAGGGGCCCGGCAGAAATCAGGGGCTGGCTACGCCCCTGCTCAGTGCTGGAAATCATCATAGGTACAGTTTCAACCACTTCATATAAGCTGGCCTATTTTCTGCATGTGATTTTATTGTGTACCATATACACTTTGGTACAGTAGTGATACCATTTCAAAAAACCTTTTCACTTTTTCTTGGCTTTCTAAGAGAGTTTAGTGTCCATATACTATACAGTTAAGATGGTTAAAGGATTTCTTGACCTAGCTGAATGCACTTCTGTAAATACATAAAGAGAACTAAGAACTTGGCAAGTGGTCATTTTTTTCTTTTGAATGTCCATGATGAAATATTCTAGAGGTGTAGAGTACTGTGGTACTTAACAACTAACAAATTTGTGTAATGCATCAGCTTTTGTGCTCATAATCCTACTTCCTCAGATGCACAAAACGAAAACTGTAATATGTTGAGGAAAAGTTAGTACTAAATAACAGGCCAGGCTTGAGCTGCACAGCTTAGTATAGTAAGGGATTGCTTTCTGGGCAAGCTATATATTTTTTGTAGGTGGTATAGAATTTTAGTTAATGTATGTTATTTTTTAATTTAGTTTGGTTATTTGTGTAGGATATGTGGCTAGGATTATTTTGTTTTAGATTTTTAAGAAGAAGGTAGTTATTCTTTGGTTTTGAATGGGAAGGTAGTGTTATTTTTGTATTTTTTTAAAGAAATGCATAGTTGTTGCTTTTGTAAAATATAATGAGTTTGAAGGTGTAGTGCTTGTGTAATGTATATTAAACCTGTAAACTGTAAACAGGGTCAAAATAATTATATTCACCAAATAATCATTAATATTCATTGTATAAATATTAATATAACCATATGAAGGTCCCTGGAAAGTTGTTCCGTACTGTTTTGCATAAAAAGTTGTGAGGCAGATGCTCTTTGTTCACTCACGGTGTCGAGATGGAATGAGCAGGCAAGGGTAACAGTCTGCCTCTGGGATAACATGGTTCACCCTCTAACATAGTATGTTAAGTATGTATGCATATGCAGAGAAAGGTGAGTCACAAGGTCAATTCAAACAGTTCCAGAGGGGTAGCCATGACAGTATATCTCACATTGGTAGATGTGTCTCTCTAACACATTGAGGGTCTACAACCTATCCTGGAAGACTATCCCTTACTTTCTCAATCTTTGGGAGGTAGGTCAGTCCTTTCCCCCCACCCCTTAAGCAAATACTCCCTAGCATCCACACACCATACAACAGAAACACCAAGCCAGCCACCTACTCCTGCAACCAACCCCATTGCCAACTCTGCCCCCATATCTACTCACATGACACCATCGTAACCAAATCAACCATTCCATCAGGGGCTCATTCACTTGCATGTCTACCAATGTGTCGTCTATGTGCCTCTACCATATACGTTGGTCAAACTGAACTGTCTCTGTGCAAAAGAATAAATTGACACAAATCAGACATCAAGAATGGTAATATTCAAAAACCAGTTGGGGAGCACTTCAGTCTCCCTGGATGTTCTGTAACAGACATGAGAGTTACAGTCTCTCATAGTATCTCACTGAAGTTAATCAATTTAGTGATCTAATATCACTCTGAGGGAAAGTGGTTAGTGAAAGCCTTGCAGCAGGACTCTGTAATCACATTGTAGCCTCTTTCTCTAACTTACTACGTGATCTTGAGCAAGCCACTTCAGGCACTCCTTTTCAAAACCATCCTCTAATTTGGTTACTGAGTTTGAGACATTTAGGGCCTGATTTTCAAAGATGTTTAGCCCTCACAGCTCCAGTCTGCAGTGTTTAAAATCTTTTCCTAATGATAGTTTTCCACATCAGCCAGTATACCTGCCCCAGGAGAAGAGAGACATGGGTGTAGTAGTTGATCACAGGGTGACTGTGAGCCCCAGTTCACTGCAGTTATGAAAAAGACTAATGCAGGCCTAGGATAAACCAAGTGAGATGTTCCCCCAGTAGACAAAGAAGTGTTAGTACCATGATACAAGGCACTGGTGAGACATTATTTGAAATATTTTGTGCAAGTCTGGTTTTCCATGTTTAAGAAAGATGAATTTGAACTGCAACTGGTGCAGAGAAGGGCTACTAGGTAAGCAGCTGCCTTCTCTCCTGTCTCAGAGGGAACTTGTTTCTCCCTGTTTGAAAGAAGATTTTAAAAAATATCATTAAGTATCCATATTTCCTCATATACTGTCAATACATACATTTAATATCAATCAATTTCAATACATTTAATATCATATAAATAAATAAATATACATTAAATATCAATCAGCAGTGTCCCATTAGTTTCCAGAAAAGATCTCACTCTGTACACTTTTATATGGCAGAAATATTGTATACACTTATTTGATTCAATTGCTTGTCACTCAAGGGCTTTAACGTCTTTATAGAATGGTGAAGTTTTACAATGGATTCTTCTGAGTGTTCACCTTTAAACTAAAGTTCATTCAAGGTGTGAAGAAGGTAACATGGAATGTGAGGGTGAAGGAAGCTTCATGCTTTTTCTTTCCCCTTTTGTTAGCTTAATAGGTTTGTTTGCCTAATATGTAAAAATAGACTTTCATTGTCTTTGCCTGAAGACTGGGCTGGTTGAAGAATCAAATGCACATTCCTTTTTCTAAGGCAGACCTGTTTATCAATTTCCCAGGATATGCCTGATTTGAACATACTTTTGTTATAATCCTAATATATAGCCCTGAAAATCCAAGGATATTTGCAGATATCCGCATCCGCGGATACAACACGGATATCCGCTGACCATTTTTTGTGGATGCAGATCGGATATGGATCCACATATTTTTATCCGCACAGAGCGAGAGCCCTGCAACTATGCTGATATCCACGGATATCCGCATTATATCTGCATCCACAGAAAGAACACAGATATCCACGGACTATTTCTTGCGGATGCAGGTTAAATACAGATCCACGTATTTGTATCTGCGCAGGGCTCTACATATATATACATAACTCTTAATATACATGTTCGTGCCCGATGATAGGTGACTGCTTGCCTGGATACCCCATTTGCCACCCCCTCCCAAGCACACACTAAAACCCCTTACGGACAGTGTAGGGGGCTCTGGCCTGGAATCTGGGAGACTACAGACTAGCATAACTCAAAGGTACTGACTTCATAGGAATTTATGACCCACCTAGAATTTGGGACCCACCTGGGAATTTGGGACCCACCTGGAAATTTGAGTCCCACCTAGGAATTCAAAAAACTAAACTAAGAAATAAACAACTTAACTCAATCATGGGAACTACTAATATGACCCTCCCCTAGTATAGGAAGAGACCAGGAAACACTGAGCTAAAAATCCTATAAAAAGGAGATGCCAGCTGGCAGAAGTTATGGAGGTTCACGTGTTACCTGCCGGAACTGATCACTCTGACGGTTGGATCTCCTGAGGAAAGCTAGCTCATGTCGTGTCCCTTACCATGCCCCGTGTGTTCATGCTGCTGGTCAGTGGTGCCTGGGTTGTGATACGTATATAAAAATCCCCTATGCGTACTTTGCAGTTTGTTTTACCTTGCAGTTTTGTTTCGTTGTGAATACCTAGCAGTTTTACTTTGTTGCAAATACCTTGCAGTTTTACTGTGTTACTTATGTAGATTTGCTGCCTCAGTCTTGTAAGATTGCTGTTTTAGTTGTTGATTGCTACCTCAATTGATGCTTTGAAACAAGTGTTGTTACTAAGCTGTCACTGTGATTATCCATTGAAAAATTTTCCCAGTTGTTGATCTAAATAAACGAACCCATTTCTCAGTTAGAACTACTGAGTCCGGTGTCTCCTTCTCTCATCGCGGTTGGGAACCAACAATACACTGTGTATATACATTACCCAATATTAATGATCAGTGAGTTATTAGTCTTCCAGTGGTACCTTACATGACACCTTTTAGATAGAAATTATAGCCATAATGAGCTGAGATACATTGAATTCGTCAGTCCAGCTGAAGGTCAGTACCTGATACCAGCGAGGCCCTTGCCCAGCATTGGAATACCCATACAAAGATGCAGACACGAGTTGGCCCAGAGGCAGCTGGGCAGTCAGAGCCCTCTTTCTTGGACAGGGCATTTGTCACCATGTTTTCTTTCTCCTTTATACAGAAGAAACCTGCTTTATCACCTTTGTCTGTTTACAATCTCCAAGACATAACATTCAAGAGTATCCATAATTCTGTCTTCTGAGTTGTTAGTCTTTTCACAGTACCAATGATGATCAGCATGCTGTGAAATTCCAAGTGATATATGTGTTAGCTAAGTATCATGACACCAGATGTGTGACATGTAGTGAGTACAGCAGGGCTAAGAGGTTGCTGAGACACAGTAGTGAACCTCACATGTCCTTCTGTGTCACAAAGAAACTAAGAGACATAGGTAAAGGAGATCAGAGTTTTCAGCTTAGATTTGAAATGAAATTGAGCACTGATGTGCAACCATATGACAGACAGTTCTTAGTATTGGGAACTTTTGCGAAGAAGATTGGAGGGGAAAAGAAGAACGAAAGGTAAATGAATTTGCAGTGGTCCAAAGGGGTAGCTGTCTTAGTCTAGTTCAGTAAAACATACAAGGAGTTCGAAAGCTCATGCACTAAATAAAATTGTTAGTCTTTAAATGCCACAGAACTCCTTGTTTGTTTTACTGAATTTGCAGTGTAATTCTGCTGTTTTGGAAAGTCTCAATAGTGAAATCAGTTGCAAACATTTTTAATTCTGAACTTTAAATAAATATTTTGATGATGATATTACTTTAGTATTTTATGTTTGTTGTTATAATGTATGTTTTACAACAACCTATGAGAGAGAGAGAATTTTTATCATGGCCCTCGCTCCCCACATTTAATAATATAAATGCGCGAGCCTTCAGCAGGAGGAATGAGCAGAGTTCTAGCGGGTATGTTTCCAATCCACTTGCAGTGGTAATTGAAGGTCTTAACTGAAAGGTCAAACTTTTTTTTTCACATAAAAATTGTCATTGCAAAAAGTTTGTTAAAACACAAGTTTTGTAAATGAACTGTCAACATATAGAGACCATATTTTAGTTTTTTGCAAGAACTTTTTTGTATTTTTACCTACCTTTTATCAAAAATTATGTTGGTAAAAATTGTTTTAAAATATCACTAAAATAGGGAAATTTTGTGAAAACAAATGAAAGAATGCCACCAATATTTTGGAAAAAAATAAGATTGAAAGAGGCCATTTTCATAAGAACAAAGCTGTTTATTAAAAAAAGTGAGCTGTGAAAGTGAAAACATTTTCGTACTTTCAAAAAATAATTTTAATGGAAAAATTTCAGTAAGTGTTTGAAATTATTTTCAGGTTTTTTTTTTTTTGGTTTAGTGGAAACTGATTTTAATGAAAAAATCTGGTTAAAACTGTTGAAATAGTTTAAATAACTGTTTAAAATTATGGAAAATGGGCCCATTTCAAACTCTGTGGAATAGAAATAGTTTTGACCAAGTTTCACCAAGCTATTTTGCCATTTTTTCAGCCTGCTCTTTTCAAGACCTTCAGTGGGCAAAAGAGTAAATACATCATTTGTCTTGTGTTCAGAACTTCCTGAGATAGGTTTATTACTCTGAGACAATGAAGCACAAGTTGTCAGGACAACAACTGAACAAGCTTGAAATAAAACATTGGTGGTGGAGGTCTCTTCAGTTATGGATCTGTGTGGCTAAAGAGGTAGGACTAAATCCTCAGCTGGTCATCTCTGAAGTATTTTGCCAAACTCAGCTATGAATTCTGGTTTTCACACAGTTACTAAAGACAAGAAATTACATGCACTCACAAGAGGTGAAACAGGACAACCACCAAGAAAGAAAACAAAACCAAAAAACTGATAAAGCTATCAAGAAACTGGGAAATGGAAGCAGAAACCATTATGACAATGCTAAACAAATCTTAACTGTGGTATTAGGAGTTTCAGTAATACAATAATAGGGACCCTGAACTTTCTGACGCTAGGTATTGTAGATACAGAGATAATGGAACCTTAATGTTTCGGAAGTTTGTTCAGAAAAGGGAAAAAGACAGAAGACTGACTATGGAGGAGAAACAATGATAGATTTGTGATCACAGTTATGATAATGACAGCCAAATAAGTTTGAAACCTGAATATCTGTAAAGTTTGGGTTTGAAAGAGTTTTGAATAGGATATAGTTTGTGCTGTTAGTTATTTGCTGTCTCTCTCATGTATATCCTCCTCAGCAAATAACCATAAGCCTTTCCATGCTGATCTTCTTAAATAAACTGGCTAATTATTTGGTACTTTCTTATGTTCCTTATCTCTGGTCTGCAATGCTGTGCTTGTCAATGTGAATTCTTTGATTGTATTCATACTCTGTAGGATATACGCCCCTTCCCTCTGTCTCAGATTATGTATCTGCATGGTTTGGGGGGTGGGGGGGAGGAGGTTGTCTACCTTTTCATTCTGGGGCTGCAGAATCCCCCCCTGTAATAAGCCGCCTCCTACCTTTTTTGTAGTGGCTGTCACTTTGACACTTTTATTTTCCAGGAAAAAGATGGGCAGTGTTCTTTGAAACTGCTGTCAGTCTTACTCTGTGGAATGGCCAGTCATGATAGGCTCCTGGATTCTGTTCATTCTGTCTCATAATCTGTTTTCCTTAAAGACCAAATGTTATCTGATATCTGTTGTGATAAGAAGCCACTAAGCTTTTCCCAAACACAGGTCTTCTGAATAAATAGACAATTTGGATGTCACATCCATATTGTTATAATAAATGTTACTATGCTGTAATTCTTTAAAAACAAATACACCCTGATTTACAATCAGAAATTTGTCTGAGAGATTTAATTTTTATGAAGTGTACTGACAGTCTTGTCAGAAGATAGAATAATAAAAAGTTCTATTCAGACATTTTGGAAATGGATGAGCCTCTTTAAAATGCATTATCAGTTTTTATTTTAATGTGCCCAAAAGACTAAGGCACTTCACAGTAAACAGAGACATTATCCCTGACAAGAGACAGCATACACTTGAAGGCAGTGGTACCCAACCTGTGTCCTGAGGGCCAAAAGTGGTCCGGGGGACTTTAAAGGTGGCCTGGGGGGGGGCTTTAAAAGTGGTCTGTGGCTCCCCTTCTGTTGATGGCAGAAGGGGAGCTGCTGTCTGAGGATCCAGATGGAGCATGTTTCCAGAGGGCTGAAACACCCTAGTTCAGGCTCCTTGTTATAGTTCAGGGGTCAGCAACCCCTGGCACGTGTGCCAAGAGTGGCATGCTAGCCAGTTTGAAGTGACAGGGGGTGCTCTCCAGGTTGGCACCAAAAGTTTCTCTCCTGCTGCCAGCCCTAAGGGCCAAGAGCGGTGTTGCTGTCAGAGGTTTCTCCTTGTGTCTGGCTGTAATGGGGGGTTGGGACTGCGACCCTTCAGGATTGTAAAAATTATATCTGTAACCCTTGAACCAGAAAGTTTGGGACTCACTGCCCTAAGGCTCTGTGTATATGCACTTCTCAAGGCAAGATTGGTGTGCAAATTTAAGATATGATATCTTAAGGAGGAGTGAGTGCAGAGAGAATTTACAGTTGTACAGAAACTCCTGGGTTGAAATTTTGGGCCTGCTGAAGTCCATGACAAAACTTGTACTGACTTCAGTGGGACAGGATTTCACTCAAACCCAAGGGAGCCTTAGTATCATCTTGTCTGACGTTCTGCATAACATAAACCATTGAATTTTGATCAGTAATTTCTACACCAGTCCCATAACTTCTGTCTGAGCTAGTGCATAGCTTTTAGAAACACTTCCAGTCTTGATTTAAAGACTTCAGTGATGGACCAAAGAGGCAGCCATGTTAGTCTAGTCCAGGAAAAGAAACAAAGTGTCCTGTGGCAAATAAATTGAAATAAATTAGTTTTTAAGTGCCACAGGACTCCTTGCTTCTTTTAGTTATGGAGTATCCGTTGCATTCCTAGGTACGTTTTCCAGTGGTTAATTATAATTTGTTAAAAATGTGTACCTAATTCCTAGTTTGAATTTGTCTAGTTTTCTGTTTTCAGATACCTTATTTTCTAGATTAAAAGCCTTCTATCAAAAACCTTTTCTATGTGCAGGTATTTATAAACCATAAACAAATCACTTCTTTACCTTCTCTTGGATAATATAAATAAATAGAGGTTTTAAATCTCATTGTAAGGAACGTTTCCAGATCTCAGATTGTTCGTGTAGATCTTTTCTGAACACTGTCTATTTTTTCAGTCACTTTTTTTTGAACTGTGGACATTAGAATTTAAAACATTATTCCAATAAATGTCTCTCCTAGGCTTGGCAAGCTAGTTAATTTGTAGATTCATTGGTGTTAAGGTCAAAAGGGACCAATATGATCATCTAGTTTGACCTGCTGCACAATTCAGGTCACAGAATCATCTGCCTACTTCTGCAGTAGACACCTGACCTATGATTGAGTCATTGAGGTTCTCAAATCATGGTTTAAAGACTTGAAGGTACAGAAGTACAGCGACTAACCTAAGCCCCATGCTACAGGGGAAGGCAGCCCCCCCCCCAGGGCCCTTGCCAGTTTGCTTTGGGGGAAAATCCCCTCCTGACACCAAATATGGCAATGTGCTAATAGGTGAGCATGTGGAGTGTGGCTGATGAGCCTTCACCCAAAAAAGAATTGTACCAACTCAGGACCCATGCCATCTAACATTCTATCACAGGCTGCTGGCAAATTTACCACTAGTAATCAACGTTCAGTTAATTGCTGAATTAAGCTTTCCCATTATATCATTCCCTCCATAAATTTATCCAACTCAGCTTTGAAGTCACCTAGGGTTTTTTTTTGCCCTCACTGCTTCCCTAGGAAGGCTGTTCTAGTGCAGTGGTTTTCAAACTTTGGATCAGGACCCACCAGAAGAAAGCATTGCTGAAAGATGTAATCGTTGGGTCATGAACATAAATGATTTTTTTTCAACTGGGTCCTAAGACAAAAAGTTTGAAGAGCACTGTTCTAGAGAGTTTCACTTCTCAGATAGATAGAAATCTGCATGTGATTGATTGGACAAGTAATAACAGTTGACTGACCATTATTTGATCATAATCAAATATTTTCAAGTATTTTAGCAAGAATGTCCAGATGTGGACAGCAGTCTACTTTGATTGTTCCAAAGGGGCAGCCCTGTTAGTCTAGTCCAGCCAAAAAAAAAAAAAAAAAAGGCAAGGGGTCCTGTGGCACTTAAAGATGAACAGATTTATTTTTCACATGAGCTTTGACTTGAGCCTTCCCAGGGTTTGACCTATAACAACTGCTCTGATTTGCTGTTACCATATGACCTGATCCCATGTTTTACACTTCCTTGCATTTATTTTTATTCCATTCTGTAAGTTCCCCCATCTTCGAAACATCTGATGAAGTGGGATTTTCTCCTACAAAAGCTCATGGAAAAAAATAAATGTGTTAGTCTTTAAGTGCCACAGGACACTCTCTCTCTCTCTCTCTCCCCCCCCCCTTTTTGCTTTTGCCATCTATTAGCAAACCTGCTTTAATGTCTTGGTAACTCACTCTACTATGCAAATATCAGCTGCTGAGAAAAAGCAAACTGATTGAAAATTGAACATCTCGATTGTCTGGAATCTTCTATAATAAGGTATTGCATAGATGTATATCTTTATTTGTTTACCAGCTCACCAATATACATGGCAGTTTGCAAAGCACAATAACTAAGTTAAAAGACACCATCCTAGCCCCAAAGAGCTCTTATAATCAAAATTGACTAGAGTAATGTATAGCTATTAACTCAGAAGAGATTGGGGGAGAAAGAGGAGGCTTCACAGTCATTAAATCTCCTTCCCCAACACAACGAGAGAAGAGGTGCCACGTTAAGCTGCTCACTGAGTTGGCCTGCTGCTTACCTATCATAAGTGCATTTTAAAATGACTTTTTTTCTTTCATCATTTCAGGGTATTTGTTTTATTTCTGTTTAATTTCATTTTTTGTTTCTTTTGTAATTGTTCAGTCTTGAATAACATTAAATTTAAATGCTAACCTGACATTGATTAAAAAAAATAGTTGTTCTTGAATTTTCTAGAACATTATTTTGTTCTGTTTGTCATTTTTCTGAGTTAAAATAATTTAATTAAGTAGCCAGTTTTATGTAGTCAGGGATAAATATGTCTCTAAGGCTAAGCCTGTTCGAAATGATAAAATTTTATTTTTTATTACTATTGTTATTGCTTTAATAAGTTAGTGCTTTAAATGATTTGACCTTTTTGACATAATTTGATATTTGTCCAATATTTGACCAGTCAATTGACTGGCTAATTGTAACTATCAAATGGCTAACTGGAGTCTCACCAATGCTGTATACTGTCTCCCTGTTCATACTTGTGATTTCCCTTCTAAACATGCACAGGTTTTTTAGCCACAGAAGAGTCATCAGTCTCTCATCCTGCATGTCTTACCTGTAGTCTTTCTTCTTGGATGTATGACTTTACATTTGGCTATATTAAAACATATGTTATTCAAATACATACAGATCACTGTCTTGCTGTATAACTGACCTATTTATCATTATTTACCTTTCCACTAAGTTTTGTGTAATCTATTAACTTTAACATAATTTCATGTTTTCTTTATGATCATTGACAAAGATGAAAGAACAGATCCTTATGGAATCCTTCTAGAAACATCGTCATAAGATAACAAGTCCTGACTTTCAATAGCTTTTTGAGATCTGTTTGACAACCAATTTTTAATTAATATGCCATACGCTGACTTTTTTGTATAGTAATAACTTTTAAAATCAGAATGTCTTTGTTACTAAGATTGACAGAAATCTAAATATCAACAAAGGCGCCTTTCATCAAACCAAACTTGTACTCTTATCAAAAAATGATAGCAAGTGTGTTTGACAAGACCTATTTTCCATAAAAATTGGATTGGAACTCATTATGCTATCATCTTTTAATTGTTCACTGACTTTATCTTATGTCAGCCTTTCTCTTATTCTGCCCAGGAGTGATGTCATGCCTATAGCTAGTAAGGTCATTGTGCTTATCTCTGTTAAATATTGTGTTACTGAATTAAGACACATCTTGGTCATAAATATTGGGTCTTGAATATCTTAAATATTGAGTTACTCTGTTAAGATGCATCTGGGTGAATCCGTAATTTTTTTCTCTAACATATAAAAGAAAGAAAGTAATGGTGAATTTTCAAGAAGAATATAAATGGAGGAGAGAGGGTGGTTGGTGGGTGAGAAAAAGAAGAGTTTCAGGTCAAATGGACAAAGGGGCAGACATGTTAGTCTAGTTCAGCAAAATAGGCAGAGAGTCCTGTGGCACTTAAAGATAACATTTATTTATCACATGAGCTTTTGTGGGAGAAAATCCCAGTTTGAAGATGGGAGAACTCCCATGAAAGCCCATGCGATAAATAAATTTATTGATCTTTTAAGTGCTTGTTTAGGTCAGAGGAAGGCATAGAAAAAAGTTCAGTGATGACTGAGAGAAATAGGTGACATAAGGTATCAATCTATTCTATTCTAAAAGTGCCATTATTAGTGGAGCAGAAGGGGTGATTTACTGCAAGATCTGATAAATAGAGAAGAGTGAAGTTATGTGCCATTGATTCTTGAAGGTTAGTGCAAGAAGTTTAAACTGAGTGTGAGTTGAAAGGTCTTATGTTCTGCTCTTAAGTTTGCCAAACTCTGGTGGACCACAAGAAGGCTTTGCAGAAGCAGAGGTTCTCCACTGAGAACACAGTTCAGCCAGAAGAGCTGGTTAAAAAATAGTGGTTGTGGGGAGAAAAGTTCAAATAATTCTTTTAAAAAAAAATCAAAATTCTTCTTTTACAATGTTTTGAAAAGGCATATGTTTTTATTTGTTGAAAGTGTTTATAGAAAACTTCATAGAAATATTTGTTTTTTTTCTCATCCTTTTCCATTTTGCCACTGTAAAAGGAAAGGACAGAAAAAATAAAACAAACTTTATTCCCTCTCCCCCCACAAACCTTGAATTTTTTTTTTTGTACTTCATCAAAAACGGGCAAAAATCAGGGGAAAAAAGATTATTTTTTTGCTTCTTTTTTGGTACAGCTAACAGTCCATTTTTGGTCAACTTTGTTCAATCAAAACATTTTTAACCAGTTTTACTGGAGAATTTAACCTGGGAAATAATAAAAGGTAGTCAGGAGTCAAAAGATTATAACTTCTATGATGGGATAAGGCAGAAGTGGTATTTTTTATTATTATTTGTTTTTGCTAAATACAGAAAATGTGCTTCACTGTACAAGAGGTTAAAATGAAGACAGTTTCTAAACTATCAAAACATTAAGATCAATAAACCCAGAGAGGGAATTAGCTTGGGATTTTTAGTTTTTTATTTTTGTATACATTTATTAATTCACTTGCTGTTTTCAAGTTCTTAGGAGTAACTTGGAATATGTGAGTAATAGCTTGGAAAAGAGGGATTTCTGTACAGAAAAAGGAACATAATATACGTAATCATTGTAAACGTATTTAGAATATATATAATTAACTTTCTGTTCAGTACCTGGTAGAAGACTCTTTCTCTTACCTTGTTGAATCAATTAGGCAGTGGGGTTCTGTCTGTTTAATTATTTTAATCATCTTGCTATTCTTGGCGAATAAACTTATCGGGGATGAAAATACAGATACTTAAGTTTTAAAAACTGTACTTCCCACAGGACTCCATTTTCTTTTTTATTTCTGGCAAAACTGGAACAAATCTTTATATCGCTTAACTCTTCCAACTCTTTTGTAGATGTAGCTTTTTATGTGTATGTCTGAATATATAAAGCTAAATCAACAAAAAGTATGTGTATTTATTAAAAAAGAAGAACTTTCTTAATTTCATCAAATGCAGAGGATTTAAAGTTAAGAGAAAAATGTGAGTGATGGTAGTTTAAAAAAAAATCAAAATCTGTGATAACCAAGGATGTGCTCAAATGGCATGAATACTTTGGTTCCCGATGGGTCAGCTTTAGGGGTCAAATTGTGAAGAGAAAGCCATCACACACACTTCATCAACACCGTGGAATGAGAGACCAGTGCATTTACTGAGCAATGGATTTCCAGTGAGCATATAAACTAATTGGTGGATGAACATGCCCCAGGAGCAATGATTTTAAGGTCATAGCAGGCTCAGTGAATTGTGCTGACTTACACTGTGTCTCACTGATAGCTGATCTTACCAATGAGTGCTTTAGAGGCATTCAAGCCTGAACTCTCTTCCATGTGCCTTGAATGGCATGTCAGCGGTCACTGTTTCTGACATCCTTTATATTTGTCCAGTCAGCTCTAAATCTTTAGGTTGGGCTTCAGCGTACTCAGGAAAGAAAAGAGAGAAGCAATTATTTTCAGTCATTGAGTTCTGAAGATCTTAGTGTTAATTATGCCAAACATGGTTGGTTCATCAACAAACTAGAAATCTTAATGTGAGGAGAGAGAAAGGGAGAATTTGAATCAAGATATTTTTAATGATCAAAAGTGTCTCAATTATAACTTCCTGCTTTTTGAGCTATACCATTACCTCCTCACCCTTTACTTTTGTATTTACTTTGAGAGCATATACAAAGTAAATATATAAATTTGGTCAACTTTGCAACTTAATAAACTGAAAAACTGCTACATCTTTAATTAAGAGATTTAACATACTTCTTATTTTGGGTATAGTTTATTTTCACACAAAAGATTTTTCTTTTGTTCTGAAGTGTTCACTCCATTCTTTTGTCCTATGCACACAAACAATATTATGTCTGAATACATCTATTACGTTTGCTCTTAATTTAAGGGATGCAACAGTAGCTCTAACTCCCTTTTTTGGAAGGGATGGGCAAAGTTAATTTGTTTTACAATTGTTCTTTAACCTCTGAGTTTTATTCCTTGCTCTTAATAGGTTAGAAATATAGCTTTATTTAATAATTTTTTGAGCTGTTGGATGCTCCTTGACCAGATGAAGTTCTGCTGAAATTATCCAATGGCAATGCTGGAGGTGAGGGGTGTCTGTGTGTGTGTATGCTCAGCTGTGACTGATAAAATAAAAATATTCTGAAAATTATTTCTGTTAGGGGACTTAATTTTAAAACTGTATTTCTTGCTGATAATTACAGCAACAAAGTAGAAATGAAATCTTTCTGCCTATATTTTCAAAATTATGAATATCCTGTTGTATGTATGCATGTGGCGATTGGTATGCAAGTTAAGTATATATGAATGTATGTGTGCAGCCTTGAAAAGTTGGGCCTTACTATAGTTTTCAAAGATAAATGATTTAGTTTCTAGAAAATATACCTTGTATCTATGGGAATTTTTGTTTGTTCCAGAAGTAACTTGATAATTGAAGATTCATTTCCTTTGCATTTATTTAACAGAAAAGTACATAATATTTGATTCTGCATTCATTATTCAAGCAAGTATCCCCATTAATTTAAGTGAGATTACTCTTTATGATCTTTCTACACTAGGAATTTTTTCTAAAACTTTCTTGGTTTTGCTACCACCCATTCAGCTGTGTAAGTCACTGAATGAGCTGCCCCATGGGTGGATCCCTTTATGGGATCCGGGCTTATTTTAGAAGTCATTGAACCTTGTAAACTTTCTTTACAATTGGTAAGCAAATGCAGTCCTCTGCTACTCTTGGCAACCCTCTTTTCTTAGATGAACAGAAAATAATCAGAGTTAGGATTAAATATGGAATTAATTTATATTCTTGTTGTGTGTATTAAAAGAAGCAATATTGTAATTAAAATGGAGATAAAAATTTGTGGCAATCTCATATAACTATAATAAACTGGATGCCCATCATCATATTTCACTTCATTCTTCTCTATTATTTCATCCTCTTGTCTGTGTTGCAGCTTTATTGTGGAATATCAATATTCAATTACAAACATGAAATAATTAAATTGTTTTATATCATTTTAATGATTAATTTTTTAAAAATGTTTTTGTGTGCATATCAGCAAAATAGTAGTCCAACTGTTGCAGAAGCTTAGAAATAAAAATCATAAACTTTGCCTATTTATTTTCTTTGACAAGTTGAGGATATATTAAAATATTAGCAAATACTTACTCACCCTCAATATATCAATAGGATTTAGGATTACGGTGACCAGATACCCCAATTTTATAGGTCAGGACATAGTATTTGGGACTTTTGTCTTATATAGGCACATATTACCCTGATCCCTGTCCCAGTTTTTTTACATTTGCTATATGGTCACCTTATTTAGGTTTTAAAATAAACTGACATAAGCAAGGGAATTGTGAGTTAAGGCCTGTGTCGTTAACTCAGACCATTCAATTCAAATAATAGGATATATGCCTTTCATTGTAGAGATCAGTAATATTTTTTTCCCCCTTGGGGATAGTGGGGAGTATTTTCCTGTATACCACTGTATACTATACACTCTTTAGTTTTTTGGGTTCTGTTGTGGTGTTGACTCTTCTGGTGAAGACAAAAGAGATGTAGGTGTCTAAGTTTTGATTGTGGCAGATGAGGAAGGAAGTTTTTAAAAATTATTATAGTATCTATCAGTGTTGGAGAGCTATTTAAAAAAAAAAAAGTTTTACTTCTTTAAGGAGTTCCAAAGGGGCAGCCGTGTTAGTCTAGTTCAAAACAAACAAGGAGTGTGTGACACTTTCAAGACTAATGAATTTATTTATTACATGAGTTTTCATGGCAGATGCTTTGAAAATGGGGTACCTATAGAATGGGAGGAAAATATATACAGGGAAGTGTGTGTCATAGGATCAGGCTACGGCAAATCAATGCACTAGTTTAGATTCAAACACTTGGGAACAGCATATAGAGGAATATGAAGTCAAATCACCTGTTGTAATGAGGGAAAAAAAAATTTCCAAAGGCCTTATTTAGCCCTGAAACAGTTTGAGAAGGTGGTGATCAGTTGTTGCTGTTTCATTACTAAATCAGTAAATGCTGTTTCATTACTAAATCAGATTGGAGAGGATTTGCAAGAGAGACCAGCTGGCAAAACAGCTAAAACTAAGTAATTGGTGGAACAGAGGAGGTAGACAATGCAGTGGTAGTTAGAGAGGAAGATGGTCTTGTTTATAGTCTTGCTTATGAATTGTTGTTTGTATTTTGTGTGTGGTGCACAGAGTGGAGGTAGCACTTGTATTCTGCTGTGATTTAGAATCTTAAAACTTCAAAATAGTTTGACTTTGGTTCTCACTTTCTTTCAATGTTGTTGTACAGTGAAGATGTTTTGAACGTGTAGACTAGTACAGAATTGTGATTACCCTGCATTATTTAACAATGTGGCATGGGCTTCAAATGCATAATATGCTCTTGCAGTTGTAGATATATCCAGTGCCTCATTTTCTTGGTGTTCTCATGCATCAGAACCTAAAATAAGTTTTTTATGTACAGATCTTTGCAATTATCCATTGAAATGATTTCAGGGCAGGGACAATGTGTAATATCTAGTGCAATCCTAATTGTATTTTTAGTGCATAGGGACCAGAGGAATTGTCTGTAGGAAGTTGAATGACTAATTAATGATCTACAAGATGTTTCCATCAAAGTCAAATGAATACATTTTATAGCAGTACCAAAAAAACCCCTCCTTTGATCATTTTTTCTTTTGCCCTACGCTGATTTAAACAAGTGGAAAACATAAATTCAATGGAGTAACTCTTTGACTTCTAAGTTTCACTCATACTTCTTTAGCTTTTATTCTGGTATTTCCTCCCTCTATCCTCTTCTTCCCATTTTCCACTGAAGTTTCCTCCCCAATCCTGTTTTATTTTTCTTAGCTTCTCATTTATAGCTTAGGTTCTGGTTCCTCTTACTATTTTATTACTGCTCTTTGTCTCTGTTTTTCCCCTTTCCTCCATTTCTGTCCATTTCTTCTAACCTTATTTGTCTTCTGGTCTGTTCTTATTTCCTGCTAGTTGTCATTTGATATATTATAGGATCAGCTTCAAGCTGCTCGTGTGATATTTCATTGAAAATACTGTGAGACCAGCTGTGCTCACAGTATTTTCACTAGTGGACAGGATGCCCAAAGAAACAAAATACTGCCGTTTTGGAAGTAACAGAAAATATTAAGGCAAGTAAATGGATTGGATCCAGTCAATTTTTAACAGTCTCCAAGGGGGTCTTAGAATGGAAAGTGGGCTTATTTTAAAACAGTTGTCTTGTCTTCATGTCATTCACCTACCTATACTGCCAAAAAAAAAAAAAAAGCCAAAAAAAACCCCAAAAACCCACACCACCAAAACAAAATACCAAAATCCCCAAACCAGTTAGTAGTTACACAAACATTTGCTAATTGTTAACACACTTTACATGAAAAATTAACATACTTTACATGAAAACATTTAGTACATATAAAAAGATCTCCCTCAAATAAATAAATAAATACATATAGACACACAGATATAATTTAATTAAATGATGGGATAAGGGACATTTTAAATAAAGATCATATTCATGGTGCTCCTAAATATTCAAGATAACCAAACCATTCCTTTTAAAAAGAGTACTTTTTTCTCACTTAGTAGTCTGCAACGTAAGTGTAAATGCTTTCTGTGCAGGCAGGTTTATGGTAATCCTGACCACTTGCTACTGTCACTTATCTTATAAAATCTGTCATTTTATCTTTTTATTCTATTGAGGCACAACATACCTAGCTAATCCATCAGAAAGCCCTATTGTTATCAGGCACTCAAGGATGCTTACACTATTAGGGCAATGGTTTTCAAACTTTTTCCTTGGAATCCAGTTGAGAAAAATCATTTATACATGAAACCCAACAGTTATGTCTTTGAGCAATGAATTCCAGCCTTTTAGTGTTGGCAGCAGGGGGTGTTGTGACCCAGTAGCTGAAGGTCTGTGACCCAGTATTGGGTCCTGACCCATAGTTTGAAAACCACCACGTTAGAGTATGACAACATTAGACATCACTTACCTTCATAAACTGCGGACTACTCAGGAGAAAAGTCTGTATGTCTTCAAAGATGTATCTAGATTTATGGACATTTGCATCCATCTTCTTCCTGTGTTTTTCTTTGTGGATGGGAGGAAAAAGTACACAGAGGTGCAGCACCTAAAATTACCTTTACCTGTTATTAAAGCATAGCATTCTTGTAACTTTGTTTCTGTTTTTTCATCCATCTTGTAACTTCGCTCAGTCCCCTGCTTTAGTCTGCACAGTGAATTAATGACAGTGAAAGTACCACATATTTTTGTCACATCAGGGCAATATTTAAAAAATCAAGATGGAAGTCAAATAACCAAAAAGCCCATTGCTGTAGTTTCTGTTTTATTGAGGTGGTCAGATAATACTTTCAGATGCATCACAAGGCAAAGGTCTCCCTGCACTTTGAGACATCCTCTTAGCACACAGTTACATGGGGTTTTTGACACATTAGATCATGGCTGCCTCTCTGATGGTGTTATAATGTTTTGTGTCAGATTCTACTGGGGAACTGTTAACAGATGTTTAACACTAGACAGTGTAGCATTTTCATCAGAAGGTGCGCAATGTATTATGGCAGTGTTTACTATTACAAAATCTAACCATATGCCCAAAGAGAACTTTTGGTATCATATAGTATATGACATTGTGTATTCTGCAAGTATAATTACAAGAATTAAAATGAATTTACATAACAAATTGTTAGTAGTATTTGTCATGCCTTCTGGCACCCACTGCTAAGGATACAGATTAGTAGCATTTTTAGAAAGATAATTTTTGACTGTCTGTCTGTCTGTCTAATTGAAGTTACATACTGGTCTGGGCTACATTCACAAAAGGTTTTAGGAACCGTATTGCCACCTTAGGTGCCTAATTCCCAGGCCCCACTAGTATTCACAGAGCTCCCATTCAGCTTCCACGGAACATTATAGACACTTAAAATTGCTTATTTTTTTACTAGAATATGTAATTTAATAGTAAAAATATCATTGAACGTTGTATAGAATTGGCTGTATACAGTCGCTTATACTCAGCAGGAAAGAAGGCATCATCCAACACATTTGATTCAAGCAGAGGCTGCACCTTTATAAAACTAAAATGTGAGAGGTTTCATCTCCTCTTCTCAGTAAAATGGCAACAAAAATGGACCAGTGACCATTCCAGCCTAAGTCTAATGAGAGTGGCCCAGCCATTGGCAAAGACCACCTGTACCATCAAAACAAACTCAAAAGTATTCAGCAGAAAGCTCTGCCATCCTTATCTCATTCCAGAGTTGAACCCTAATCTATATAAAACATTAGAACTGTGCCTATGCCACACCCTCATCCTGTTCCTGCGCTCAGATTTACCAAGGATACAGTCCCCTTTTTTTTACTATAGATCTGCCCTGGACTCAAGCAGAGTTGCAACAAACAAGGAATGACACACACTATCCAAACAGCCTTCCTAGTAAGCCTCTAGCGGAGATGGAAGAACTATATTCTGCTTAGGCCAATTTGGCAATGAGAGTTCCTAGCCCCCCCAATGGCTACTGACTTGATTCCTACAACTTACCCAGAAGCCTCGTGCCATCGTACTTGAGCTAGAGCTGGGGAAAGCAAGGAATGAGAAATGGGTGTTGCTGTTGGATACACAACCCAGGAAGGGCTATTTATGCCCATTGAGGAGCAGCACAGAATCAGTCATCTCCTTTTGTCCCTTTGTAGGTATCCAGCAGGCTGTTGTTTCCAGGGTGAAAACTTTTCCCTTGCCAGGAAGGACTGGAGGGGAAGGGAATATGACTGGAGGGTCATTTCTGCTTGCAGAAATCTTTACCCCTTCAATCTGTTAATATCTCCCTCTGCCCCGTTGTTACTTTAAACCAGTGGTTCCCAACTTGTGGTCTAGGGACCCCCAGGGGTCCGCGGACATGTTGCAGGGGGTCCGTGGAGCGTCTCCTTACCTGGGCTGGAATCCAGCTACAGCCCCAATGCTCCCTGCCAGGGCTGCCTTTTCCCTCCCGTGGCTGAATCCTGGAAGGAAGATGGGGCCGCAGCAGCTCCCTGGCAGGGGCAAAGGCAGGGGGCCATAGCTACAATGGGTCGGCTTCCCAGTGGTGTGGGCAATGGTGGCGACAGCGCTGCTCACCGACTGTCCCAATGGCGCCACCAGAGTGGTGTGGGTCAGAGTTTGCCCCTGTGGCCCAGATTACATAATCAGCCAGGGGGTCCACAGAGGGTTTTTTTGTTTTGTTTTGTTTTGTTAAAAAGGGATCCCCAGCCTGAAGAAGGTTGGGAACCACTTCTTTAAACAATAGGGCAAGGATAGTTGTTTGTTTTGGCCAAGGTCCAAATTTGTTGGTCAAGGCATTGTCAGGGGCCAGACTCCAGAGAAAATAACAAAATAAAGAAGATTTTGGGGTCCATTCAAAAGCAGTCTACCCCTGCAATAGGGAATTATTTTAGAAACTAAAAGTAATGTTTCAGCAAGAAATAGCATTTTCTAACAGATGTCTACTTATCTATGTAGCCCCTTGTGTCCTAATTTACATCATTGTGAACCTCTGAGGTGTGTAACTGAAAAGTTACCTTGAGCAATGTGGGGTGCTTGAGTTGAAGAAGAGGTTAAATAGTTACATCAGGGAACAGAATTTCAAAAAATGAAGAATTGTAATGAGCACTCATTTGAGTAAACTGAAAGAATTATTTTCCTCATGTTGGTAATAATGATGGTTACATTCATTTAAATGTCTTGCTCCTTTATTTTGTTTTGGTATTTTTCTTGAGAAACAAGTAATTTTTTAAAAAAGAATTTTTCAGTAGGCAAACTTGAAAAACCTCATTTCCTCCCCCAGTTCCCCATAATCAGAACCGATATTTTTGCTAGTAGCCTCAGCACAGAGGCCAGGAAGTACAGCAATTGAATGGTCACTCTTTCCCTAAAAAGGATGCCCCTAGTTCTAGTTTGTAGAATAATATTCACTGGCAATGATATACCTGCTCTGTGGACAGAGCTTCAATCTCCAGTGCTGTCATTCTGACACTGTCTGCAAGCAGTCTGATCACTTCCTTTGAAAAAGAAAATGTTAAAATAAGTAAATTCTATGATTTGAATAGCTATTTTTGATCATTCTGTGTTCTAAGTACAGAATACAGCTTTTTTGACATATCCTTCTATTTCCGATTTTAGTATTAAAACCAGGGTCATGTAGGATCATGACTAAGATTAGTGCAAAAGATAGATTCCTATTTTAAAAATCCAAATAAAGAAATCATCACAGAATTTACTGGCCACAGTGGAACAGCCTTGAGAACGCAGAACCATATGTAATTGTACAAATCCGTTGACTTCACTGGCATTCCCACAAGCGAAGGCAATGCCAGATTCAGGTCCCAAATCTTCTGATTTTTAACTAGCTTCTAGTGTTAGTGCAATGTAAGCTTTTGCTCTGATTTTTCTAGTGTTTTTGTGTGCAGACTTTTGGAACATCTTGCACTTCTTTTGCCAATTTTTGTTTTTCTGTTACTGACATTTTCCCAGCATGGAAACTTATTTTTTTGTACGGTCATATAATAGTAACAAAATGATTTTTTAAAAAGTCCTGTCTGCTGAGAACTTTCATGATGAACTTCAGCCTGGAGCAAATGCGTTATAGTTAAGTTACAAACTCTTGAAAATACAATCTTATATTGAGAATATTGTCAGACCCTAAACTCCAGCATTGCCAGTGGCTGCCTACTTACGTCAGTGATGTTGTCTGTCCTACATAGGAGTCTAGATATCTTTTCTTAAAAGGAAGATTTTAAACTAAATATACAAAGTTATATAGACTCTCAATTCTGTGCCTGCCATTGCTGTTAATGATAATATATATAAGTGAAAACAGCAGCCAGTAATTTTACTGTAGAATTCATTATCTATGTTTGTAAGTTGTTTGTAATTGTTTTGCTAACTACAGTTTTTTGATATCTGTAAATCATTCTGAGATTCCTTTAGAATTATGGTATCATTATACAGCTAGTCCTCACTTAGTGACCTACTCGTTTAGTGACCCCTCAGAGTTATGACCGGCTCTCTGATGAGTTGGTATTATGGCGATGTACGAGAACTCGCATCAACTCTCTCAGATTACCTATATTTACAGTACACTATGCAAACTAAGTTCAGTACATTAGAGCTTAAAACATTTAAAATATATATTAAAAATGTTATAAATGATGCAAAGGTGACATTAAAACTATCTACCGATGGTTGAAAAACCCACTACCAGTAAAGTACATTATGCCTGAAATACCGGTAAGGGCTGCTCCTCGTTTAGTGACCAATTCGTTTATCAACCGGGTTTCAGGAACGGAACCCGGTCACTAAGTGAGGACTACCTGTATGTAAGGATGCTTCATTTGCAGGTTTTAGGTGCCTTTTTGTAGTTGTTCACAATGTACTAAATTATGTGGAGAATTATTAAAACTGATTATACATTTATTAGTTTAAAAGATGTCTAACTGAGTCACTATGCAAAATATCAGTGCTTCAGGCATGACTTTTCTAGTTAATAGCCTATTGTGTGTTCATAGGGAAAACAATGCTTGTTCATGCTATTGGAAATATTGTCTTGTTTAGTGACTTTAGTATTGTCATTTAAATATGTTATTTAGAATAAATATATATGTGAAAGAAAACACCAAGAGATAAATATACTGTATATGTGCATTCAGTAAATTTTTTTGTTTTACTTTCAATTAAGGCAAGAATTAGTCAGGCACAAATGGAAAATATGTACCAGTTTTAAAGTAAAATAAAATTGGCTTTGATTTAGTTCAAGTCAACCATCTCATTTAAAATTAGCCCAGGGGTCTTGTAAAAAATGCTAGTAATCTAAACATAATAATGCACATTGCCCAATTGCTTCTGTGTATGATATAGGTTCAGTGCTGTAGTGCTTTGACAGCCCATTAGTGAATGTAATGAACAGCTATTTTTAAACAGAAGAAATTCAAGTTGACAGCTTGGCAATGAAATTCAGCTAGTGGCATCATTTTTGTCATCTTCAGTATACAGAGTGGATTTCAGTTTAGTTTAAAGAAATTTGTATCATGGACTTTATAGAGCAAACATTTTCCACATCAGTATTACTATATACTTTCTTCAGTGGCTGAATTTTGTTAAAGCCCCAGACTTATGCCCACTTCAGAGTAAAATACATAATGTGAAAAGTTTGTCATTAATAAATAACTCATCTGATCAGCATCTTAATTTGAAATATACAATCTTTCTTCCTAACCTAGTAGAGGTGAAGTACTTGCTTTACTTTTAGAATGACAAATGTGCTTCTTTTGCGGTAAATTTGAAGATGGCATCTTTTTAAGACCTTCAAGATGACTTGATGCGTGAGTCAATAACAAACTTTAGAGAAGTGTGAGAAAATGTGCCTGTCAAATCACTTCTGTTCTGAAGTAGATACCTGTAAATGCATTCATAACTCTGCTTTCATCACCTTCTATCTTATCTGAGTTGGCTACTGCACTGGACAGTGAATTACTGGTAGGTTCTGAACTCTCACTTTGCTTCTGTGACAAGGAAGTGATGCTTTTAGCATTAAGTAAACACTGTGCTCCCATTCACACTGATGGAATGGGAGCATGGAGCATCTTGGCATCTTTCTTCTTGTAGACTGTACCTTTAAGAGGGGGTGGAAAATACCCATCTGACCTAGTGACCCCCCTGCCATATCAGGCTTTGGTGGGGATTTGATAAAGAATGTTTTTTTCCTACCTCATACCACTAAGAGAAGATCAACTTCAGCCTGGTTCCTTCCCTACTGAGACAAGGAAGAAAGAATCCCAATGGCAACTCTGAAGGCCAGCAGTAGGTTGGTTTTGGGGGTTAGGATGAGGGCCATTTTCATATAGGTGGCAGCATCATTCTCTGTGACTGCTGCCCTCTCCCCATTGAGACCAGTCTGTTAAGTGCTAACCAGTAGCACTGTGATGAGATTCATAGAAGTATTTTATTTCCTTTTCCTGCACTGTATGGCAACCTCTACCCCTAGGCAGCAGTCCCAAGCATGGACATCTCTTTATCTTCCTGCTTAGTTTCATCACTTCCACCATTCTGGTCACCAGCTTCTCCTGACACCCATCATCCATATTTCCTCAGTTCCCCAACTTCCTCTCCTCCTCCAGTGTTTCCTCTTATTGCAAGTTCCTCTCCTCCCCCAATGTTGCGTTCCTTCCCTATCCTTTGTAAATACATAGTAGAGAAGAATAATTCTCTCCTTTCTGGGTTTTCCTGTATGAAATTCTCTAGTCTGTGTTATGCAGGTTAGGCTACAGGATAGCAATGGTCCCTTCTGGGCTTAAAATCCATGAATCTATAGAATTCTGCCCAGACTCATCCCATTTGCCTGCTTCCTTCACTCAGTCCTTGATGTCTCAAAACCCTCTCTTGCTGCCTCAAGTGATTCCTGTTTTTTTAAAATGACTTCTTTCCCTGGTGATTTTCATCTCTCTCACCACATTATGCCCAATATCTTCTGGTATGTTTTCTACTCTCCTGCATTAATGTCATTCCCCAACATGTCTTCAATGCCCTGCTTTCTCTCTTCATTCCTGTTTCCTATTATACATTCTATCCCCCTCGTGTAATTCCTTTCCCAAAATCTCTCTTCACTTCACCATAATCTTTCTTACTATGCCCCAGAACCCAATAACTCTGGCTTGTTGTCTTCCCTCTTCCCTCTCATGCTTGCCTCCCATTTCTTGTAGTGTAGGCAGTATACCATATTTTGTTTGGTTGGGTCTATTGTTTTGAATGCTATTTGTTTTCAGTAAGGTGTTTCTACAATATGTCTGCCTGTATTGCTGTTACTGAGCAACTATATAGAAGTGGAGTATGTGTTTCTGACATTTCTGCTTCATGTCCATTAGTGCTTTGTGTTGTAGCAAAATGTATGAGACGGGGGCATGCGGGACAGACTGTCTTAGTGCTAAATCATTCTTTATTTGACTTGACTGCATGGGAGACAAGAAACACTGAGTTTCAGTTTGCAGCTTTACTTGTAGATTCTAGGCAATAGCATAGACTCATAGGGTTGGAAGGGACCTCATGAGGTCATCTAGTCCAACCTCCTGCCAAAAAAGCAGGATCACTCCCACTAAATTATTTCAGCCAGGGTTTTGTCCAGCCGGGCCTTAAACATCTCCAAAGGCAGAGATTCCACCACCTCCCTAGGTAGCCTGTTCCAATGCTTCACCACTCGCCTAGTAAGAAAGTTTTTCTTAATATCCAGCCTTGACCTCCTCAGCTGCAGCTTGAAACCATTGCTCCTTGTTTTGTCCTCTGTTACTACTGGGAACAGCAGAGCTCCGTCCTTCTTGGAGCATCCCTTCAGGTAGTTGAAGGTTGCTATTAAATCCCCCTTCAGTCTTCTCTTCTGCAGGCTAAATAAGCCTACTTCCTTCAGTCTTTCTTCACAGGTCTTGTGCTTCAGCCCCTTGATCATTTTTGTTGCCCTCTGCTGGACTCTTTCTAATTTGTCCCCGTCCTTTTTGTAGTAGGGAGCCCAAAACTGGACATACTATTCCAGATGCGGCCTCATCAGTGCCAAATAGAGGGGAATGATCACATCCCTCAATCTGCTGGCAACACTTCTGGTGCAGCCCAGTGTGCCATTGGCCTTTTTGGCAGCAAGAGCACACTGCTGACTCATATCCAGCTTCCATCCACCATGACCCCAGGTCCTTTTCTACAATGCTGCTAGTTAGCTGATCACTCCCCATCCTGTAGCAGTGTATGGGGTTTTTCCATCCCAAGTGCAGGATTTTGCATTTGTCCTTGTTGAACCTCATGAGATTTCTATTGGCCCACTGTTCCAATTTGTCAAGGTCTCCCTGAATCCTGTACCTGCCCTCCAGCGTGTCTACCGTTCCCTCAAGCTTGATGTCATTTGTAAACTTAATGAGTGTACAATCTATCCCATCATGTGCCCGCTCCCTTTAGAATGAGCAGGTGATAAGCCCTAGGAAAACTATTCCTATCCCAAAGATCTTGGAACACTTGTGCAGGAGAAGGGCAATCATATCGTGATCCGGATGCACAATATACATGTTAACAGGACTGCTTCCAGAGCAGTGGTGCCATAGCCTTCACAAACAGCTGCCCCCACTCACTTGCAGAGGAGTGTTCATTTTGCAGTGAGAACCTTCAGAAGGCAGTTTAGTAAGGTCAGTGTTATTTTTCTATGAGAAGTTCCACTCAGGTCTGAGGATAGATACCGTCCTACTTTTGTCCTGGGCACGCACCTGCAACACAAGCAGAACCTCAGCCCTGCATAGCTCACATTTAGAAGTGTCCATTAAATTGTGGGCAAGAGAGTGTATACCATGGAACTGCTCTATAAGAAGAGTTGTCCGTGTGTGTCAATTTAATAGATTTGTCACCTAAAGTTTCCTGCTACAGAATTTCCAATGAACACTAAGTGGTCAGTCTCTTGCTTTCATTTGTTCTGAAATGCTTTGCCCTTTCTTGTGTTTCAGAGCATTCTAACTTGAATTTCACGTGTGTGTTTGTGCGTGCAATTTGGCTGAAGCAGAGGAAGGTTGCTTGGTAATGATGGAGGCAAAAAAAAAATCTTATAATTTTTGTTTGCTGGACCCTATCTCTTTTGAGCACTAGAGATTGCACTCCTTTCTTTTTTAACATTATTAATACGGAAAATCTGTCTGACCCTATACCATGGTGAAGTCCTGATAATGCTAGAGGAAGAAGGTACAGCATATGTTTGTAATTAGTCTCACTCTACTTCTGAGTGGGTTAGGTGCCCGCATTATACAGAACACCCTGATTTGTACTAATTGGCATCTTTGCTGACAGTCACTAGAGAGTCCAAGGAGACTGAGAACCAAACTGCAACCTCGGTCATGAAAAACCTCAAAAGGACCAAAGTTAAGTGGAAAGCTCTGTTGGCTTGAGTTGTTTGTCTGAAGGCTTTTAAGTGTCTGAAACCATATAGTTTCTTTCTCCTCCCTTCCTAGCCACATATCTGCAAAACACATAGCTCTGGATGCATAGAAGGGTCTGCATGGGATGTGAAGCAGGGATAATGTTGCTTAACCTCTGACAAACTAATGATTGTTTGAGGAGGCATTTTACTCATTTTACCCTCTCGTTGCAAAGATTGGAGGATTTGGTTGGCCTTAAACAGACAACTGGCTGAGCTTCTCTCTCATCATATTCTTTGATGTCAGGGTTGAAGTAGGTTAGTGTGGGGTAACTTGCACTGCTGCACATCATGCTGGACCTGCTCAGCAAATAAATGGAGAACTTCAGTCTCAAGAGTGCTCAACCTGACATCTCTTGCAAACATGCACGCGTGCACACACACACACACACACACGAGAGAGAGAGCTGCAGATAATATATACTTAAATCTCTTCCAAACCATGCATTTGTGATAATTGGCAGAAAATGTGGGTGATAGAGAAGTCTGATCTGCATTGCAAATAATGTGGGATGCAATTTTTCTTTTAAATTGCTTTAAATTTTTCTTGACCTGTCATTAAAGGATTTTAGATAGTGTGGAAAACTGGTGCTCCCCCATATAGCATCACTGAAAACTGAGGGTATGTCTGTATTTCAGCAGGGAGGAGTGAATCCAAGCTTGCTTACATATACTTGCTCTAGGTCTGCTAGATCTAGTCCTAGAAATAGCAGTGCGTCAACCATGACTGGCACCTGCGTATGTGCCCAGCAGGTCAGATGGGATTGTACATGGGGCAGCTAGCTTGAGCGATTACCCAGGCTGCTGCTGACATGCTGTGGTGTTGATGCTAGCTTTTACTACAGGTAAGTCTAGATGAGCGGGTAATCACTGTATCACACCTTTCAGTTCAAAGGTAGACGTACCCTGTCCCGAGGAGGCCACAAAGTAAAAGAGCTGGGTTCAAATACCACACTAAGATTACCCTGATTCAGCAAAGTAGTTAAACATGGGCTTAAGTCCAACATGCTTAAAATTAACCAAGTTCTTAACTGCTTTGCTGAATTATAGCCTTGGTTTATTATTTCCAAAACAAACAAAGGGCTAAGGTACAAGCAGAAATTATGTTGTCTGCTCATGAAGTAAGAGAACAATAGATTTCATGGGGTAAGTGTACCCAATCACCAAATGGGCATTAAAAATAATCTGAATGGAGCTCACTTCAACTCTCCTGGCTGGGAGATATGTGGTAATGCAAAGTCCCTGCTGGAGTTTGGGAGCAGAGGAGCTTGGTGAATGAATACTGTGATCTTCTCTAGAACCCTTTGTTTAATGACCTGGTTTTACTTCTCAAACACCAACATCTAGATGGGCTCTATTGCTGGGTGTGGAGGGCGAAGTGGGAGTTTAATCTCAAAGGGCTGTGTGGAATTTAGGCAATTTAATGCTGAGTAAGGGAAGATTTAAAAACCAAAAACAACTCTCCCCCCATCAATGAATTAGGTTAGTAAAAACACATTTTATTCAAGGGTTCTTAGCATCAGATCTTCAGAAGTTGAAGCATTATTTTCAGAATGTATTTCTTCTTTCTTTTGAACTGTCTCTTTCCAAGTGGGTCCTATACTGCTGGAAAATGCTGTTCACGTGACTCAAGTCTCCAGTTATGTCTGCTTTTGTGAAACAGGTTCTCAACCATTCCTTTCAACATCCACTGTCGTCATAACACAAATCCCAATGATGATGGGCACATAACTCTCTCTCTCAAGAGTAAATACCAACACCAACTGATATTTCAGCTAACAGGAGTGTCACTCTGCCCCACAGCACGCTGAGCTTCTGTCAGTTCACTGTGTAAGAACCTAACTGCTGGACATGGCTCTTCTGGTTGGTGGAACAAAGCATGGCTGACTGCTTTCCCACAACAGTGAAATAAAGCAGTGCTCTTTTTATTAAGAAAGTGATTAAAGTATGTGGAGTTCATGGCAGAGGGATACATTAAAATTATTTTGTGGCAATAGCACCTTCAGAAGCAAATGTTATTAGTGTTACTATAGAAAAGCATTTTATTCACAAAATACTGTACAAATGACTTTACAAAAGAACTTAAAAAAGTATTCTGAACTGAGGGAAATCTAAGCTATATATGAAGTCTCTCTAGTTCCACCCAGCGTGAATTTGTCTGAGTATAATTTAATACCCCTTCCCCCATTCAGTTCTTGTAGCTGATTTGAAAAGAGAGTACACCTAACCAACTTACAGAGAAGAGTAGCCAGCTCTCCAAGCCCCCAACCTGGATCCAGGAATGGTCCAAGGATTTTGGGTGCCTAGGTGAACTATGACTTTGGCACCTGCCTTCCCATGTTATAAGAGATAATATATATTTTCTTTAAATAGAGAAAAAAATCACTTCTGTCTAATTTGGAACCCGTTAAAGCCTGGCGCTCTAGGCAACCACCTAGTTCACATCAGGAGTGTCGTTGCTCTGGGGGAAGACCTGAGGCCTGGGCCTGGGCTCTGCACCCTGGCCCTGGCTCCTCCCCCTTGCCCCAATCTGGAGGCGGGGCCCTTGGCTCCTGCCGCTGCCAGCCTGGCCCCTGATTCCCTGTTGGGGATGGGGCCAGGCAAGACAGTGGCTGCTGCAGGTAGCCCAACCTGGGAGAGGCAGGTGCTGCCGCAGCCGTCCTGGAGCCCACTACCCGGCTGGGAGAGGCAGGTGGCGTGGCTGGCTGAGCCCCCGGATACCGGGCCAGGGCCAGGGCCAGGGCCGGGAGAGGCAGGGGGTGCCCCAGGCATTCAGGGCACTGGCGCTGGGATTCGGGGCACATGCCCTGCAAGCTAGGCGCCAGCAATGCCCCTGGTTCATATATATGGCTGGGCTGGCCCTTTCTGGATCACTATGAAGAGAGAGAGGGCCAACCTTGTCTTGTACGGATGTCTTTTAAATATATATATTTTAAAAGTTTTACTCCCCCATCTCCACCTTCACCTCTGTGCACCTCCACTGACATTACAGCTGTCTGTTGAGTACTGCCCCAGGAGACAACATTTTATATACCTGGGCCTTTTCTGTGTTGAGGTTTTGGTTAGCAGCTATGCTGTTTCTTAAAGTTTGGTTGGGGGATTTTGTTTTTAATTTTTCCCATTTTTGTGGTGGTGGATGGTAATTAATATGAGGACTGTGTGCTGGTAATTGTTGGCAATACAGTATGGTGTGAATTTTTTCAGGTACATTGTTTTTAAAAATGTGGGTATGCTTATACATACTGGAGAAAGTGTGTGGTTTACAAATATGGATATCAATAAATTTTTTGAGTAGGAGGTAGAAATATCATCTTGTCAGCTAGTCTAACAATCCAACTGTCTGACCAATGTCATATGTTTTCTAATTCGTCACTTTATTGGTATTTAACCAAGAAGTGTCTCAGAGATTGCAAACCCTTTTAGGCAGCTAGAACAGAAGCAAGATTATGCCTTAATGACATAACATTTTAATTTCTGTTTAGAGAAATGTATTTTCGGCATACTTTAGGCCATCCATGAGAAACAGACTACAATAGATTAATGCACAACTGTCATTCTTAAAAACTTGCCAAGATATGATAAACTTAATATGTGTGATGTCTTTGCATCTTCCTATACTCACTATAGTAAGTGCTTTGGATGCTGCAAAATAGAAAAGCAAACAAACAAGGAGTCCTGTGGCATTTTTAAAGATTAGCTTATTTATTTATTGCATGAGCTTTTTGAGGGGAGAAATTCCCACTTCATAAGACTCTTTGAAGATGGGGGAAGTGTCTGATGAAGTGTTATTTTTCTCCCACAAAAGCTCATGCAATAAATACATTTGTTAGTCTTTAAAAGTGCCACAGGACTCCTTGTTTGTTTTGCTGAACTAGACTTGCATGACTTATATGGAATTAGTTAACTAAGGAATGTGTATGATTAGAAGAGAGACCCCCGCATAAAGTATAGTTTTGAAGTTAATTCAGATTTTAAACTATGACTTCAAGAGAGAAATAATGGATTAAAAAGTGAAATTCAAAAATGAAATTTTCTCTAGGCAATTTTTGGCACCTGTTGTGCTAAAATTTTGAAACTTGAATATTTATTCTTTCTTCATTGCAGTGATTATGCTTTGGAAGTGGTAGTGTATTATGTACTGAAAACTTTGCAACATCATTTGATTAATTTAGAAAGGTTTTCCAATAACACTGATATCTGTTTTATGTGTTAAGTGTTTGGTTTCTTTAGATATCTTCTATACAAGATTTCACCAAGCAATTAAATGTATTAACATTAGGAAGGTTAATGTTGGCATTTGGTGTTCAGAGAAAATAAGAAGAATCTTTAAAATAACTAAGATGTGGCTGATATAAGATTTATTTTTAAGAGTAGCTTTTGAGCAGAAATCTGAACAGTAGGTTTTTTCAAAATCACACTAAAAAAAATAATTTAATCAGCACTCTTTTTAGCTAATAGAGTCCTAAGTGATTTTTTTCCTACTTAACGCTATTCTAGATATGCCTGCTAAGTGGACCTAACAGTACTAGTATATTTTATGTTAGCAAGCCATGATAGAAAAGTGCTTGAAGTTCAGGGGGCATTTGTCTCCTTTCTCACAAATTCATTTAAGTACCAGTCTTGCCATAGCTTTAACTGGGGCAGACAACCATACAAATGACTTGAGATAAAATGAAAATAATGGACTGAGCTGGGTGCCGGGGGTGGTAGTTACACTGCATGCACATCAATAAGCATCGAGTGTTATTCTATGCTAATGTAAGCCTGATGGATCAGCTTTCGCTTTTAGCCTAGAGGACCATTAAGCACTGGAAGCTGGGTCAAACTGATATAGTAAGGCAGACATACCCTAACGGTTGGCAACAGTAGTTAACAAGCAGTAATTTGCTATGTGTGAGACTAATATTGCTTACAATCTTATGATCAGAACACAGCTCAGAGAAGGAATAGTACATTTTTGTTTAATTGTTTATTTAATCCCTTTTCATTTTGCAAAACATTGCTAGCATACAAAAATGAACAAAACACTGAATAGTTGTTTTGGATTCAGCCAAGAATGCTTGTTAAGTTACAAATATTAATTTGCTGCAAATATTTTCCCCTAAATGTGAATAAATTATTTTAGCAGAATAATGCTTAATTGAAACATCTGATGTTATTTCATTTGTAATGAAATGATATGCATAGCCACCAAATTTATTGTATTACTTTGAAAATATAAAAATATAATAAGGAAGTCAAAAGTAGTTGAATCACAGTAGTGATTTGAAGCCAAGTTAGTGCTGTTTTTCTGTGTGCGGGTGACATTGAACGGGACTCCTGTGTATTGCCTTGACAAAGCCAAGCACTGAAGCTTTATCTTTTGTGTTGTTTTGTTAACCCTTGAATCACCATCGCCTGGTATACAGACTTCATTTAAATATAAGCTTCCTGTTTTGGAGAAACATAGCCAAGATTTAGAACTATTTATATTTTTTGAAGAAAAAGCTCAAAAAGGAAATGTAGAGTCCTGTGAAATGTTTGTATGGGCTAGGGAAGACGAAGGTTAAATCAGTAACCCTCGTATTTGAATCTGTAAAGTTCAATTCTTTTCTGCGATCTTCACTATGGCTTTTATTATATTCAATACTGATTCTTTCTGATGGCCAGAATAGTGTATGCTAATTGTGATGGATATTAACTAAAATCAGTTTTGTGTATTGATTAAAGTATTTTCTTAGGCCTTTTCTACACCACAGAGTAATGTTGACATGACAAAAGTCAACTTTCATTGGCTGATCACTTGAGGTGTACACACTACAATGCTCCTCTTGTTGACTAAACTCTTCTGCTTCAATGACAAAATAAAACCAGCTCAGTGAAAGGTGTAGAGTTTTTTGCAGCAAAGTTATATTGACAAAGAACTCTGTAGACTCTGTTATTGGTAATGTCTCCGTCAGTAATTTCCAAGAAGTCCAGAATGCCCATCCTTACTGCTCTGGTCAGCAGTTGGTACACCTCTCTCCTGCACCCAGGTACATAAGCATCTGCCCCTCCCACTTAAAAGGCTCATGAATTTTTAAAATTCCATTTCCTGTTTGCTTGGCATGGAGAGCTCACATTACATCTTCCCAGCTGACCATTGTGGCCCCACACAGCAAATGATCTCTCATTTGGAACACACCGGAGCCATTGGATCTTTTAAGTATGAGGAAAGAGGGAGCTGTGTGGTCTCAGCTCCACTCCAGCCAGAAGAGCTTTATTACAGATGATTAGACTTCTTGAGACCTTTTGGGGAAGGGCTACCAACAGTGCAAATGTCAGTGATGTGTGAAGATCAAGGAACAGAGGAAGGTATACCAGAAGTCTAGGGAGTCAAACTGTCACTTCTGGAGCTGTGCTCAAGACCTGTGACTTTTATAAGAAACTTGATGCCCTCCTTGGCAGTGACCCAACCTTCACCACTAAGAGCCCCATGTATACTTTAGTGGAACTGGAGATTGTGGATACAGCCCTGAGGAGGATGTTATGGATAAGGAAGATGAGTGGGAGGACAAGATGGGACAGGCAACAGGGTCGTCCAGGGCTGTGCGGATCTCAGAACCTCTTCTTAACCCCACATGGTTCAAGCCAGTCCCAGCAGGCCCTTTCTGGTGTGCATGATGAAGGAGAAGAGAGCTCTGGTAAATGTTCTTTTGAGTTGATATTGCTTGGTTATATAGGTAGAGCTGTCCTTTGCTTTATGTTCTAGAAGTGGATGAAAGCATAGACATGTACAAGACTAGCTGTGTTTGCATGTTTTTCACATTCCCCAGTTCAGTTAAGCAGTGTGGTGGAAGAATGTGTTAATGCACAGTAAAAACAATGAGAGTCCTATGGCACTTTAAAGATTAACAAGTCACCAGTGGAAAACTGTTTAAGAATTTACAATTTTGTCCCTAATCACCTGGAGTGATCTTCTTAAAAAACCACTAAAACACTTTTGCACACCTTGAGCACACCCCCTCTCCTTGGCCAAACTTGCCATGTTTGGGCATTCGGCAAGATAAGTGCCTCATACTGGGATAGTGAGAAAGAGGCATATTTTACTCTAATGATTTGATGCTGTGCGTTCCCTAACATCTTTTCATTATTTCTTGTCCTTCTGCAGATGTGGCCTTCCAGGGAATCCCTTTCACACTGGCAGAATGTGTTTGCTTGATAAGGAAATAAGTGAGGAGGAGTAAGGAGGACATGTTTCAAGAGGTGCACTAATCATCAGAGGCAAAAAACCAAGTGTTGTACTTAAAGGAGAAGACTAGCAGGACCTTATTAAGGGGGATAAGGCAATATGTCACATTTATTATTAGAAAAATACAATTATGTTAATAACTAATATCTAATATCCACCCAGCCACTCACCCATATCAGATGTCTGGCTGTTGGTCATGTATAGTTACCAGTCCTGATTACTTGCGATTGTAGCTTGAATTCATGGCTGGTATTCACAACTCATGGCAGCTACCTAACCAGGGAAGCTTGGCATGAGGAAGAGCAAGGTCTCTGTTGGGCACACGGCTGTGCACTGATGCTGTTGGATGCTTTGTTCTTACCCAAAGCTATGTAGTCTCACCCATCGTTTATATCTTTTTGTCCATAGATCTTGCTGTGTCACGCAGCCTTAAGGTACTATATGACCACGAGTCACCAGATAATGGCAGACATGACTTTGATCTTGTTCTTGATGGGACTTTTTGTCCCTTTCTTTTCAGGGTGGATTCTTTGTGCTTTTGAAGGCTTTGTCTCCATTGTTCTTCAGTTCTTAATGTGATCCCAGTAGTTTGTTGGCAGAACAGGCTAGTCTTGGAGACTGATCCCATCATACACACGCACACACCTTTCATTAACACATGCAAACCAAGTTCACATCTAAATGAAGTTTCAGCAAAACTTATGCTGGGCAATACAAAATGAAGTAAACAGTTTAAAATGGAAGTTTAGTTACAATAAGGAGTTACATCAGATTTTGATTAATAAAGAACAAGTGAATGAATGAGTATGGCATTTTGACCAATGAATAACAGGAAATATTCCAGATAGAAATTCTTGTTGAAAGCAATTCTGTGGTGTAAATTCATCTTTAGCCATATACAAGAACACAGGATGTGGAGAGAAACAGTAAATGAAAATTATGAAATAGGTAGGCAGGAGGGAAAGGAGACCACAAAGTGAATTTTAATGGGTCAGAAACAGGTGACAAAAGCCACAGAGGAGCAGATGGAGATGTTCCTAATCACACTCCAGATAGAACTTATTCTTATTGCCTCACCTGCAGCTGATACATAATTGCTTGCCATGTCTTCTTCAAATTTCTTCCATGCGTTCCTTCCACCTCTGGGCCCATCTCAGTTCCCCATTCACGCCACGCTGTCAGACAGTTTTCAAAATGATCAGTGGACTTGCATGTAGCCCACAGTGCTCTTCTGTTTTTCCCCTTTCCACCTAGCATTTTGTGTGTTATTCATAAAAGCATATTCTTTGAAAGATAAGCAATCTTTATCTGTCTCTTTGATTGCTGCTGAAATTAATACACATGAGCAGCTGGATCATTTGCAGAGTACAAATCCTGGTCAGAATCATCTAGATTTTCATGCAGGGGGGCAAGTTAACAAAGCATGGCAGAATGCTGTATAGAAGGATAGATTACTGGTGCTCATTGTCAAAATGGTACCTTGAAGGCCTCCCTAATTTGAACAGCTCTCTATTATGCAGCTCTGTTTAGCCTTGATATCTTGCTGCTCAAAATAATCCATCAAGTGATTTGCTTCCGTGCACCTCCCTGAGGAAAAGTTTTTACCCTTAGCTTCACAAATATTGTGCAGCACACAGCAGACAGCTATGACCAAGGGACTATTTTCCTCATTTCAATCTAATCAACCATAAAGGCAGTTCAGCTGTGCTTTTAATTTGCCAAAACAGACATTCCACAGTCATTTGGCACCCGCTCAGTTGTTGAAGCAGTCTTGTTGCTGTCCTGGTTGTCCACATAAGGGTTCATGAGCCCTGGCAATAAGGGATAGCCTGGATCTCCCATGATCACTAAAGGCATTTCAATATCTCCCCTCCCCCATTGGAATCTTCTTATTTGGAAAGGAAGTTCCCGCTTACAGCTTTTCTGTAGAGGCTGAAGATGTGTGCATCAGGCACCTTTCTTTACCACTTCATATTAATGTTAGTGAAATGTTTAGCATGATCCACAAGTGTCTGCAATACAATAGAGAAGTACTTATTTCTATTAATATACTATGTTGCAAGATGGTTGGAGCCAAAATTGGGATATGTGTGCACTTTGCCACAGTTAGGGAATCTCATTGTTGGAAAGCTATCCACTCTTTCATGCACATTTCCAACAATTTTATGGCTGACTTAGAACAGCACTTCCTCCACTCTTGTACCTGAGTACCACTCCTCTACTTAAACTACCTTAATGACATCTTTATCATCTGGACCCATGTAAAGGATGCCTTTAAAGATTTCCACAGAGATTTCAACAATTTCCACCCCATGATCAACCTTTGCCTGGAACACTCTACACAGGAGATCCACTTTTGAGACACTACAGTACACATTAATGATGGACACACAAACACCACCCTATACTGAAAAACAATATATTGACTTCTATAGTTACCTACATCCCTCAGACTTTCATCCAGGACACACCACATGATCCATTGTCAACAGCCAAGCTCTAAGATATAACTGCATTTGCTCCAATCCCTCTGACAGAGATGGACAACTTCAGGATCTCTATCAAGCATTTTAAAAACTACAACACCCCCTGGCAAAGCAAAGAAACAGGTTGACAGAGCCAGATGGGTACTCAGAAGTCATCTACTACAGGAGAAGCCCAAGAAAGAAAACAGTAGAACACCTCTGGTCATCACATACAACCCCAAAGTCAACCATTACAGAACATCATCAAGGATCTGCAGCCTATTCTACAAGATGGTCCCTCACTGTCCTAGGCCTTGGGAGGCAGACCTCTCCTTGCTTATAGACAGCCCCCAACCTTAAGCAGATACTCACCAGCAATTACAGATCAAACTACTGAAACATTAAAGCAGGCACATATCTGTGCAAACCTCAGTGCCAACTTTGCCCACACATCTACACAAAAGACACAATCACATGACATCATCAAGCCACCTACACCATCAAGGGCTCATTTACCTGCTTATCCACAAATGTGATTTATGCCATCAAGTGCCAGAAATGACCCTCTGCCTTATACGTTGGACAACAGGATAGTAAACAAATAAATTTGTTAGTATTTAAAAGTGCCACTAGACTTCTTGTGTCTTTAGGTTAAAACCCACTGTTCTATGGTAATGACAGCCTTTTACAGACTCCTTAGACACAGTTTACACATCCCCAGGGGTCTGTGGACCACAGATTGAAAATCACTAGTCTACATAGACAGTAAGAGCAGGGGTGCAAATCTGTAGTGTACTAGCCTGCTGTGCTGCAGCTGGCCTTGTGAATCCTGCAACAGTGCACTAAAAGTTCTCTAGTGCTTGGCAGCAGGATCTACATGGCCAGTTAGTACAGTACAGGCTAGTACGCTGTAGATTTACACCCCAGCTTATTCTGTACTAATTCTTCACAAAGATAAGTCCTGAGTCGTGTGTCCCATTCAGTGCCTGACTACCTGACTTGTCTTGGGGGATGGACTGGGAACATGTTCTTGCTCTCTTAAACGCCAGAAAGTTTTTCATGGAATTCATGGATCTCACTTGGGGCTGCATAGCACTAAAAAATGCTTCAGTAAGGAAGCTGGATCTTCTGGCAGTGACATGGGACTTTGAAAGTTGGGCCATAAGTGGACAAAAATTAAGGATGCCTTGGGTGGTGGTCTGTGTTTGAGAGGTTTTTAGGAGTTTGTCAGGCTTCTCCTGTAAACCCACCCTATAAACAAGTTTTGAAAATCTACAATGCAGTACAGATTAATTCCCATCAAGTCACGACAGCTGTGATGTTTTAGCTCCATTTTGAGTAGAAGGGAAGGAGGAGTAATTCTTTGGTGAGAGGGAGCTAGGGATTGGTACAGAGAAACTTCATTAGGAAACCCTCAGAAGAACACAGGTGGAAGTTTAGTTTTTGCCTGATGTTTGTTACCAATACTAAATAACATATAAAAGGGGATTAGACTAAATATGTTTTGTTTAGACCTTATTCAGAGTAAAGTGGAGACTCCACTTCACTTTAGGGGGTATTCAGCATTCCATATCTGAGGTCCATGTAATTAGTAATTATTATTGTATTTCTTTTATTAAAATATCATTGAAATATTGCCATTTTCTGTAAAAACCCAGTGGTTTGGGCATATTTGTTGAAAAGTATTTTGAACTATTTGTCTTTAGGAACCTGTGTTTGTGAGTAGAAGAATGGAATATATTTAAATACCAGTTATGGCATGTAATTTATGTTTAAAAGAGGATTTAGAAATATATAAGCTTGCAATACATTATGATTTAAAGAAAAAAAACCTTCTTTCTGATACATTTTAAGACATTTAAAATATGTTCTATCCTTGGGAGAAACACTGTATTTCTGTGGTGCTTGAGTAGACGTCGTAACTTAATACTACACCTACAAAGAAAATTACAGTTTTTAAACTGTTTATACCAAGTGCTTTCAAAATGAAGACACTCTAAAATTATAAAAGTATGTTGCTGCAGATGTGAAGTAGGAGATTTTTAATCATTCTTTGAAGGTCAAGAATCTTGCAAATTGAAATGATCCTCATCGTAGTCACCATGTGGTCCTTACAGAGCTTTTCATTTGTAATGTCAGCCGAAGGGACCTACAGTGTGTGGCTGTAGTGTTAATGATGTGTATATTTCAACTCTTATTCCTTTATTAATTGCTGTGGTCCATTGATAGATTTATTTTATTTTTAATATGCTTTATATAGTATCCTGACATTAATTAATTTGAGAGATTATAGAAAATAATTGACTTTGCTGGCATTGTATTTTTTTATTATATCATCCTATGAAAGATATTGGACTTCTTAATCACCTCAAACTATTAGTGATGACCTAATGTAGTAGATCAAGTAATAATGTGCACATTATTTAATTAAGCATCAGGAGAAAAATAATACATTAAAATGATTATGGAATTTAGGTGAGAGAAGTGGCAATGCGATAGTTTTTCACTTCTAGAAGACTGGATACAAATGGGGTATGGCTAGAGTGAATACGATTTTGATAATCATTACTACTAAGTAAATAGGATTGCTGGCTGTGTTTTCAAGCTGTCATGCAATTTATAGTTTGATGAGCAGAAGCCCAGTTACTTTGGAGCGGAAATTAAATTACCTGGTAGAATGGTGAGAGTGAGCTTGTAACACACACAAACAAGTAGTTCTGTGGGACGTAAAGACTAACAAATTTATTTTTTGCATGAGCTTTCGTGGGAGAAAAATCCCACTTCATCAGATGCTTCAAAGATAGGGAAATGACTCCTTGTTTGTTTGTTTTTTAGTGAAGTAGACTAACACATATATGTCTTTGGATCTCGTAAAACACTTCACTGCTTTGCACATGATTCTCATCAGTGTAATTGGTCTTATTTATGTGAAATATAATGCACTCCAATTGCAAAATATCTTTAGGGATTATACTGTTATTAATTAGTATCATTGTAAACCCTTCTAGGTAGGGTTTGTCTCTCTTCTATTTGTATGGCACAAGGTAATACCTGAGTGTAACTGTTTACTGCTACCTTTTATTACTAATAAAGAAATAGAAATAATTTGACAAATAATAAGATCCTTAGTTATACAAATGGTCAGCGGCAAACTAGAGATGACTAAATAATGAATACATTGCATTGTATAAGAAATGCTGCTTGGGAGGCATACACAATATGCTCGAAGAAGACAAATAAGACTTGAAAATAAAAAGAGAAAGAGATGAAGAACAAGTCATAGGGCAGAAAGTAGTATTAAATATGACTGCCTTACCTAGTGCTGGGCTAGCTGAAGTGGAAGCACTTTCTACATGATTAGCTGTATGTAGTGCATGTTTATAACAAAGAAAATTTGTGGTCCACAAAATAGTCTAAGAAGGCCTGCCAAATTTGCGATCGTTACGCAGATAAGTAGTCCTATTGAAACCAATAGGGCTACTCATGTGAGGGAGGCATTTAGCATGGGCTACAAGGTACCAGATCTCTCAGAAACTTTGACAGTGGACGAGGGAAGAGAGTTCATCATTTTCTGGAATCCGAAGTTAGAGATTTGGAAGGTAACTGGTCCAAAATGCAGGTTACTTCAACAATAACACATTTTAAAACAATCCTCACTTCTGAGAACTATAGAACTATCAGAGAAATGTGGGTGTCTCTAAAGCTCAGGCACTCAAATGAGTGACTTACCATCAACAAATTCAGGGTGCTGAAGTTATTTGTGATTGTGCACAATGTCATATTGTCCCTCTTTTCTATCTGGATACTTTGTTCCAGATTAGGTAGTTTACAATAACACGTAGCAATCCAAATAGGTCAAGGAACCAGTTAGAATGGAGAGGAAGGCATAAAAGCGAGTCTCCGTTTGTGTCTTCAAAGAGAAACAAATATTCTAACTAAACCAGCCTATTGAGACAATATCCAAGCAGAATTTGTTAAATGTAGGTCTTTGTTCAGGTCTTTTCGATTATAAATGAGAATTTTAGTACTTGGCTAGTATAGGTTTTTCTATAAGTAACAATGATACCCTCATACAAAGCAAAATGATGTTTTCCTTTTCTCTCTTGAAAGAGGTGGTTGTATTTGGAGGATTCCTTATAGAGTAGGGGTCTCAAACACACGGCCCGTGGGCTGCACAAGGCCCCTAAAGCTGCCTGCAATGACACAATCATTACTGATATTTGCAATATCATTGTATGGAAGGGTTTCAGTGGTGCGGTCCTCAGGCTACTGTAGTAATCCTCATGCGGCCCTCTACTAGTCCTCATGCAGCCCTCTTGGTGATTTGAGTTTGAGACCCCTGTTATAGACCTTTAAGTATTAGTGTGCAATAAACAATATCCTCATGTCTCTTTTTAAATCTATTACTTTCTTTACCTGTACAGTCTGTATCAATTGACTGGTGGTGGAAGTCAAGCAAACTGCTTCTTTTCTCTCTTTCTTTTTGTCTAGTTTTCTGCCTATTTTTTCTATATGCTGAGTGTTCCAAAGTAGTATTTCTTTGTATTTCAGGCCTCCAGTAAGTGTGTTTGTGGCTTGCATTATACTGCTGCCTGTGTGTGTGTGTGTGTGTGTGTGTGTGTGTTTCCTTGTTTTTATATTTCCTTGGTGCTGTGTGCTGCAATCACAGATGCAGAGTTGAGGCGTATGTTCGATGATTCCTGCTGTTGAACTCATGTCTTCCAGTTCATGGCAGTGCTGTTGCAATACTATATACAGTAGTTTGTTTATTTTGATAGTAAAAGTGCTACTTGACTCTTGCTGAATGGGTCTCTGTTACCAGAATCTATCTAGTGTATAACTATTTTACCTTGGCTTATAAATGCATTAAAGCCCTTTAAATCTGCCCCTTGTTTTAGCCTCCTTTCAGGGGTGTCCATTGTCCAACCTTTTTGGATGAGGGGCTGAATTGCAATTCTTTTCTCACTTGGGGGCCAGTGAGCAAATTTTTTCTACATTCCAAGCCTGGCACAGCCCACACAAGTGCATGCAGTGGCTTCTCATGCCAGATAAGAGCCCTTGGCAGGCCAGATTCTGCCCCATGGACGTTGGCAAAGCTAAGTCTCTTAGGTACTAAACAATAATGAAGGCAGTATGTATTTAAACATAATCAACATTTCCAGGATTAAAATGCCATGGGGAAAAATACCATTTTGTAAGATTCTGCTCTTCTCAGTAAAGAGGTGATAGCTTTGTTGTCTTCTTTATTCACTAATCAAGAAAATTGTACTGTAATTGATTCTCTACAGTGCCTACGTTTTGAGTGAAGTCAGATGTATAGATCTAAGAAAACCCAACAGCAAGAATTAGATTGCATTTTTAATTATTATTTTCCTTTTATGTTACTAAGTCTGATGTTATTTGGGAACTGTGATATGAAAATATTTTAATGCTTTCCATTTTGTTGTTTAAAGACTGTTTTAGTCACTGTTTGGGAAAATATTATTTAACAGGCTGTGTCCAAATTAAATTGTTGGTAGCTTCTCTCTTCAGGTCTTCCTACTATTTTTCTTTCCAGTTATGCCTCACAAGAAAATCTCTCTAGCAGGCCTTGCTAATGGAGCATTGTATTAGATGACATAATATTAGCAACAGGAGAATCTTGACTTGCAAGTAAAATTACATCTATTGAACTGAATTAGCAAAGTTCATGGGCTGATGTATTTTGCATCCCCAGATCGCCCTGCTATTTGGGTTCCAAGCAGAAATTGGAGTTTGTTTTACAAAACATAAAAAAGCTTTTAAAATAATATCTTTGAGGTAAATCTGCAGCAAAAATGAGGACACCTGCTGTTAAGAAAAGTGCTTGCACATTCAGCACACGTCCCCAATAGAGGGAACTGCTGAGTAAAATGCTGACCACTATTGTTCAGATCCTATAGGTGGCAGCAGTTACTGCAATTTAAGAACATAACAATGGAATGATTTATGGGTATGAGAATAAAGCTGTCATGAACCAGACTAATGAGATCTTTATACTGTAAAGTGCTCTTTGAAATATGATACATCAGAAAAAATTACTTTTTAGTTTCCTTTTTAAGATTTAAGTAACTCATCTTTCTCAAGTTATATTTTATATTTTCAATCTTTTCTGCAGAGAAGTTTGAAAAGATCCATAATTTTAAGGTGTTCCTTTATAAACTACACATTGTTAAACTACCTCAGGGAGAAGATGGTGTGATACTTCTTGTAAAAAATATTACAGTGACCTAATGTTAATTCTGAATATTGTACCTGTGTTGCAGCACCTTGGTTACTATGCAATCATGTATCTATTGTGCAGGAGCCTGACTGCCAGTGTAGTTTATATTGTTACTTCCGTTTTAGAAGCAGAGTTGAATCCAGATTGTCATTCTAAATAAAATGATGATCTTGGCCCATAATACACAGTTTAATAAAGATCAAATTCTTTGCTAGGGAGAGATTCACGTAACTGAGGTAGCATGTTTACTGACTCACTTCTCTCTAGAGGGAAGGTTGTCACTTGACCTTCATAAGCTGAAGAGCTAAGTTAAATGGGGTCAACTGATTTGCTATCTACTAAACATAAAATGTCCTTTATGGTACTCTTTTTGGTGAAAATAGCTATACTGTTTTTACATTTACGCATATGTAAAAATTTAAAAATGAATGTAATCTCTTATCCTGGCTTTCTTTGCATTGAAATGTGAAGCACAGCACCAGAAATGTTCTTTCAGGATATATTAAACCTCTGAATCTGAAATGCAGTGAGATTTTTAAAAAAATTTTGATATTAAAATTATCCTGAGGATTTAGACAGTGATTTATGCAAATTATTTTGAAGACCAGTGAACCTTCTCATCACATACTTATTTAAAAAGTAAGGAGTACAATCAACTTGTCCACTGCAATCACTTGAAATAAAACTATAATGGACATCTTAATATGACAGAGAGTACATAAAAAGTAGTGCCTGTTTACTTTATCAAGTTCAATCTTCCTTTGTTGGGTAAATGCAGTGTTTTACTGTACTACAGTTATAAATATATCCTGATAAGACAGAATATTTTTCTGTTAAATACTTCACTTACACTTTGGGACATGTTTGCACTCCCATCATGCTGGTGCTGTATACTCTGAAAGCTTATACTTAATAGGATATGTAATGCTAATGCAAAGTGAATTGTTAATAAAAAGTTGCAGATATACTAATAGCCCTTTAACAGGTAAGAAAATAAAAATAAGGTTCCTATACCATATACTTTTAGTCTAGTTAGCCGTTATATTATACTTTTTAGTGTTGTAGGCATCCGGGGTCTCCGGCGGGTCAGGAGGGCACCTCCTGCTGTGGCATAGGGGAATTAGCTGGTGGGACACCCCTCCTGGTAGCCAGAAATGTGTGTTTGGCCCCGGCCCCCAGGTGGGGCAGGCCACTACAGAGTCTATAAGCTTGGGAGGTCAGGGACTACTTGGGGTTTTAACCAAGTGAGGGGGTTGAGGAGGGAGATGCAGGCCCACCTGCTCCACTGCCTCTCAGCCTAGGTCCCTGGGCAGTGGTCAGGCGGTCCACAACTGGGTCACTAGGGCTCTCACCGAAACACGCTGCCAGGTGACACGGCCCGGCCTTCCACCTTCCCTGGGCTACTTTCTCCAGCCCCAACCCTTCCCCAGCCTAGAGCATCTCAGTCCAGAGAGGGTAGCTGTCCTCAGGGTCTCCCTTGTAGAAGGCCTGGGGGATCCCGGCAAACTCCGCTGTGTCCATAGGTGGCAGGTCAGGGTACTTGTCAGGTTCCTCAACAAGGGGCAACTCCTCCAGGTTCTGTGGCCCGTATGTTGCCGGCATCTCTTCCTTCACTAAGGGTAGCTCCTCTAGCTCACAGGGCCCGAATGCTGCCAGCATCTCTTCCTCCACTGAGGGTAGCTCATCTAGATCGCAGGGCTGGCAGGTCACAGAGTCTTCAGCTTTCCCTGGGTCCTGATCTGCCTCCGTGTGGGGTGGCTGCCCCGTGGGTTGGCAGGCTTTGGGGCACCCTCCCCAGTTGGCTGCCTTGGGGTTATCAGCCCAGTCACTCAGCCCTGGGAGGTTGGGCAAGCCTTAGAGCTGGGTGCCCGGAGAGGCAGGGGCCTGCCAGCTGGGCTGGACCTGGCCTCTTCTGGCTTGCTCCGTCCAGGCAGGCATGTCATTCCCCTTTGGGAGCTCAGCCACAACTGAGGTCTAGCCAGAAAGGGCGTTCGGGGCATTCCTCCAGCTCTAGCTTTGAGGGAGGCCACAGTGCCTGCCTAAAGGGGTATATAATAATTGTATGTTATAAAATTAAAAGTTGAAAATCCACATAATATTTTTGTCTGATGTTCCTGATGTTTATCCCACAATAAGAGATTTAAAGAAAAACAAAAACCAGAAACACATTGCTTAATATGTGGTTAGGCCCTGATCCTGTGTGATGCTGAGCACTTCACAAGGGTCGCTAAATACCACAAACTCTCTCTCAAAGTTTGACTATCTTCAGTGAACCATTCCAACCAAAGTCATTCAACAAGACTGAAGTTAAATTAATAAACACCATTTGAGTAGTTCTGTATGGAAATCTTTTAATGTGTTTCAAAAATTGAGGCACAACCAAAGCAACTAAGGGAGTCAAACCATACTTGCCGCCTTTGTGCAAATAACTGCATTGACATATGTGGGCCTACTTGTCTGAGTCAGACAAGCAGAATTGGGACCCTCTGTGTTCTTTAAACTCTGCATATGTATCTATCTACCCACTCACGCACACTAGGGTTACCGGATATCCTGATTTTATAGGGATATCACGTCAGGGCCAGATTAACACATGGGCTATAGGAGCTGAAGCCCCAGCTTGTGGCCTGAAGGGAGGCCCTGGGCTCTAGCCCTTATGACTCCTGTGAGATCTGGCCCCTGCCGCTCCCATCAGAGGGCCCCTGCCCTGCTGGCACTTGGGGCAGGGTCGGGCCCTGGGCTAGAGGCCCAGCTCTGTGCTTACACCCCATCCCTAGGTGGGGCTGGTGCCTGTTTGCTCCACTCTGCTGTGGGGGTGGGGCTGGTGCCTGGGCCAAGGTTGGCTGATGTGCAATGAGGCTCCTGCACAGCCTTCCAGGGCCTGTGGCCATGGAGGGCTGCATCAGAAGCTGTACCTACAGTTTGTTTTAATTGTGTGTGGCGGAGTGGGGTTGCATCATATTTTTGATGCATCTGTTTTCCCTTCCATGTTTTAAGTTGCTTGACTTAATAAAATGGGTACCTACAAAAACTAAATTAAGACTTGCACTGAGAAGAGAGGCCATTTTTGTAAATCGTCTATTTCCTTCTCCTTTTACCCTCAAAGAAAAAGTCTTTTTTTTTTTAAATTTTCATTTTATTGAAACCAAACACTTATAAATTTTGAATTTATTTTTTTAATTTTGGGGAGGAGGGTAGAGGTGCAATAGAATAAATCATTTCTAGTATTGTTTTCACTTTATCATTTTTCTTTTTGCCATTCTGTAATTTTCCATTATTTTTTCAACTTTGGGAAAACTTACAGAATAGCATAAGGAAAGTGAAGCCTATGCCCCTATACACTTTCCAAAGTTTGAAGAGGTTTTATTGGGACACTAAACTGATCTGTCAGACTGCTAACATCTCCTTCAGTTCTATTGACATCAGCAAGAAATTAGCTAATTCAAAATAGCTAGATTAAGATCCAACAGGGGACAGTTTGCGTGTGTGTGTGTTGGTCATATTTGTGATGCATCTCTTTTCCCTTCCATGTTTTAAGTTGCTTGTCTTAGTCAAATGGGTAGACAGAGTCTTCCTGTGTGTGTGGCCAGTGCCTAATGTATTGTGGATGTTCCTGGAGTTAATGCACAGAAAAGCTCATGTAGTGAAGGGATGTGGCCTCCGTTTGGCATGGTTAGGGAGACATTTATCCTGGATGGATCTACAGCATCCATGCCTGCCCCTGCCAGAAGCTGAGGGGCAGAGCAAGAAGAGGAAGTGTAAAAGGCAGGCTTTCTAGCTCTGTTGAAGGGAAGCTTTCAGAGTAAAAGAGGTTTCTTCATTGCAGCCAGAGCTTGAAGCCAAGCTGCCTGCCACCTAGGATGCCAAGGAGCTGTTGGGGCTGCCACTAGTCAATTACCCTGGGGAGACTGACAATGCTGAACCTCGGGTACCCACACCAAAGACTCGAGTCTTAGATTGTGTTTGTTGCTTGCCCCCACTTGTGAGCCCTAGACCGTGTCTGCTGCTCACCCCTGCTTGGCCCTAACCTGAGGGTCCAGGGCTACAGAGTACTTGGTGGCCCTTCCTTGCCTGTGGGGCTGAGCACCAGAAAGAGCTAATTTCCTGCTTTGAGTCTGTCTGCACAGATGCCACAGCATAGGGGTGTGGCTTGCCTCACAGACTGACAAGGAGGGATGGCCCTGCACTGGTACACTAGAAATTCTTAGACACTGCAAAGATATGGCACAATCTTTCAACCGTTATCATGCGGGAAATTCTTACTGCTACAAGTATTGCCTTCATGAAAAAATGCATGAATAAGGTTTGTAGATCTGACTCTGTTCAAAGAAACAATCTGAAACATGCTTTGTGTCCAATTGCATAGCTTCTCAAAGTCAATCAACTAACCAACCAACAACTTCCCTCTCAAAGACTACAAGATCTTTCCTGTAATGCCAAAAGGAATAGTTAATTTATATTTGTGTAGTACTATAAAGCTGAAAAGCACTACGTAAATGCAAATCATTATTTCTCTTTTTAAGTGTAGTAATTTGCACTTCTGCATATCATCAGTAACCTAAAGATCTCTCTAAATATTCTTTAAAAACCTAACTAATGTTGCAGATCAACCCAGTGGGAGACGCAAGATATCTACACCTTCTTCTTCGAGCACTGCTCGAATGCCTTTAGTAATAGGTGTCTCTGTGCTGGAGCGCCGGATTGGTTGGAAAACTTTTGTCCTCACCTGTCGGGAGAGGGTAGGCAGCCACTGCCCCCCACGCCACCCAGTGGCTATATATATATAGCCGCCTCCTGACCTCTCCCCAGTTTCATCTCTTCCACCTTACGCGTCGGATCTGGAACGTCTGCTCCTTGCGAATTCAAGCAGCCTGTCCTTTTTCTGTGAGCTTTTCGCCCGACTGGGAGCACCTTTTTGTGGACATAGTTCCTCCACAAGAGTCTTCTGCTGTCGGGCTGGCACATTGCAGATCACCTAACATGCCAGGGTTCAAACCCTGCGCTGAGTGCGGCAAGACCTTCCCCCGGGATGACCCCCATGGGAAGTGCCTCCGGTGCCTAGCCAAAGACCACCTGTTCCCTATGTTTGTCCTTTAAACCTCCGACAATCAAGGAGAGGGAACAAAGGCGCCATGTCGTAGCCTCTGAACAGACTCAGCACTCTCCACCTGAGGCTTCGGGTTCCCGCCTGGTGTTGAGACCTAGCTTGGCACCAGAGCCAACATGGCAGCATGCTGCCAGTGGCCATCAAAGAACGACCTAGGTACTGACCCTGGTACCTTGGCACCGACCCAGTACCTCGGTGCCTCCACACCACTCAAGGTTGGCCCCAGCGCCGCAACCCGAGCATAGTCCGGCACCACTGGTGTAGGGCTCCCCCGGCACTGACTGCAGTCACCTCCAGTACTGCAGGCTTGGCCTAGCCTGGTACTGACAGGGCAGGGACTGTCACAACCAGGCAGCCCTCTTTCCCCGGGGTGAAGACTTACCTAGGGCCCATTTGGAGTCGCTTCTGATACCAATGACTCCGGAGGCAGTGGAGACTGCTCAGGCACTCCTCCTGCTGCCCACACCACCTTCTCCAACACCGGTTAGAAGGGGCAAACCGGCCTTTATATCCAAGGCCTGGGTCCATCGTGGGCTTCACAGCTCTCCCGCGCCACAAAGCCCTCCATCTTCCACTCCATTGGGCCCCGGTACTGTAGGGCCATTCCCATGGCAACATATCACTTTGTCATTGCTGGTACCGCCCTTAGAATTGAGAAGTCCTTCTCCTGCCTCAAGCCCGGAGGAAGGTCTATTGAGGGGCTCTGAGCGACCCTGGCACCGCACCTCAGTGCCGTCACCCTTCCGCTTCTGCCCCCAAGAATGGTCCCCCCACGAAACCCCTTCTCCTCCGCAGCGGACACCTGGTACCGCTCTGTCCCCGGCACCGGGCTCACATGCAGGCAACCTATCGGCACACTTTGATTTGTTGCACCGTGCCATGGCCCACTTAGGAATGGAGGTCCAGCCCTCTGATCTTCCCTCAGACACTCTGTTCGGGCCGGCCTTTGCCTTGGCGGAGCCACTGGCAATCCCGCTCCACCCAGATGTTTGGGACCTAACATCTTCCTGGTGACAGAACCCAAGCTCTACCGCCCCAGTGTCAGACACGGCGAGCCTAAAGTATAAGGTTACCGAGTCGGACTTCCCCTCCCTCGCCGACCACCCAGTTCCTCCTAGGAATGTGGTGCAAGTGGCGCTAGGCCCAGGTGAGTCTTCTAGTGACCCCCCCCCCCGCTTCTAGGGAAGCCAGGGAACTGGATCTCCTGGGGTGTAAGGTCTACTTCTCCTCAGCCTTTCAACTTCGGGTTGCAAATAATCACGCCCTAACCAGCAGATACTTGCTGGACATGTGGGAGTCGGTCACAAAATTCAGACATTTGCTCCCACCAGAGGCCAAAGAGGAGTATGACGCATTCCTAGAGGAGGGAAGAATAATTTCTCAGGACCTCCTCCTCTCAGCCCAAGATGCAGTGGATACAGCTGCCCGCACCATGGCCTCGGCTGTGACTATCCACCAAGTGGCCTGGCTTAGGAAAGCCAGGGTTCCCCCTGCTGCGCAGCAGGTGGTGCTTGACCTGCCTTTCAGGGGTGATGTCTTGTTTCCCCCTGAGACCCTAATCGTGGGGGGTACTGTGTGGGATCCTAGGGGAGAGGTCAAATACCTTGGCCTCCATCCATTGGGGCCTTTTCCTCCCTGCACATAATCTATGTGGGGCAACAACCCCCCCTTTTTTCTTTAGATGACCCTGGGGCAGGGACTCAACCCCTCCCCATGGCCCTCAGTTCAATTCTGGGGTGTTTTGGAACTTCCTTCTCCCTTCCCTCACCTGCAAGGAAGATGCCTATCCCAATTGACTGCCACCTTCATTCCCATAACATCTGGGACATGGCCATGACTTCAGCTCACCATCGGAGAGCTGTTGGGTTATCTCCATGTGATACCCTCGCCAAAGGCAATTACCAAGGCTGTTGCACTTCCTTCACTCACTTGAGGGAGCCCAAGTGTAAAAAAAAAAAAAAAAAAAAAAGACCCAGTTTCTGATGTGCCCAGAAATTCAGAGGTCTGTGTCCCCCATGTGGGATGCTGCCTGGGATAAGATCGTGTGATGGGGTAAACCACCCTTGTTGGTTTCTCTAAAATCCAGGGTACTCCTGCAGTACCGCAGTTGACACTCCGGGAGTAGTATTACTTCCCAGGTGGTTGGGGAGGAGACCATTCCTTCCTCCTATAACCCATATCATTCAGAAAGGTAGTCCCTTCTTAACGAGTCCTGAACTCCGGCGCACACTTAGGTGCAGTGTAGTTGGGACAATATCATTTCTGGCGGTGTCCCCGGGCACATGAAGATCTCAGTCATGATAGTTCTAACTACATAAGCCCTTTGGTCATCTCGACTAAGTGGCCAAGTGGTGGCATTGCATTCTGTTGCCCTGCCCTCCCTTTCTCCCATCCTTCCCCCACTGTTCTCCAGGCAGTCTTCCTGGTGTCAGAATCCTGCAGAGAATGTAAGGCTCAAGCTAAATTCTGTGAAAGCAGGACTCAATCAAGACTATGGGTTCTTTTCCCATTACAAAGGGTAATTTGACTTCAGGCTTCCCATGGTCTGAGCCTGTAAACTGCTCTGATTTGCTGTTACTTTATGACCTGATCCTATGTTTTACACCCCATTGCATTTAGTTTCATTCCTTTCTGTAAGTTCACCCATCTTCAAAGCGTCTGAGGAAGTGGGATCTTCTCCCACAAAAGCTCATGCAAAAAATAAATCTGTTAGTCTTAAAGTGCCACACAACTCCTTGTTGTTTTTTTTACTGGACTAGACTAACACGGCTATCCCTTTTGAAATTGTCAAGAGGATGGCCCTCTCTGTGAGTCTTCACACGTACCAAGGTACTCATAGATACCAAAGTCAACAGCACCTCCTGAGACCACTAAGCACCTATGAGGTGGCATGATGGCCTTAAGTGCCCTTCCATTGGTAACCCTCCTGGTTCTTACACTATACACGACTGAAAGCTTGCGCTGCTCGCTCCTAGCCTAGGGACATCCGGTCCAATATGCCATGTGCTGCTCATCGCAGCACCACTGGCTTTCCTTTCTCATTTCACCAGCAGGAAGTGTCTTTCCTTAGACTCTTCTTGACCGAACTTGGTAGTCCTTGTTCCCTTATGCTTGTTACGTACTCTAATTCTTACACTCTTCGGGCATGTACCTTCGGGTCTCGTCATGATCAGTTCAAGGGATAACGTTCATCCCTTTTATGATTATTTGCATAGGCCACAGCCATCATGGCTAGCCCTGTAACCCTTTGGCTTCCGGCACTCCTCTTGTGAGTTTATGCTGAAGGTCCCCATGGCCAGTCATTTACCCTCTGGCCCTCATACCTTATGCTATACCTCCAGGTAGAGCAACAAAATGCATTTCCTCTGCATTAGTTGTGTTGCATTGATTCAACTCTGATTTAAGGTGACATTAGTCCATTCAGCCTACGCACGCTTTGCCATGGTTGGATTGGACCTACCCCCCTGCTTTGGGTTGGCCCCACAGTTGTTGGTTCTCCATCACCAGGCCAAGAGCTTAGTTGGTCTCTTGGCTCCTGTTAGAACCTTGTTCGCTGAGCTTCTCCCCATCTGGGGTGGTTTTGCTGTGCTGTAGGTGGAAGAGCCAACTCCACCCGCCATCCGTCAGCATGGCTAGTAGTCACCTATTACTGAATGCATCTGAGCAGCGCTCGAAGAAGAACGGTGGGTTACTCACCAGTAACTGTCCTTCTTCGAGATGGGCTGCTTGGATCCATTCAGGTCCCTCCCCTCCATCCCTGCATCTGGAGTTGGCAACTCCTAGGAACTGGGGAGGGGTTGGGAGGCGGCCGTCTATATAGCCACTGGGTGGTGTGGGGGGCAGTGGCCGCCTACCCTCTCCTGACAGGCTAAGACAAAAGTTTAATGACCAATCCAGTGCTCCGGCACAGAGACACCTATTACTGAATGGATCCAAGTAACCCATCTTGAAGAAGGACAGTTACTGGTGAGTAACCCACTGATTTGCAGGCAAGTGAATTGAGACACAGAGCGTAGTAGAATGATTTGCTCATGGTTAACAATGAGGTATGTGACAGAAATGAGTGTGGAACTTATAAGAACTTACTGTTAGTTACGTACTTTAACCATTAAGGACAGCTGATCTGGAGACCAACTTTTTTTCTTCTCAGCAAGCTGGCCATGTTTAAAAGCTTCCCCATTCAGCCTGAGCTGAGATAAGAAACCTGAAAGAGGTGCTGCCATGGATCCCTTGTAAAGTGCTCTCAGATGTCCTGTGCAGACTTCCATCTGAGAACCCTTACACTAACCCAAGCTGTCAGTATCAATATAATTTTACTATGTTCAGTTTATAAGTTTTCAAAGTAATTTTTAATAACCAGGGACATCATTTCACAAGTGCTTCTGTGGTTTGCTCAAGTTCATTATGTTTGTTAGATCCTGTAAAATAAAAGTTCTTGGGCCCCTCTGGAACACAATCCTTAATATGTTCTTTTTACACCTGTGTTCTAGGAGAAAGCCTAAGTTGCTTAAAGACATCTTGTTTGTTCTTCCACAGTTTCAGTAGGCAGTGCTCTCTTTTACCTCTGCCCTTTTCCTTCTACTCTGTATCCTTCCGTTGCTTAAAGAGATCTTGTTTGTTGTTACAGTTTCTGTAGGCAGTGTTCTTTATTTCTATTCTGTGTCCAGTAGATCCCCAAGAGAACATTTTGTAGAATTCATTTAAGCTTAATGTTGATTTAGACTTTGGCTTATGTTTGGCTTTTGATCTGAAACTTTTTTTCAAAAATTCTGTTTTGGGACAACAGTCTGGGGATGGCTTGTTGTCCTGAAATACCACGGCTTTTTTTTTTTTTTTTTTTAAGAAAGTCTACACAGGACTTTATTTTTTGAAAACAAGAAAGTCAATGGATGAGAGAGGGAGGATTTTTCAGAAAAAAGTCTTTGCCATGTCCCGCGATGGCTTTTTTTTGAAAAAGCTACGCCAAAAAAGGCTTTTTTTTCCAATATTAAACCAGGTTTAGAGTTCGCAAAAAAGTGCCCCGGTATTTTGAGATAGTGGAGCGCTTTTTGTAAAAAGCTAAATCCGCCAGCTTTTTCAAAATAAAAAATCTTTTTCAAAATAGCTTTTCTGAAAAAAGACATCGTGGGACATGGCAAAGGCTTTTTTCGAAAAATCTTCTATATATCATCCACGGACTTTCTTTTTTTCAAAAAAGAAAGTCCGGTGTAGACTTTCTTTTTCAAAATAAAAAAAGCTGCGGTATTTTGGGACAATGGACTGTTGTCCTGAAATAGCACTTTTGAAAAAAAGATTTTTCAAGATAATTATTTCAAAATACTTATCCCGAAAAAAGTTTTTTCAAAAATGCTGGGCAATGTAGACATAGCCATATTGTTTATTTAAAGGTCTAATTATTTTTGAAATTCTAGTAAACCTTTTATTTTAATGTATGAATTCCGCAGGCTGCGTTATATTTAAATTTTAAATTTGTTGCTTTCTAATTCCATTGAGTATGATGATAAATGAGTGACCAAACTAACTTCTGCATCATTGATTATTTTATCAACCTCAAGCTCTGTCATATATCCCTTTCCCTCTTTCTACTCAAAGTACAGATCTTTTGAAACTCTGATAAGGAAGACTTTTGTTGATCTTTATAGGTTTCACTGCCCTTCCGTGAACCATTTCCATTTCAGCTATGTTTTATGTATGTACACGTTTAGAGCGAATCATGGAGTTTCATCATATTTCATTATTATTCTTAATTTACTATCTTTTCTCCTTTTATCACAAACATGGATTGAACAGTTATTTTCACTGAGCTGTGCACATGTTACAAAGGAATTTTGCTGGAGATAGTACAGTTAATTTGGCATCCATTAATGTGTATATTCAGTACAAATTGTTTCTTCTAACATGCATAATGTTGTGCTTGTCTATGTTAAAATACATCTGACATAATACTAGCTTTGTGGGTTTTGTTTTTGTTTTGTTTATTTGCTGGGGTTTTTGAGGTTTTCTCTAGGCTTGATTAATTTGAATGATTTGTCATCTGCTAAAATTACTACCTCAATATTTTCTTTCCATATAATTAATAAATATATTGACAACACCAATCCTTATACGGATCCTTGGGTATTTTACTGTATTTTTGTACTTCTATGTAGAAAATAAGCCATTTAATTCAATTCTTTGCTTCCTCTTGGATCTTGATCCTGAAATTGGCTCTGTGCAGTTGCAAGATCCTGTCTAGGCAAAGTTAGTTGCAAGATGAGGACTTTAGCTAATTTGTAATCTGTGATGGAATGTTACTCCTTATACCATTATTCCTGGCTTTCTTAATTGCTTTCTGCTGTGGACTTTATCAAAGAATTTTGAAAGTCCGAATGAGTTCTATCCATCAGTTCTCCTTTATTCACAGTTGCTGATACTGCAAAGAATCTCAGTGGATTAGAGAGGCATGATTTTTCCCTTACAATAACCATGCTGGTTAATCCTTACTATATTGTATTCAGCTCAGTATTTAGAACTGTCTTCAGGGTTTTTTTTTTTTCCAGCTATTTTCTTTGAATGCAGCACATTGCTGCTTTTTTTTTTTTTTAAACCAATAGCTATATTCCAGTACAGTAGCTGATTTCATTGATAGGAGTGTGTATAGATGCAGCTAGCATTTCAAGTTAGCACTTGAAACTACTTTAGGATTCTGCAGTAAATATTGCTTTTTGTTAACCACCTGGAAATCTAGCAGTTTGTTTTTATTGAACTGGCTAAGAGATCTTTTCATTTTTTAAAAAGTAATCAGTTACTGTAATTGTTTTATTTTAAAAGTAATCTGATTTCAAGTAAATAATGACCCTGGTGGGAACATGAAGATAACCACTTTAAAACAAAGAATATAGTATTATTACCTCACTATTATTAAAGATTTTATCCCTTAATAAGTTAAGTAGAGCACTGCACATACTTTCCTTATTAATTTATATTTTTTGTCACATCTTTTTCTGAATTACTTCTGTTTTTGCCATTATTTGTCCTCATCAAACCATGGAACATTTTCGGACTAGCTCCAGGGCGACATACAGGAGATTCAGATCAAATGAAAACTTATCCCCTCCTCACCGGATGAAAATTCCATATTGATTATAGTAGTCTGTATCTGCTAATGAATCATCTTGTGAAGCTGATTTGCTCTAAACATACTATTTTTTGTGTGACCATTACCATAATTTTCTATTTTAGAAATCTGTCTTGTGTAACTATAACAACTAGCAACAATTGGAAAAGTGAATAATACTGTTTTGTCACAGAGAACGGAAAGATAATTTTAAAAAGTGCTTTTGTTAGTGTATTTAAAAAAAGGATACAATGTGAGTTAACTAACTTTCAATATTAAAATTTTAATAATGTATCTCTGTAGACTGATTTGGATGATCTTAGTTCAGAGCTAGAGGTAGATTTTCTTGAAATACACATTAGGTATGTGTATTAGATAAACCATCAAAGTTTGTATGTTGTATATAAACTTCAAAAAATATATGATGGAAAATTGAATGGCTCCAGGGATTGGCACTGGAATATTTAGTAGAGTGATGTTGTGTAGAAATAAGTATTGAAATATAGATGTAAATCTGCCACATCAAAATTGAAAATTAAGAGAATCTCTAAGACTTACACGATCCTCAGAATATATTAGTGTGGGATCTCCCTATAAACAACATCCTGTGTTCTTACTGCTGAATATTTAGACTCTAAGGTCAGAAGGGACCAATATGACTATTTAATCTGACCTCCTGCACAATGCAGGCAACAGAACCTCACCCACCCACTCTTCTAATAAACCTCTATCCTATGACTGAGTTATTAAAGTCCTCAAATTGTGGTTTAAGACTTCAAGGTGCAACTGAGCCCCATGCTACCGGGGCCAGATTGTGGCCCAGGGCTGCCCACACTTGTAAGGCCCCTTCCCATTCTTCCTTCTCACTGGAGTGTGGGCTCAGGGGCTCCAGGGCCCCAGCCAGTGCTGCTGCTGGCCTGTGTTAATGGGGGTAGGAGGGTGGAGGGCACGCTGTGGGGTGGGGCCCTGTGTGAGGGGCAGCAGGGCAGCGTGGCTATGGGGACTGCAGGCCACACTGCTGGGGGGGTCTGAACTGTTGCAGGGTGCTGGGGAGGGTGGAGGCTGGGGCTGTGGTAGGGGGCTGCAGCAGGCCAGCACAAGCTGGCGCTACTTCTGGAGGCTGGTGGCTGGGCACTCCTGCTCCTCCCCCTGGCTGGCTGATAAGCACCAGCAGACTGAAGGTGAGCAGCAACAGCTGCGACTCAGGCCAGCTAGGCTGGATTTTTCTGGGAGGAGGCCTTTAGGCTGGGGCCAGATGCTTCAGCTCTTAAAGCAAGGGTCTCAAACACACAGTCCGCAGGCTACGTGTGGTCCCTAAAGCTATTTTCTGTGGTCCTCAACAACACTATTGTCACTGATATTTGTAATATTGTTGTATGAAAAGATTTCATTGTCTTGGTCCTCGAGCTAACATATTAGTCCTTATGCAGCCCTTGTGGTGATTTGAGTTTGAGACCCCTGCCCTAAAGCGTTGCCTTAATCCATCCCTGCTTGCTACAGAGGAGGGCAAAAGAAATTTAGAGACTTTGCCTTGGGGAAAATTCCTTCCTAACCCCAAATATGGTGATCACTTTAACCCTGGGCATGTAGGTAAGACTCACTAGCCAGACACCCAAGAAAGAATTCTCTGTAATAACTCAGAACCCACTCCATTAATGGTCTCATCAGCATGTCTTTTACCAGGAGCCAAAATCAATTGCCAAACCAGGCTGTCCCCTTATACCATCCCCTTCATAAATTTTTCAGCCTCAGTTTTGAAACCAGCTAGAGTTTTTGCCTTCCAAAGGAGGACTAGCTATTGCAATATACCTGAAGTCTTCAGAAGCAATTGACTTTGGGCTAGGTATACAAATGGCCTTAGGAGTCACCAGGGCACAAATCCAGATATTTCTTGGGGTACATGTGCAAATTCCAGTCCCTGTATCCACCCCACCCCCTGGCAGGAACCCTATTATGGTCCCCTTTTATTTCCCCAACCCCTTCCACAGGGATCCTGAGTTTCTCTTGGCCAGAGATTCTCTGCTGTCTCTTAACTACCCAGTGCATGAGGAGGGGTCACCAGGAATCAAATTCTCAGCAGGCTCCCCTGTGCTTTGGTGCTTTGCTATGCAAGAAGACTTCCTGTGTGCCAAGTGGCAACATTTTCAGTTTAATCATCCTGTCTGTGTCTGCCAAGGCCAAATTTCAGTGGTACAGCCTTGTGTGTCAAGTCACAACACCAGTCACTGAAATTTGACCCAGCTTCCCCTCCACCTGTATGGTGGGGCCTCTGGCTCAAATTTCAGTGGTGTTACCATGCAGCACAAGCAGTGCTGTTGTCTGTTCCAGCTGCAGCTTTACTGATTTAGTAAAGGACCATTGCTTCAAAGTGGTCAATCCATGCCCCCTAGCTCCATGATCTATGGAAGTTTGAGCAGACACAAAAGCTTTTCTTTTTTGGAGGAAGGGTGTGGGAGTTTGTATACCAATGCTCACTCAAGCCCTTCTTCTAATTGTTGGCTCCTCTGGGTGTTGTCATGCTGAGTGTAGCAACTGCTAAACCCTAAGTGCCATGCTACATAGTGGTGTCCTGAGCCTTGAGATAGGCTATGATGCATGGGGAGAGATGGACCTGTATGAAAGGCAACTTTAGAAGCCAGCAAGCTGAGTGGAGAGCATAGGCTAGTCAGGAGAGAAATTCAGAGTAGAGGGATAGGTCTTAGGGGACAGATTCACAATGGTATTTGGGTGCCTAATGTCCATTGATCTGTATCTGTAGGCACCTCACTTGGCTCAGGGGAGCACTGATTCTCACTTGAAATTTTCAGTCATGAATGTCCTAGAGTAGATGACAAAACCAGTTCCTTCTCACAGGATGAGGGGAAGGCAGAAAGATTCTCTCCATCCCCTTCCATCGCCTCATTTTAACTGATAGCCTGATGGTTAGGGCACTCACATGAGAGGTGGAAAGCCTAGGTTGCATTCATTGCTCCAGAGAAGGATGTAAATCGGATCTCCTCTAGCCCAGGTGAGTGCCCTGACTGAGACAGTTGGACACTTAAGTACCTTTCATGGACCTAGCTGTTGCCCCAGAACATTCTGAATGAGAGGTCTGGATCACCAGCAATTGGCTTCTCCCCATTCCTGATCTTTGGGCTATAGTAACTAGGCCTGCTTATGGCCCTTATTGCCAATCCGTAGGAAGATTGCTCAGGTCAGCAGAAGTTTTCCAATGATTTGGAGCCCAGTGGGCCTGTTTGCTGAATACCTTTCACCTAGAGACTCAGGTTGAGAAGGACAGTTCATCTGGTCACATACTGAAAAAAGCTCAGGAACTGGGATAGTTATCAGCTCAGTAAAAACTACTTGCCAGCTGCCTACTCAAAGAGGATGCTTCAAGTTAAATGAATGAGGGTCCTAGGAAGGTGCAAATTCTCTCTAGGATCCATAATCCCCTTACATTTCAGGGTTATTTCTTCTGAACTTCCTCATAAAATATGCAAAACCAAAATACTTTGTCAAATTCCTCTCCTTAATATATAAGCCAAGAAGATCTGTGTGCACTCTGAAGCACTGTGTTGGTTAACTTCTCCATCTCCTTTTTTCTCTCTCACTTTATACTGCTGATAATATATAGAAGGTGTGGTGTAGCTTCCCCCTTTTCTTTCACTTAGAAAGGAAATATATTGTTAGTTGTTCTGTTACAAGTTAAGTACTGTCTTGAGTGTTCTTGGTGCTTGGGATGTTGCGTTAGCTTTTGTTCATTCTTTTATTCATCATTTGTCCATAACTTAAGATACAAGGCATTGTTGTTGCTAGGTTTCCTTTATTGTGAGACTTTCTATTCTCACAAAGAAAATGTTTTTTAAAACCTTTGACTAAAAGAAAAAAAAAACTAATTGCAGGAGTCTGTTAATTATGGTAGTAATTAAATAGAGAAAACTCCTGGAAACAGTTTTCAATCTGTGTGATTTGCCATTCTAGGAAATCTGGAGGCATCATACAGGGAGAAAATTCTTAAACATGCTAGTCATTTGATATGTTGCAAAGATTAAAACTTTGTTCTACAGCATACATTTTGAGCCAGACAAGTATAAGATTTGGAGAGGGAGCATGAATTCAACGAAAAGCGGATAAAAACGTCAATATTATTCTACTTCCAACATTCTTTGGAACTAAGAATTTTACCTGTTAAAGTAAATATTTAATGTTGAAAAATTCAAAATTAGTGTTCTTTCCTCAAGCAACTCTGGCCACAGAAACAGTTATTCTCTACTTGAAAAGCATAGAGGTGGTTGTGATCTAGGACAGATAAATAGGACTCGGAAAAGATCTAGTTTCCCTCCAACAATTCTGAAAATTCTATTCAGTAATCCTAAAATTTAGTAGTGGGAAATACCTAGTAGGTAATCTTATGCATTTCCTTCCACGATTCTTCCCCCCCCCCCCCAAGGCTTTTTCCACTTGGATGCTTTGTCTCAAGTAATGAGGCTTCCACTGCATGTTCTCTAGGCCAGGGGTCTCAAACATGCGGCCCATGGGCTTTATGTGGCCCCTAAAGCTATTTCCTGTGGCCCACAACAACACTATTGTTACCAATATTTGCAATATCATTGTATGAAAAGGTTTGAGTGGTGTGGCCCTTGGGCGAATGTACTAGTCCTCATGTGGTCCTCAACTAGTGCTCATACGGCCCTCATGGTTATCTGAGTTTGAGACCCCTGCTCTCTAGGCTATTCTTGAGTCCAACAGAATGCACTATGAGGAAGTTTTACTGATGTTCAGACTAATTTTTACTTTGCTTTACTACCCTCCTTTAGTACCACATATAGCTCTTACCTCCTCCTTAGTCCTTGATATTAAACAGTTTTTCTCCCTTAGTTCTTAAACTTCTAAAAACACCCATTGATTGTCATCATATTTTTCCCTTAGTCATTAATGACCAAGCAATATACATACAACACGCACAAAGATATACATGCTACACACACACACACACACACACACACACACACACACACACACACACAAAGAAAAAGAACATTAAAATTGGAGAGTCAAGCAGGGGGGATTAATGCATGCGCCAAAGGGCCCATGCCCAGGGGCTCACCACAAGGTGGAGGCCCCTCCATCCTGCCAGCAGCCTGTCACTCAGAAGGGGACTGAGGAAGGCCAGCCTCAGGCTGGGCTCTGAGGTCCCATCCCATGCTTGTGCTAGCCAGTCTGCCCCCAGGACTGTGGTAAGCCACCCACAGGCCGAGCTCTCCCATTCTCACCTTGCCCCTGGGCTGGCCACTCCACCCCCCTGGGCAGGATGGGCTGGCTGCAGGCTGGCCAGTCAGCCATGGGGGATGGGAAGGGTGGCAGGGCTGACTGCCGTGTGGGCAGTATAGGCTCCAGCACACCCCCAAAGCTGCACCACCCACAGCAGTCAGCCCAACTACCCCCAGGGCCAACCAGCCAGGCTGCGGTTGTCCTCTGTCCCCAGCTGCCCCCCCAGCACTGGCCTATTGGCAGAATGGGATGCCCTTCAGTGGGGTGGGGTGGGCACCAGTGGGAGGCCTTGGGGCCTGTAGCCCCTGATTCACTGCTGGAGTTAAGCACTCAAAAGTTAGGATATGCCTGAATTGAGATCAACTGTGCAACCTCAGTTTGTCTGCTTCTGCATATGCATTATGATGCTGATCTTAGTTACGTGATCCCATACTATTTTTCTCCCAGGACACCTGCCTCATTCAGCACACAGAATGGGCTGTGCTCTCTTGCTGAGCTGTTGTTTAGTATTTTGTTTTCTCTTTATATCCAATATGTGGCCACATGCCTTATTTACTGTATGCTATACAAACTGTGCTCTGAAAAACTATAATAATATTTTCTTCATGGACTTTTCTGTGGTGCTTGTCACTTAAATATCTGAGTACTTCATTAACCTTAACTGATCTTCACAATACCCTGTAAGGTGAGGGGATGATATTATACCTGATTTTGTAGATACAATGATGAAAAGTTCCACCCAATTTTGAGTTTTCAGAGTGCATAGTATTATCAAGCCCTTCATATCTTCAAAGAACAACTTCCATTGAGTTCAGCTGCAGCTGCGGGTTGCTCAGCACTTCTGCAAATCAAACCCCAGGAGTCACAGATTGGATACCAAGAAATTAGGAACTCACAGTTAGTGGCCATTTGTGGAAAGTTTGGCATTAAGTGACTTGACTAGCATCAAATAGGAACTTTGTGGCAGAAGCAGGGATTAAACTGCTTTAAACCATGAGATTATCAAGATCCTAATGGGTAGCCGTGTTAGTCTAGTTCAGTCAAACAAACAAATAAGGAGTCCCATGGCACCGAAAGACTAACAAATTTATTTTTTGTTCTTATAGGAATTGCTTGGCTCATTCACTACACACCTTCCAGCTTCTGCAACAAATGAAACAGGGGTTCTGTTATTGGGGTTTTCTTGTTTTGTTTTTTGTATTTACAAACCAGGTGATATGATATCCCTGTCACTAATCCAGGTTAAACAATAGAGTGAATGAGTACTTGCTTACTTGCAAGTTTATTAGAAGTTCTTTGTGTCCAGAGTCTACGAGACATCCATATCTTGGTTATTGTGTGCACGTGAGAAGAGCAGTAGTGATTGCATCCTGGCATATTAATAGGGGATTAAGTTGCTGCTTATGATTCTCAGGCCAGTTTTTCATTAGGTGATGAGTTTGTTTCAGGCAGAATACACTAGGATTGCTTTTTAGGAAGGGAACATATAACTTAAACTGAAAGAGGGCAGGGGATATGTTGATAAAATTAATTGGATGTGTGAGATTAGATGGAATCCTCACCCATCTCCTGAAAAAACTAGACATACAATCTTAAAAGTTCATTGCTCTGAGGTCAGGTTCATTAACAAAAATAAATACCACATGAACATAAACACAGCACGAAATAGGCACTGCATGAAATGCCAGCCAATCTCCTCCTCCGTCTTGACCACCTCACAGTTATTGTGTGCCAACCGGAGGTTTCTCCCATAGCATGGCTTTTCCTATGGTTTGTTTCCTTAGGATCTGTCTGTTCCATAATAAGCCTCTGCATAAAGAATGCTCCTAAGGGATCTAATCAGGGCAGCTGCATTAGAGACATAAAAGACCCCCACTTAACATTTTTACGGCCAGCATTTGCTAACAGGAGGATGGTACTTGGGTAGACTTTTTATCAGCCTATTTCAAGAGGGAACTGATTTCTCTTCAGGATGGGGAGGAAGAAGATAAATTTGTCTAGGAACTAAAGGTGCCAATGGAGAGCCTGTGCTATCATTCATTGCACAAGTAGAGTTACTGCAGGCATTTTTACTATCTGCTTTTCTGTTATCCAGTTAAATTGCCACCACATTATCAAGCCTTTTTATCGGTGGCAGACAATGGAAGGAGTTAATCTTGCATTGGGTCTTGATCAGTTGAATTTTCACCAATATCCTTGGCAGAAACCTGGATTCATTCTTTCCAGTAGTTTTTGAAACCTATTTCTATTGTTTTAGTAAGATAATACACTGGAAAGCTGGAAACAAATATATTACATCTAACATAGATTTTGTATTTGAGTTTATGGAATAAATACTTTCTACAGGTTACTTTTTTGTTTTATTTTTTGCTTTGTAAATCTTCAGAGGAGTTAGATGAAATAAGGAAGGGCTTGAGTCTGCCTTTATGTGGGTGCATAGAGTTGGGGCAGGGAAGGCTCATCTCCTCTTGTTCGACACTTCTACTTTGCATGGCCTAAGCCAATCCCTGTTCTTGAGAGAGTGCAGATTCCTTATTCCGTTAGGGGGACATAGCACTCCAAAGGGAGAATGAGGAAGTTTGTTTACAAGTCCACTCCAAAGTGCATTACCCAGCTGCATAAAGTATAATAAATATGTCTCCACATAGGGGATTAGTAGCCAAATGCCTTCTGGTATCCTCTGGGGCAGAGTGGCTTCACACATTTCTCAGTATAATGCTGTACCTAGAAAAAACAAATCTTTAGTGAAGAAATTTAGTACATTTTTTTAATCAATTATTTTGTATATAGCTTCAAGAAAAAAGAGTTTTAAATTTGGTTCAGCACATCAAATGACAAGATGTTGAACTTGTAACATTTGGGTAATAAGTTAAGGTTTTAAATTATTTAGTAATTTTGTTTCAATTTTAACACAAATAATACCTTTTCATACGTTTTATACAAACTTCAAACAACATATGTTTTACCTTAATGCCAAATAAGAAGAAATGTGTTACATTAAAGTGCATGCTATTTGCTTGTGCATTTGGAAATACCAATCATTTTATAGCAATTTGGAGTTATTTTTCTGTCACTTTGGATTCCCATTCAAAAAGACATACAGAAACCCTCACTCAGAACAACTCCCTCGGGTTTATCTATGGATGTCTGTGGTGGTGAGCAGGAGACATAGTGGGCAACAAACGCAGGTCATAAAAATGTCAACTTTTAGTAACTTGTATGTATTATTGTCCTCTATTGTGTTCCCTTGAAATTCATGAAGTGTCATTTCATTATGTTTTCTGAGGTTAGATGAATAAAAGGCACAGATACATTTTTTCTTACTTGTATTTTTTTAAAACTGCTGGATACATTCCCATCCCATGAACCATGCATGGCCAGAGGTATTGCTAATATTGGGCAAATTGATGTCTACTGAGAAGGCTAAGTGTTAGAAATATCAAAGGCTCATAACTTGACATTTATAGTGCTGAAATAGAAATTATAAACATTTGCTTATTTTTCTTGTTGAAACCATTGTGCTGATATTGTTTTAGCCAGAGAAAGTGCCAGTCCATAAGGGAACATATTACATCCTGGTACCATTTTTATTTGTACCAAGATGAAAAGTTTAGGGTATTTGGATCTGTGATTTTGGTTTGGTGTCATCACTATATACCTCTTCTACCAATAAAGAAAAAATCAGTTTGTAGACTGCCACAGAATTCATCCTTCAGAGACTTACAGAACCATTAGTTAGAAGGGACTATAAGGGTTATATAGTCTAATATCCTGCCAAGATGTAGGATTTCTTGGGACTAAACCATCCATTACACATGGCTATAGAGCATCTTCTGAAAACCTCTAGTGATAGAGTTTCCAGGACCTCTGGAGGCAGTCTGCACCATTGTCCTACTGGTTTTAGTCTTCTGAGATGCAATTTCAATCTGCTCTGCTATAGTTTGAACCCATTGCCTCTTGTCCTACCCCATGCAGCAAGAGAGAACAACTTTTCACCATCTTTTTTTATGGCAGACTCTCAAGTATTTGATGATGGCTATCAAGTCCCCCTTTAATCTAATCTTTTCTAAACTAAATGCACCCAGTTTCTTCAGTCTTTCCTCAGATGGCTTACATCCCACCCTTTGATCATCTTTGTCATTTGCCTCTGGCTCCTTTCCAGTTTTGCTACATCCTTTCTATGCCTTGGTGAGTAAAATTGGACACAGTACTGCAGCTGAGGCCTAACCAGTGCCAAGAAGAGTGATAATATCACCTCCCATGACTTGTGTGCTATGTGTCTGTCAATTCAACCTAAAATTGCATTTGCTTTTTTTTTCCTGCAATGCATCACATTATTGACTCATGCTGAAGTTTTGATCCACCAAAACTCCCAGATTCTTCTCAGAAGTGCTGCTGCCAAGCTGATTATCCTTCGTTCCGTATTTGTGCATTTGATTTTTTTTTCCTCTCAGTATAGCACTTTATTTTTGTGGAATTTCATTGTATTGTCTGTAGCGCAGTTCTCCAATTTATCAAAATCCTTTTGAATTTTAGCTGTGTCCACCAAAGTGTTTGCAACCCCCCAGCTTTGTGTCATCTGCAGATTTGATCAGTTTGCTCTCTAGTCCTACATCCGTCCCATTAACAAATGTTAAATAACACCAGACCCAAAAGAGATCCCTATGGAACCCCAATGAGATCTTCTTCCAATTTGAACTCATTCCATTAATAGCTACTCTTTCTTTGCGATTGTTTAACCAACTGCTTATTCACTTAATGGTAGTTCTGATAAGCCCACATCTCTTTGGCTTACATATTAGCATGTCATGAGAGCTGGTGTCAAAAGCCTTGCTAAAGTCCTGGTTATAGTGATATTGCTCCTTTTATTTGAGGCTTTTTCTTAAAAATAACCTGGAAACAGTAGGTTGGTTGGAGTCCCACAATTACAAGACATCAGTAAAAGCAGGCTGCGATACATCTTTTTTGGCCTATAAAGAGACCTATATATATTATCATGCTCTCTATCCAAGATTTTAGGGAAGAATAATGAGGCTAGATAAATGATCCATGTTCTTTCATGTGCTTAATAATAGCTGGGCACTAGTGCAACTACTGGTCATTCCAAAGAGTGGATATGGCACTTTCTAGCTTTGATAAAACTCCCTAAAAGCTAACAACTTGGCAGTTTGCTCTCTTTGATTCCCATCTTCATTCTCAAGTACTTTGAACCAAGAGTGCCCCTGGCCCAGAAAAAAAGATATGGGGCTCAGGTGCCAGGACTCAGGGCTTGGTTGCTTTAAGCTGGAGCTCCATAAACCTGGTGCCAGTGATGCCCCTGCTTTGAAAAGTCTGATAGGATCATGTGCTGAGAGTCCAGGTGCAAGAGCAACCTTGTCTTACACCAGAATCTTTCAGGCTTGGGGCCTATTTGAAAGCAGCAGAGAAGGCAGGGGCTACAGAAGCCTACATCTAGTAAAAAAAAAAAAAAAAAAGGAAACAATCTTAATTTCTTTTAACTTAGGACATAAGTTATATTTTGTCCTTTCCGCACTGTTTTCTTTAAAGTAAAATAAACAAGAACAAAAAGTCCTCCTTTTCCCTTCTGTTGTCTGCACACAGTATGTATGGCCGTTTGGCCTCCTGTGATATGAGTGTGCCGGGAACTTAAATTGCTAAACTCGTTGAAGCTTGAAGTGTCTTTTTGTTGTGCACCCAGCACAGAGAGGCCCTGGTCTGTTGTCGGGGCCCAAATGCACTATTGCAATACAAATAATCATAATAATCCAATCAGACAGATATTGATGAATGATAAAAATTAGCCCTGGCCTTTCCTGCAATATCTAGCTCCTTTCAACCTGAGTGACATTCCTTTCTTTCTGTACTTCAATTTAAGTCCTCCTCCTGACTACATATATTCTGACCCTGCATCTCTTTGTCCTTGTTTCTTCCCCATCTTGCCTACCATTTCTTTCTGTGTTTCCAGTACCTGCATCTGATTTCTCCTCTTCCAAAAAAACAAAACAAAACCAAAAACAAACAAACAAAAAAACCCACACCACCTGGAAATCCCACCTCCTGAAGACCAGTAATCAAGGAGAAAGATGTCTTTGTAGGATTTCCGATGGCCTTGTTTTATTAAAAAAAAAGCTTTAAGATAAATAGATCCTTGGGAAGTAGTTCTGGGAGTTTTAGAAAGAGCATGCATGAAGCAAAGGGAGATGTATTGCTTCCACCATTGCAGATGCTGCTGCCTGACCCACCTGGAAGCTGATGATGTGGAACTATTTCTGCAACAACTCACAGGGTCTCCTGCAGGTTACTGCTGGGCTGAACAGGGGCCTGAACTGACTAAGAAGCCTAATCTCAGACTGACCTTGGAAAGACAAGGGAATATCCAGAGCCCAACCAGCACTACCATGGCTAGCATTTGCTACAAGACCTCAGGAAGGAGTGGGTTAACCAGATTGCATTCCTATTGGCTTGATAGTTGTATCTTGCACCTACCCATGAGGAGATGAGAGGCACCATAGTTAGTAAGAGTTGAAAAGCGAACCACAGTGGGAAAAGAAAATCATCCTCAACTCCATCTTCTTTAGGGGACCCCTCCCCCCCGAACATGTGATGGGGAGGGCAGCCAATCATCTCCACTGGCAAGTCTGCCAAAGCCCTTCCTTCATTGAGATAGGGCTGGGACTGTGAAGCAGATAAAAATAACAGTAGGTTGAATATATGTGCATTTTGGAAATCTTGACCATTATCCATCAGATATGACCAAGTTATTCATTATCTTGTTCATTTTTTATTCAATAAATTAAATGAGCAACTGTATTTCAAGTTAATATAACCAGGAACACTTAATGGATTTGCGACTTCCTTTTCATCTCAGAATGGAGCATATGGTTACTACCCTGACACCATTCTCCTGACTAGACTGAGTAGTGACAGGGATAACTCTGGAATCTAGCTGTATGTTCCATTCACTGATTGTCTCATCCTTCTTGTTGCTATCCGCTCATAACCTTTCTCTTTGTATTCACTCTCCTCTCTATGCTTTTTATGTTGAAGCATGATGCTGTCACAGTGCATACGGCAATATCTTTTTTTTCTGTTCCAGAGGTAAGAATTTCCCCTTTCTTCTCCTAAAACAATTAAAAGCTTCAGCACCAAAGAACAGCTAGCATTAAGGGATCTTCTGCATTGTCATCTTCTTTTCTTCTTCATCTTCTGCATTGTCATCTTCTTTTCTTGTGAAATTAGATTGTCTCTTTTTAACATAGAATAGGCCATGGCTATGACTGTCCCTGGCCTTGACCCAAAATTTTAATAAAATTAACAATATTTTACCAGTTTCTTAATAAAAGCTCTTAGAACCTCTCTCCCCAAAGACTAATTTCTGAAAAATTGACACAAAGTGCGTTTATTTAACCAGTGCAGCTTCTCTTTTATGCAAGAATAGATCAAGGCAATCTAAATGAATCGATTCTTTCTTGTTCTACAACAATGCAGTGATAACGCTAATGCATAGTGCAGTCGATGCTCAAAGAGAAGAACAGCAGCTAGCAAGGGTAAATACCCCCTGCTGCTCAAAAGAGGTAAATTCACTCTCTATTGTTTTGTAAACAATCTTTTAAGAGGTAGTTCAGTGAAGGAAATGTGGTCAGATTTCATATATATTTTAGTTACAGACAGTGGTAGTCTCTTATAACTGATAACCCGTAAGGAACCTTGTCTTCTAACAGCGAGTGGAACATCATACGAGAGTTAGTTAATATCTTGTGGTGGTTCTGTGTGCTTTTAAGGGAACACTAATTTTGAGTGATCACTGATTTAGATGTTTAAATATGCTGTAGATAATAGTTATATTCAAATAAACTTCCAAAGGGGCAACTGTGTTAGTCTAGTTCAATAAAACAAACAAGGAGTCCTGTGGCGCTTAAATACTAAATACATTTGTTAGTCTTTAAGTGCCACAGGACTTCTTGTTTGTTTCAAATAAACTTATGCATGTATGATAAACCAGCCAGCTGGAGGAGATTCAGGATGAGGGTCACATCATTCTGAACTCAACTCACTGAAATTAGATAGTATAGGAATCTCAGGTCCGTGATGATTGCAGTACCTTCAAGATAATCATAACGAGAGACCTGATGGATATCTTTCATTTGAAAGACTTTCGATTATAATTAGCCTTTTTTATTTCATCTAGATGTATTTATTGCTTGTTTTCAAAATTTTCAGAGTCAGAAATAGAAACAAAAAAGAAAACCAGACTAATGCTTTTTTTTCCTTTTATTGGTTTTGAAAATGAAAATTTTCTCTTTCCACTTCCCCTTGTAATTTTCTTTCTTTCTTTCTTTCTTTTTCTTTCTTTCTTTCTTTCTCAATGAAAAAGAGAGTGATTTTTTTTTCAGTTTTGTCAAAAAATCAGAAATTTTTTGATTTCTTTTATTGAATTAATTTTGCCCCATGGTGTTTTATGAAGCTTGCTTACTATTTTGTTTGGCAAGCACTGGTTATGTGCTGCAATTCTAGGGTAAAACAAAGTCAAAGATGGAATGGCAGTTTTAAATGGATTTGTTGTGCTTACTGCTTTAAGAGCCAGAAGTCTCTGTATCAGCTAGTCTTCTTCAGTTAGCTATTTCCTGTTACAACTGCATTGGGTGTGGGACTTAATAGGAGAAAAACCATCAGCTGAGGGCTGGCTGGGAAAGAGAATCCCTGAACTAAAGAGAGAGGATGCCCTTGGAGGTTGTTGCAGAGTTGAAAGTTTCAGCGAGCAGAAGTTCTCCTCCAGGAAGACTCCTTCAGGTAGGTTTTGTAGTGCCCTGTCAAAATGAAAAATACTTGAGGAGGAAAGGCCAGAGATTGGATTGCAGAATAGCCTTAATGGGTTGACAATAGACCAAGTAGGGAAGAAGAACTTTTGCTTATTTGGATTTTTGTTGGAATTTCTTTATCCTGAAAAGGACTGAACTCTCAGAAAAACAAACAAGGAGTATGGTGGCACTTTTAAAGACTAATAATTTTTTTTTATTGTGTGAGCATCTGTGGGAGAAAAATTCCACCTTGTCAGATGCTTTGAAGATGAGGAATTTACAGAATGGTAAGGAGTTCCACATTTTCAAAGCATCATGGGATTTTCTCCCAAGAAAGCTCATGCGATAAATAAATTTGGTAGTCTTTAAGGTGCTACCAGACTCCTTGATTGTTTTGCTGGACAGCTACCTTTTTGGAACTTGAACTTGGAGAGTGACCCAACAAGTTGCCTAAGTCATATGAATCTCTAGGGGAGACAGGAGACTCTAGTGAACAGAGCCAGAGGCAAGATATGGTAAAGCCAACCCATGGCAGAAGAGGGGGAGAGAGAGGAAGCAACTTGGTGATGCTTGTAGTAATTAAATGAGATTTTCAACAAATATTTGAGTGTGCATTATTTTTAATGCATATTTTCCCAAACTTGTCCTGGTTTGTGACTTTTCCTTGCACCTCTTTACATTTTAATGAATCTATTACCCAAACTCCATCCAAATATGAAACCAAATTCTTTGAAGAATATGAAAGTTTTAATTTTAAAGAAATATTGTTCTGTGATAGATGATCATCATTCCTTTCTGAAGTTTTCCTCTTTTTGAGCTCTGTCAGAAGGGTGCTTGGCAAAGCACACTTGAGGATTTTTGCATCCTCCAGGACATCCTATTTGCATGAGAAGTGTCTTCAACTATTTCCTTTCCATTTCTATTCCCTTTGAGCCCCAGAGGCTCCTTTCTGTCAGCACAATAGCATGGCTCTCCATATCCTTTTCTTCATGCTCACTCTCACATTCATCTGCTTCACATTTCATATCTTGATGATTAAAATTCACTGTTGCGTTCCTGAACTCCAGTCTCTACCAAATTCTGTAGCGTGGTCCCTTACCTGTACATTCCAGTGCAGTCCTATCAACCATTTCCTAGAAAGATGTGCTGTACACTAGTTTCTATCACTTAATGATTTGCTAATTGCTGTGCTCAGATAGATGAATACTAGATCAAGGCTTCAAACTGAAGCTGCTGAAATTGAATTTATTTGCAAATTCATTTGCATTACCTCAGGACTTAATAAGGGCATTGAATTTTACTCTCATTACAACAGGTGATTTGACCTCATCTTCCTTTGAATGCTGTTCCTCAGTGTTGAATCTTTACAACTGTTTTGACTTACTGTTGCAGCGTGACCTGTTCCCATGACTGACATTTCCCTGCATTTATTTCCTCACGTTCTGTAAGTTTCCCTATCTTTAAAACATCTGACAAAATGGGATTTTCTCCCATGAAAGCTCATGCAATAAATAAATTTGTTGGTCTCTAAGTGGCACAGGACTCCTTGTTTGGTTTACTGAAATAGACTAACACAGCTGTGCTTTGGAACATAGTACAGAATTGTTCTTCTCATCTTCTGGGCCTTTCATGGTCAAAGCTTCATTTATTTCCGTCTGCTCTTTCCTTGTTCTTCTTGCTCCTATTACTCTAATGATTCTGTCCTTTTCTCATTGCACAATTCTTTTCACGCATTGGAAATTTATCCTTTGCTATAAAACAGCTTGTCCACCTTCTTCTCCTTCATTGACTCAGCTTCCCTTTAAAAATGCAGCATAAAATACACTTCCCTTACTGTGCCCAGAACCAAATAGTTGTCAACCAGTTCCACAGATTTTGCCCTAACCTATCCATCATAATGTTCTTTTTTTCACTATCTTCATGTTCTTCTGTCATACCTGCTTATTGTAATGTATCTATTGTTATAGCCACCATGCATGATGAGAGAGTTGTGTGAGTGGTGCAGTATATAATTAAATTTTATTTTATCTGTTTGTCCTTATTTCTTTCCTGGTTCTTACTTTGAGAAGGCAAATATGGAGCAGATAGCATGCTTTTTAAAAAGCAAGTTGAAATGAATTTGGTGTTCTTAAGAGATTCTCTGGAGAAAACTTATGATATTAGGAGATAGGAACAAGTATATAAACAATGTTTTATGTACAAGTACAAAGATGTAAGTTTAAATTATACCAATGTTAATTTTATTTGAACATAAAGATACTTTTACCTTTTCATGTGTTCTTATTTGGACACTTAATTGATTTTTTTATAATTTTAGCTATGTATTTTTTTGTTTAACTGGAAGCTAAGTAATTCCTTGCCCAATGATAGTAAGAATGTTATTGTTTTGCTATTATCTTGTCCTCCACCCCTCCTCCTACCTGTGTTCTATCTGTTTTGTCTATCTCTTATAAAGTCTAGATTGTGAGCTCTTGGGGGCAGTGACTCGCTTTTTAAAATAAGCCTTTGTACAGTGCCTAATACCTTAGTGCCTTGATCCCTGATGGAGCTCTTCTGTACACTAACATAATACAAGTTGTAAAAATATAAACAACTTTTATCAATCAGTCAATCAATCAATCAATCAATCAATCAATCAATCAATCAGGTGGGGGTTTTCTAAGGCAATGGTTTTCAAACTTTTTTTCTTGTGACCCAGTTGAAAAAAAATCATTTATGCCTGCGACCCATCAATTACAGCTTTGATCAATGCATTCCCAGTCTTCTGATGGCGGCAGCAGGGGGTGCTGCGACCTAGTACCTGAGGGTCCGCGACTGAGTACTGGGTCCCAACCCTCAGTTTGAAAACCGCTGTTCTAAGGCACAAAGGGCAGTTGAATGCTTATTGCCCATTGAAATTGAGCTGGGTGGTTACCTCTCATTTGTGCCTTTGAAAAGTCTCTCTTTTACTGAGTATCAGTGTAGATTCATATCCTAAGTTTTCAATTTCTGCAGTGTGGTATTTCATTCATACTTATTTCCAGAGTTTACTATTAATTCCCTGTTCTAAGAATTCCTGGTTTTTTTTCTTTGTCCTATTTGAGGATACCTGAAGTCCCTGATTAGCACAAATAAAGATATATTTGACACTCATATGGTCCTGTCAATTTAAATTTAGTGGTAACATACATAAATGTATTTTAAACTATCCATTCTCTCGTAACTTGCAATGTTTTTGCTTCTGCCTCTGAAAATTGTATACCTACTAAGTACCAGGATGAAATCCTGGCCTCATAGAAGGTAATGGGATTGTACCTGTTTGGACTAGGGGTGTGTTTTTGTCCTTCTATTCAAGATTCAGTGTGAAAAGTTCATGCTGTCCTAACTTACCTTTCTGATGTTATAGTCCATAGTTAGTCACAGTGTCTTCTGGGGGGGGGGACCCATTTCTTCCCTATAGTAATAATCACCATATATGGTCACTGACAAGGTAGGAACTTGTATCCTTGACTGTAGCACAAAGATTTTTTCCCTAAGTCATCTCTTATATAGAATTAGAAAATCAACTTAAAGGTATTATTATTTGTTTGCACTGGAGAAGTGTCCAAAAGCCTCCACAAGAGATTAATACAGTCTCTGTCCCAAAGAACTTCCAATGCAATGTTATTTAAAATTCTCATATGTAACAATTAAAAAACAATTTTTTGTAACCAGGATAAATGTAGGGGAAATATGGTCTGTCTATTAAAACATACTGAGTTAAATGTTGTTATAATACTTGATATGAACCTCAGCCAGAAAACCCTGATAAATGTTCAATAATTTTCATTTAAATGAATAGTCTTTGAAAGAATTTGCTGTAGTAGGAGAACATTTTAACCACCTACAAATAGCTCAACAATATCTCTTATACCTGTTGCAGAAAATTAAGTAGAACTTCCTTGAAATTATTAATAAGGGATATTATTGTTATGCAACAGTTTTTGTACATTAAATTGACATAATTCTGAATGCCATTATGTTCTTATTTGTTTGTTTTTCTTGAACTCAGAGATTCCATTTATTTTTCAGCTTAGCTTTGTTAGATTACAGAACTCTTTAAAAGTTCACCTTATATTAGTCAGTTTCTTGTACATTCAGTCTGCCTTGAAGGAGTCATGTTTTTAACCATATATATATATATAAAAATTCCCCTTTCACCCCTATGGGTGGTATGTCTTCCTCAACCTCGGGTCCTCTACCAGAGGCCTGGGAGTCTGAGGGTTTTGCGCAGTATCTTAGCTGTTCCTAGCACTGCACTCTTCTGGACAGAGAGCTCTGATGTTGTTCCTGGGATCTGTTGGAGCCACTCTCACAGCTTAGGAGTCACAGCCCCAAGTGCTCCTGCCACCACTGGGACCACTTTGGCCTTCACTTTCCACATCCTCTCTAATTCCTCTGTCAGGCCCTGGTACTTCTCCAGCTTCTCATACTCCTTCTTCCTGATGTTGCTGTCACTTGGCACTGCTACATCTATCACCACTGCTGTCTTCTGGTCCTTGTCTATTACCACAATGTCTGGTTGATTGGCCAGTACCTGCCTGTCTGTCTGGATCTCGAAGTCCCACAGAATCTTAGCCCTGTTATTCTCCACGATCTTCTGTGGGATCTCCCATCTGGTCTTGGGAGGGTCTAGCCCATATACTGTGCAGATGTTCCTGTACGCAATGCCAGCTACTTGGTTGTGCCGTTCAGTGTACGCTGTTCCTGCCTGCATCTTACATCCTGCCACTATGTGTTGGACTGTCTCTGAGGTCTCTCGGCAGAGTCTGCACCGTGGGTCCTGTCTAGTGTGGTAGACCCTTGCTTCAATGGATCTGGTGCTCAGTGCCTGTTCTTGTGCTGCTATGATCAGTGCCTCAGTGCTGTCTTTTAGTCCAGCCCTTTCCAGCCACTGGTAGGATTTCCCGATTTCAGCCACCTCAGCTATCTGTCGATGGTACATCCCATGCAGAGTCTTGTCTTGCCATGGCACTACTTCTGCTTGATCTTCCTCCCATGTCTGCTGCTGCCTCAGGCATTCTCTCAGCAGCTCATCTTTGGGTGCCATCTTACTGATGTACTCCTAGATGCTCTGGGTTTCGTCCAGGACAGTGGCTTTGACACTCACCAAACGCTGCCCGCCTTCTTCCTGGCTGGTGTACAGTCTCTGGGTGTTGGATTTGGGGTGGAAACCTCCGTACATTGTGAGGACCTTCCGGGTCTTCACATCGGCAGCCTCCATGTCCTCCTTTGACCAGCTCACTATACCGGCAGGGTATCTGATGACTGGCAGGGCGTACCTGTTGATGGTATGGATCTTGTTCTTCCCATTGAGCTGGCTCTTCAGGACCTGTCTTATCCTTTGGTGGTACTTGGATGTTGCTGTCTTCCTTGCCTCCTCATCGTGGTTTCCATGTCACTGTGGGATGCCAAGGTACTTGTAGCTGGTCTGTATGTCTGCTATGTGGCCTGCTGGTAGTTCCACCCCATCAGTCTTCACTAGCTTCCCTCTCTTTACTACCATCCGGCCACACTTCTCCAGTCCGAATGACATCCCAGTATCCTCACTGAAGATCTGTGTCAGGTGGATTAGCGAGTCGATGTCTTGTTCATTCTTAGCATACAGCTTGATGTCATCCATGTAGAGGAGGTGGCTAATGGTAGTTCCACTCTTAAACTTGTATCCGTATCCAGTTCTTGTGATTATCTGGCTGAGGGGGTTCAAGCCAATGCAGTACAGCAGCGGGGACAGCGCATCACCTTGGTATATGCCGCACTTGATG
>ML682004.1:24570644-24642391 GCA_007922195.1 Podocnemis expansa | reverse complement strand
AGGTTGAGGATGACACATACCACCCATAGGGGTGAGAGAGGAATTTTATTTTTTTATGGTTAAAAACAGTGCATATTATTTCTGAATAAAAAATCATTTAAAATTAAGAAATGAAAGTTTAAAAGCATCATATAGGTTGGGAACAGAAAACAAACATTATTACAATTTCTCCCATATTCCATATTACACTATTTATGTTCCTGTTCAATATTCTTAAAGTAAAAGTGCCTTCTCGATGATGACATGTTCCAAGACTTCTTTGCCACTCATATTTGTAACTACTATGAAGACTCACTCAATACATTTCATCCTTGCTAAACTCCATCCAACAGAAATTCTAATCATACAGTCAAGGACGCTTGCAGTTTAAAGTACTATAATACTTGGTATGATGATGTTTCATAGTAGTTACATTGCTATACTATGTTACCGCAGGGGGGAAAAGCCTTTTCAAGCTTTTTCTGAGGTGTGCGGGTTTATGAAAAGGGCTCTTGGTCTCTCTTCCTTTCCTTCTCATATTCTTCAAAATATATTGTTTAAAACACTGGGTCTTCTCATACCTTTAATCCATCCTGGATATTTAAGACAGTTAAATATCCAGGATGGATTACATTAAGTTGTTTCTGGAAGATGTCTTGCAGTGCATCAGGATTATAAGGTATATAAAAGTTTAATTACTTGCAAAATTTTGCAGCTCTGAGAAGCGCTTGCATGTATCAACTCACTAGTAAAATTTTCACAATGCAATTCTGGTGTCTGTATTAGAGAAGTCTGACATATCCACATGCCTTTTTCTCAGTTTTTGCTCTTTTCTTCAGAGTTTCAAATCCCTCTTACATTTGAAAAAGGGACACAGATGTGTGTATTTAAAGATAATTAAGGAATTGCAAACTATTTCTATATTTAGCAAAGCAAACAAGGAGTCCAGTGGCACTTTTAAAGACTAACAAATTTATTTATGGCATGAGCTTCCATAGGAGAAAATCCCACTTCATCAGATGCTTTGAAGATGGGTGAAATTACATTCAAAAACCTGTAGGTGAACACTTTAATCCTCCTGATCACCCCCTTGGTGGTTTGATAATAGCTGTAGTCAAAGAAATGAGTAACAAATCAAGGCTTCAGAAAGAAACTGCAGAATTAGACATCATATATAAATTTGATTGTGTGTAATCAAGGATGACTAAGGAATATGGATTCTTTCCCCATTACAACAGATGATTTGACCTCACCTTCCTCTCTAGATGCTGTTCCCCAGTGCTTGAATGCTTTGATTTGCTGTTACAGTGTGACCTGATCCTATGACTTACACTTCCCTGTATTTATTTTCTACCCATTCTATAAATTCCCCCATCTTCAAAGCATCTGGTGAAGTGGGATTTTCTCCCATGAAAATTTGTCATAAATACATTTGTTAGTCTTTAAAAGTGCCACAGGGCTCCTTGTTTGTTTTGCAGAACTACACTAACATGGCTATTTCTATATTTGTTCTCAATTACATACATTTTTTAATCTTGATTTTTTTCTCTCTTGTTTTGGTGTTTTATCTGCCTTGAATGCCAGAGTTAATGTAAACTCAGACACAAAGTCAGTACCATTTTATGTGATAGGAAAATTCAGCTCTTAGCAAGGAAGACTCCCTATCTATGACTGGATTATTTAACACACAAAATGTATACTTTAAAACTTATAATTTTATTTTCTAATTAAAAGGTGATCCATGTATTTCTTAATCCTTTACCTCTATCATGGTTTTTCTGATTGTTTTATTCTTTGATATGACAGCTCTAATTCTTAACTTTAACCTTGGTAACTCTCTTGGTTGATACTCTGATGAGTGGCATATCACTTGTTTTACATGACAAGAATATTAGCTTGTTGAAATGGTCAATTTCCTGGCTCTACCATCATTTTGATGTGTGACTTTGGATGGGTCATCCAGCATCTCTGCGCTTCTGTTTACTTACATATGAAAGTAGACATAACAACACTTATCGGCCTGACTTTGGTGATGTTCACAAAGCTCTTTTATGGTTTCGGATGAAAGGTTTAAGTGTAATAAGTAACTATTTATTATTATATTAAAAGTTCACCATATTAATTCAAAATTTTGGGCCAAGTGTCCTGCCCTGCAGCTGATCTACACAAACTGCCAGTCTTGGTGTCTTTGCAACAGTATTTAAAGAGTGCTTTGCAATCCTATGTTCTTGATATCCTGGTGCAACCTCTGTGCATGAATGACCTCTCTGCATAGCTCCCCCAGAGCAGCTTTAGAGCTGTTCTAAGTTATGGTAGTTGTAAATTCCCCCCAAAGGATCAAAACCACTTTCAAGAATTTGTGTGAAGTCATATAGCCTTTATTCTGCTCATTGCCTCTTTGTGTGTTCTACCAGTAACAAGAATGAGTGATGTAACAGCTGTAGTTCTAGCTATTGGAAGAGCATTATTTCAAGGGGTTAATTCTCGTTGGGCTGCTTAAATGGGTTTAGGGCTAAATTCTCTCTGCTGTGTGGTGCAAACTTCAAAGAGCCATGTTGCACCATGGAAAGTGTCATTTCCTTATGTTGATAGCTAAATATTAGAACACAAGCAGGTTCTCTCTTCATATTTTTGCAAGTTGTGGTGATATGGGAAATTTGTGCAACTAATGAATTCTTTGTGCACTTATGAACTCTCTTCATTCATCTTTATCAAGCTGCAAATTCTATATTGAATATGCAGTTCTTTGCTTTCTCTGTTGTTCTTTTGTCTCCATGATGGACTGAAATTCTGAAGAGGAGTGGCTCAAGGCTAGCAATAGGCAGTTAAATCTTGATGGTACTTTGTCCAAAAAGAAGCATTTTGAGACAAAAGGCTGGCTCCCACCTAAGAAAATGGGTTTACCAGAGAAGAGGCTACCTGGCAGAAGTCTGTGGCGACCTGTGTAAGGGGCTTATTATGGAGCCACCTGATAAAGGGGGCTGGTGGTTATAAAATTCAGTGTGTCTTAGCAGCCAGTTTAAAGGGGAAAGTCAGAGCAGGGTAGAGAGTCAGTGTTCAGAAGGGCAGAGAAGAGAGGAGATCTGGGCCCTGGATTCTTTAGAGAACTCTGGCTTATGCCCAAAGAACTCTCCATAGTGGTGAAGAAACTGAGGCAGGAAGACTAGAGATGGGTGTTTTTATTACTTTGTATAGATCTGTGTATCCCTGGTGCTGTTAAGTAAAGAGGAATAGTGTTTTCAAATCCTCTGGAAAGTCTGTTTGTGTGGCTATTAGCTTTCCCAGTTGCACACATCTGAAGAGAAATACTGTAAATCTGAAGACTCTCCCCTTCAATGAGATTCTGAGAAATGTGCAAGAGCCTCTGGGGAGACTAAGGGGATGTACCACTATTTCAGGGGGTAGCCAATTGGATCAAGGGGAGGAGGAATCTCTACTCCCAAAAGGGAAATCAGATATGAGGTCTGTACCTCGAATGCATGCCTAGAAGCCCCAAGCTAGAAGTAGTGCCTAAATTCTGCCTAGCACCAGCAAGAGTAGAGCACATGTGATTCAGCATTTGGATCTGCTCATAGCAGTCTGGTGAGTGTCCAACACGAGAACCCAGTGATTAAAGTATAATTTGACAGGCCTTGGAACCAGGGGTGTTGCTGGTGCCAGGCTTCTGGAGCTTAAGCCCCAAGTTGCAGCACCCGAGGCCCAAGTCTGCCGCTGGGCTGGCTGCAGCCGCGGCTTCAGCGGCAGTGTGCGAGCGCCAAATGTCAATGCACTGAGCCCTGGATCTTTTTCCAGGCTAGCAGTGCTTCTGCCTGGAACCCTCCTGATCTCTGGGCCCCATTTCCATATTGTCCAGGCCCCCTTCGTGCATGTGCAGGCCCTAGCATAGGTAGGCATTTGCAACCACTTCACAGTAGCATATGCGTCAGTTATTGCTCCTTAAAAATATGGCTATCACTCCATTACAAATACTGGCCTTGATCCTGGCCTCACATGTTGCCCCCTCCACCCTTCTGCACCTTCCTGACCTCAATCCTGGCCTCATACTCTTCCTCTGCAACTCCTGGCTCTCATCCTGGTCTCACATGCTGCTCCTTCTACCTTCCCCCCGACCCTTATCACAGGGAAAGGGTTTCCAGCCTTGCATTTCAGTTTTTACTGACATGAAGAGCTGAAGTTGAATTTTTTTAACTAATATGATAAGCCTTTTACTGACATCACTAAAAATATCATAAATACCTTACAATAATATCACAAAAGTGATACTTACGCACAATAGTCCATGCACAGGAATTTCAAAATATGCCGCTGTTTTAGCTGAAGTGAATTGAATGGCTACCAGCCTTTGGGCATGGGTAACATTAGGAAGCAGGAAATTGACAGGTTCCAAAGGGGTGGCCATATTAGTCTATTTCAGCAAACAACCAGGGAGTGTGGTGTCACTTTTAAGGACTAGCAAATTTATCGCATGAACTTTCATGGGATAAAATCCCACTTTCTCAGAAACTTTCTTCAATTATCTGACAAAGCTGGATTTTCTCCCATGTAAGCTCACATGATAAGTTTGTTAGTCTTTAGAAGTGCCACCAGACTCCTTGTAAGAAATAGACAGTGTCACAGCCAGTGTAATTTTATGATGATAAGAATTGATTCTGAATGAGAACAAAACAAATGAGGAATCTGTGGCACTTTTAAAGCCTAACAAAGCTCATGCAATAAATGCATTTGTTAGCCTTTAAAATTGTCATAGGATTCCTTGTTTGTTTTTCCTGAATTAGGCTAACATGACTATCCCTCTGGAATGTGAATGAAGCAGGTGATGTCAGAATACAGTATGTTTTATTTCTACCCCACTTCACTGATATTTTTATTTATTGACAGGGCATTAGGATTGATATTTTTTTTTTAACATGGATCTGTAAATTTCTAGTGGTTGGTGACCCTCCACTGCAGCCTAGTTTGCCTTAAACCCTATTTGCCTCCCTTTGCCTTCAAACACCGCCCCCCTTGCCCAAAAGCAGAATGAGGATCAAAGGTGGGGCCCAGCCTTGTAAACCAGCCAGCTCTCCTCCCCCTTTCCAGCCCTCCTCCCTTCCAGCAAACTCCCAGGAAGCAGAAGAGGGAGAGAGAAGACACACTGCTCCTTTCCTGTCTCTGTGGAGGCCATATTCCCCTACCCTCCTCCCAATCCGATTTGCAGCTGCTGTCCCCTCCCCAACTGCTGGCTTCCTGACCCTCCTGCTCCTTTCCCCACCAGCTGGTTCCCTGACCCCCAGGGTCTGTTCCCTGCCTCGCAGGTGCTGCAGGGGCATCCCAACGAGTTGCTACCTGGCCAGGCTGCTCCTGCCCTGAGCATGCATCTGAGCATGCTCAGGGAGGGAGATTTCAAAACTCCCCAGCTTGGCTGGAGCAACCGCACACAGCAGCCAGGACTATTTTTAGGGGCCCTGGAATCATTCCTCAAATTTGTGGGTTCAGAATGGCATTCTGGCTCACTTTACCCCATGAGCAGGGTAGTAAGGGCAGGGGGAATGCACCAGAATGCTGCATTCCACCTCATTATTCTATTTTTAGGGGCCCTGGAACACTGGTTGCTAAAAATTGTGGGCCCTGGAACGGTGTTCTAGTGCATTCCCTCTTTCTTTAACGCCTGGGAGAGCCCAGCCAGATCTGTGGCACAAATGAAGTAATGAAACCACTACAGAAATATATTAAATATACTTACCAATTATTATAGACATATTTGCTCTGAAGCAATTACAAAGCAGCACAAATAGTGTCATATAATAGCATTTGACTTAGGATAAATCAAAGTGCATTCTGTGTGACACAAACCTCTATTAAGTCACTTACACAGATTATCGCCAAAACCCTGTCCTGTCTTCGGCCTCTTTATGACTGACAATCAATTGCAAAGCATCATAAAATAATGTCATTTCACTGAGTCTGTGGCAGTTTTTATCTCTTATTGAAAACAGGGTTATAAATTGCACTGAAGGAAAACGACATTTTTGTCATAAATTCGAACTAAAATTGTGCTTCAACACACTAAATTTAAGGCTAAATTGTTTTACAAGGTTAGTAAATTGTTAAGAAAGGGTTTGCAGTAGGAAAGCAGCATCTTCAGCTCCATAGGAATTAATCCCTCTACTGTAATACACAGAAGGAATGAGCTAGAAATGTAAATTTTAAGTGAAAAAGGTAACTGTTAAACTATCAAAATTATATCGGTTAACCAATATAATTTTGTGTTCCCACTGCCCTTCTCCCATTTCAGTGGGGCACTATGCAGGCTTCAGCCTTCCCAGGCAGCAGCAGCAGGATGCTTGACTCTACAATGGCCAGACAGTCCTCACTCTGCCACCATCTCCCCCACACCCAACAGCAAGTCTGGCACTGGGTGCGAGGCAGTGGCTGAGGGAGCTGGAGCCTGCCAATCCCCAGCCCAGTTCCAACGGGGATCTGTGTCTTGGACCTAGGACTGTGTCCCTTGTGTTCTGCAATGGGTTGCTCTACACAGCTTGCACCAGGCCATCATCATGAAGATTGAGACAGCAGCACTGGTTAACTATTTACTATTTTAAATCCATAGAATGAGCCAGGATTTTCTTCACACAGTTGGTATTTGATGCCTTCCAGTTCAAAGAATACATATACACAGTAGGGGCAAACACATTTCCCAGCTTGGGTAGTCAGACATGGTGGCTCTGCTCGAGCTAGCATGAAGAAAATATCAGTGTAGCTGAGGGTTGCTTAGGCAGACCAGCCATATACATACCCTGCACTTCTGGGCTTGTTTATACGTGGGTGGCTAGCCTAACCTGTCACTGTTCCTATTCCTGGCTACACTGCTATTTTAATGGGGTAAGTTTAAGGAAACTTAGTGTGTGTTTGTCTATGTGTACTGTGGAGCACACTCCCAACTGTGATGGAGACGGACAAGACGAAACAGCGTGGAGAATAATACAATCATACACAGGTGTTAGAGAAAAGAAAGGTCTTTGTCTTGTACATCTCCCTACTGTTATGAGTTGTTCCCAATAGTATATTGTACTCTATGGTTTTAAATTTTTCCCTTGGAATCGGTTTTCTTCAAGAAACTATTCTGTACTGTCACTCCTGACTTCTTATAGGTATTTTCTATATATTTGGTATAAATATTCTTCCTCCTAAATGATCCCAGTTCCACCTTGGTGGTTGTAGATTACAAATATTTCTAGAATTGTCATCCCGCACTTATAATTTAGGCAAGCTATAGAGAAATAGGTTGAAATTCTGGCTCCACTGATGTGTCATGGGAGTTTTCCTATTGACTTCACTAATTATTGATTTTACCCATTTTACTCTCCTTGGAAATCACACTTTCTAGCTTAATCATCTTTCTTGGGGGGTTTTTTTGTTTTTTTCTTTTTAAGAATTCATTTTTGTATATACAAGTCTAGGCAATTTAATAGTACTCCAGGTGCTGCCTCATCACTCCCATAATAGAATTAGATAACAGCTGGCATGGCTCTGTACAGGCAGTCCCACACTATATAGGGTTTTCATTTGTCATCGTAACACAGTGCTGTAGTCACCTCTTGATCTTTTATGATATTGCTGCTCTCCACATATTTTCCTTTACTGAATACATCCAAATTTCAAAGCTGACTTCATGTGAATATGCAGTCCTTGTTGATTTATCATGCAAGTTACTATACCTGTTTCTCCATAACATTTCTCTCAAAAGAGTCATTCGTGGTGTCAAACTATTTGTCCAGTGACTGAAAGGTTTCATGGGGTTCTTTGTTGTTATTTATATGTATATGGAGAAAATTGCTATATGTGAGTAATTTGAGGGAATTCAACAGTTTCAGCAGTAGTGATCTAGAAACTGAATGGGTTGAAAACGCAATATCCCAGTGCACTGCGGCATATATAATATATGTGCAGCATATGCTGAGGTCTTTTTCAAAACATTTACATTAAACCTGTCAGGTATTTATGAACAGCAAAAATTAATTTTCCCCAGTTCTGTCATCAGTTAGAGAAATGGATTTCAGCACTGAAGACTGTCAGTGTTTCCTGCGTACCAGAACAGCTCACTTCAATGTCATAGAATTACACCAGGTGGCCTGCTAAGAGTCAGCTTAATGTGATTTCAAATGATAGGGTAGGAAATGTGAGGGAAATTAAAATAGTATCATACTTATGATTTAAAAGCAAGTTAATTACAAGGGCTTGTTAATAAACAAAGAAAAATCCAGGCTGTATTATCTGTTGTATAGCATATCAATAATGAACATGATACTATAAAAAATAAAATTTAACACTACATAACTTTGAGTTGGCTAGGAAATATTTAATTAAATTGTTGACAGATGTTATGCTTACTAATGGTTTTTGCATTTTGAAAGAATTGTTAAATGTTTCTAGCTTTTAAATTGTTAGTAAAAGAACATTGTTTAACTGACAAGATGAACACAGTTGTAGCCATTTTCTCTATAGAATTGTTGATAATTTGCTTGATGCAAATGAAAAAGCATTTGAATGTGGACAATCAATGCTTTGAAATCAAAATCTTCACATAGATATCTATGGTCCAATAATTTCTATCTGTCTTAATGCTTCATTCCAAATTCCTTCACTTCCATTTTCTAAGCCTTTCATGACTTTCTGGCTTTTCTCAAATAGGGGCTCATGACTGCAGTAAAGGTACTGTGTAGCTGATATCTTTTTTTGTTTGTTTGTTTGTTTGTTTGCATTTTATGGGCCAGGTTTTTATTGGTTGGTGCTACGCTAAGGTAGGGGAAAGTCCCAAACGACAGGCCTTGTATCTGTTGTGCTCAAAGATGACTAAAGTCTAGCATTGCCAGAGCCAGCTCATAGTTGGTTACTCATATACTTGATATCTGTCTTATTACCAACTTGTATCATGCATAAGAATTCCTTATATTGACCTATTTACTGAAAAAAGAAAAGAGTGCATACTGCTTAAGTTATATCTTGAAAAATGGATTTTAGGAACTAGATGGGTAAATTTATTTCAATAATTATTCTGCATTATTTTAAATCTTGAAAAGCATTGCAGGCATGATAGAGCAATTCAGTAGGAATTAACTCCTACGTCTCCTGATATCAGGAGATCCAACTTTTAGTAACTTTTGTTGCTGATATATCAGGTGATTTAGGGATAACCGCTTTACTGTTTCTGCCTTGGATTCCTCATGTGTAAAAGGAGGTCAATGATCCTATCATCCTTTCAGTAAAGTGCTTATAAATCTTTGGAGGAAATATATAAGTGTTAAAGTGTTTATTCCATACATGTACAGAGTAGCTTGAAATTAAATGTAAGTCAATTATTTTAAACAAAATAATCTTTTATTTCCTGAAATGGGCCTTAAAATTCTGGATAATAATTTCCCTTTATGGGAAGGTTACTTGTTGACGAGGTAAAACCAGATGTACTGAAGGCACTTCATTACGTTTTGTACTATAATACAGTTGCCCTAACTGCTCCATGATTCTCAGAGATCAGCCTTCTAATTGGCATGTACTGAGAAAATAATTTGTAAATTTCCCAAAAGGTCACTCATGTAACTGAGGAAATACATTTGATACATTTAAATTTATAATGGAAATGTTGGCAATATTTTGACCCTATTTATTTATTTACATTTGGTGAGCTGAATAAATATACCAGTAATAATAAAACAGGAGGCCAACTGACTATATCTCTTGCTTATTATGAAGACATAATAAGCAAAAGACACTTCTGATTCTACACAGCACACTTAAAGGACATACATCATCTTACTGAGTTTTTAGTTTTTCGTTTATTTCATCTTTTCAACAGTAAATGAGAGACTACTGGGCAGACTTCCTCTCTTTTTGATCTTTCGTCATACTTCTTTTTTTTTTTTTAATGTGAAATCACTGTACTGTGTGAATTTAAGCTTTACTTCTATATTTTTGTGCCAAAATTTGATCCATGAATTTTAACTCACCACATTCTTTGAAGCCACTTAGGAAAAAAATGGTTTGGATCTGTGTCTTCCCTGTGATGATGTATGCAATGTAAAAATGCTACAGTAACTGGAAAATGCATGAAACAGTGATAGAGAATATGCCTAAGGAGATTGTATGTCTTTCTGCATGTTCATACATTAGAAAAATATAGGGAAATATGTATTGAAGTACAAAACCTTTTACAATCAGGAAAGTTGTTCTTTGAAATATTCTACCCATAAAAGTCAGAAATACTAGTTTATGAATAATTTGTTCTATCAAAAGCATCAATTTAAATGTAATCATTTTATTGTACATTTAATCCTCACCTCTTCTTGTGTCATCACATAAAAGTAGCTTTAGCAGGGAGATCCAAATTAATGAATTTAATAGCTCTTGCATAGTGCTTTACTGGTACATCTTCAAAGCTCTGTGCATACTAATTAATGTCAATAATTATTCTATCCTAAATAACCAATACATGGCACAGACTGAACAGACTAAGGTGAGTACATTTGTGAGTATACCCATCAAGACCCCATTGCCTTGCTGAATGAGGGCCTGAGGAGGATTCTCTCAGTGGAGTCAGGAGTATGATATATTCAATATCTCTCATCCATTTTAGCTCTCTTCTGCCGATTGCTGAAGAATTTAGTTCTCTGAATTCTGAGTATTCAAGAACTCTTCAGGATGAGAGTCCAGTATTCAGAGTAAAATTACTAGTAAGGTTGGTGAGCAACCTTGGCATTTGAATCTGACTTGCATACTACTTTGCAAGGTTTTCTTCAAGCTACTACCTATTTTGTTTGGTTTTTATAATAGCAATTGAGAGAATGAGTGACCCATTCACTCATTGTATGCAATTTCTCTAATTGTCCATTTTTAACTTTTCACTATGATTCTTTGCATAATGCTTCTATTTTCACCGTAATATTCCCAAGATTTAACTTTAAGATACATTTTTGCCATGGACATAATCCATGGCTAAATTTAAGGTAAGGAAATGGTGCACTTCTTGAATGTGAGAGAGCCACACAATAGGTCAACCTTGAAATTTTACTCTTGGACAAGACTTATGAGCTTTGAGATGGAAGAAAGGAAGATTTTATAGAATTTAAGTGAATGAAGTGCTGAATTTTCAGTCTGTCTGATCAGATGTTTTTTACAGAACAGAGCTAGTTTCTTGCCTCTGGACATTTGTAGTGGGGAACTCAGTTCCATGTTAGGTGTCTTATTAGATATGAACATACTTGAGAGCTGCTTGAAAAGGAGAGCTTCTCTCTGAAAAGGGGATCTGATGACCTACAGATAAACAAAAGCAACAGAATTCAAAGGAGCTAGGACCTGTGATTTATTGCCCTATACATCTTCATTCCAAACAGACTGTAACTTGAAAGAAAACATAACAGAGTGCCTTCACTAGCTTACAAAGAGTCTGGAACCTATAAGACAAGAAAGGTACAACCTGAACATAGGTAGCTGAATGACCAAAGTTCAGGTGCAAGCATTACATTACTTCTGTGTATGGTGGAAAGAGCCATATATAGTTGCGGAAACTGATCATTCCTGAACCTCACCTCCAAAAACCACAGCAGCAATGAAACCTGTGGGACTATATTCTTGCTAATGTTTCGTATTTACATAGAAGTGGAGCTGATGGAATGTAAAAAATTTAGCTGCTGTTGCAAATTTTCTTACATGGCTTTATTATGATACGGGTTGCTATCAGAGGGCTTATGAATAGCATGTTTGCCATAAATTCTAATCCTGCTAACACATTTACCACTTATTTTTCATGTCTCCATTCTAATAGACAGCTAGCTACTTGTGACCCAGCTCAATTGCTACTGGGCAACCACTGGTAGCAGCCTAAGTCATACTTTTGCAATAGTCAAGCACCAGTACTAGTGGAGCCAGCTGCGGATGGAAATTGGTGACCAAACAGCATGAGCACGAGGTCTGTTTGGCCACCTGAATATTTCCTCAGTCTTTCTCCTGGAACCTTATCTCTCAACATCCAGCCCCCAAACAGGCTCAGGTTCTGTGACCATCATTTACTTTGAATTGTTGTCTTGGTGGCTCAGTAGAGACCCTTCCCTCCATTGTTGCCTGGGGTGGGGGATGATGGGCCAGGGACTTTCTTCCCAGCTTTAGTTTTCTGAGGAAAGAAAGGACAAATTCCCCCAGCCACAGGACAGGGACATTTTCTATTCCTGAGGCTGCTGTATTGCTCCTGGCATCTAACAACTTGTCCATGTGGAGACTAAGTGATGTGTATATTTACAGCATGCTAGTTTGTGGTGCACAGTCATTGTGTGGATTCTGCTACCGCTGACTAAAAGTTTTGTAGTGCACTTTGGGATATTGCTGTGTGAAACAATTCATGAGGGCATGCTACAGAATTGTTAGTGCAATACAGCTGGGTGACACGGGTAGTTAGAATGCAGCAAACTATACTCTAGAGAAGTGGTTTTCAGAATTTTTTTTCTTGTGACCCAGTTGAAAAAACTTATTTATGCCTGCGACCCAACAATTATATCTTTGGGCACTGCATTCCAGTGTTGCAGCAGCGCTGGCAAGAAGGACAGTGACCCAGTATCTGAAGGTCTGTGACCCGTGGTTTGAAAACCACTGCTGTAGAGCATTGTAGGGTTTGCCTCACACTAACTCCTCATCTAGACAGGAACTAAGCTGGTCCAGATAGTCCTGCAAGTGATAACTAAGGAAACTGTGTGGAACCCTTGTACACGATAACGATCTTATCTTTTCTTTGAATTGCAGTTTTCTGACTAGACTAAACAAAAATTGGAATTTCTGTAACATGAGCAATACTGACATTTTAATATTTGTGTTTGCCTCTGATTGGGACACTTCAGGTTCAAGTGACCCAAAATAAAATAATTATTTTTTTGATTTTCTCAATGGATTTTTTTTAAACTAAAATTTTTCTCACGGAAGATTTGCATATGGTAGGATATGTTTTTTCCTTTCAACGGAAAATTCCTGACATTTCTCATCCTTGCTTGGTCCCTATAACTTCAGAAAGGAAATCTTAGTGTTCTTTATGATGGCTGTCAGCTTCTCTCTAAGCAGAGTACTATTGTCTTGTACAGTGGTTCTCAACCACTGTGTCAGGACACATTACTGTGCTGCCACACAGCGGTAAGTGTGTTGTAGACAGCCGGGGAGATATCTGGGTTTGGCCTGGGGGTGGGGTGGGGTCGGATGGTGTGTCCTGTAGGGTCATGATATTCCACCAAGCGTGTTGCAACCTGCAACACTAGCCTACTGTATAACTTTTTCATTACAGATACCATTTTTACTCTTGCATTGTAAATGAGTGCCGAAGATCTTTATTTTTCTAGCAGCTGCTGTTGAACATTTTGCGGCCGCTACAAGATCAGTTGTTTTTACCTGTTTAATTATATCATCTTCTCAATGGCATCCACTATAGTATATAAAATCCTAATAATGGGGACATCTAGGTAGATAGTCTACCATTCTGGATAAATTATCTTTTCCATTTTAGAGAAGAGGCCTGGGCAGGGAGAGCAAAGAGCCAAAAAGATTTAAATGACAAATACTGTATACTATAAAAGTACAAAAATAAAAATAATTCTCTACAACTCTGTCACTTTTTGTTTCAATCATTATGCAGGAACTAGTCAGTGCTTAGAATTTCATCTGTATGTAACATCTGTTTGGTTAAAAGCCTTGTAAATTATTTTTACTGGTCAACTTGTCCCCATTGACAAGAATTTCTGTTAGTATTGTGTCAATTCAGGAGCAGCCCTTACTATTCTTTTCAGGTTTTTATACTGTGACCAGCACCTTGGAACCCAAGTACATTCGACAATATTATCATTATGTTAAACCACTTCTCTCCATTAAAGCAGACTTCTTGATGAAGAGCATTTCAATTAAGTGGTGTCCACTGAGGTCTTCTCTTTGATCACGTTTGCTGTTTTTGCTCAGAAATCAGCACAAAAAATTATTTAAATTTTCTTCACTAATTATAACATTGAAATCTATTGTAAGTAAAATTTTAGGACACATAGGAGGAAATCTTGGTCCCACAGGAGTCAATCTGAAACTTCCATTGACTTCAGTGGGGCCAGTATTTCACTCCAGAATCTTTCATAAACCAATTTCAAATATGGAGGGGGGGGGTTGGTTTTTTTTTTTTTAAACCTTATTTTTAATAATGTTCTGGATGTTAGTAAAGTGCATATTGATTTTTTCTTTTTAAATGGAGAACTAAATAAAAAATGCATTGGAAAAGGAGTGCTGCTGTTAACTTGAAGATTATGGGAGACAAATTTGATTTGCATATTTATACAAAAAAACAAAACCCAGTTCTAACTGCTTGGCTCAAATCTTTCATTATCTGAACAAATTAACATTTAGAAAATATAAAATTCAATATCTACTGAGTTACAGGTTGATAAAATGTTTATTAATTCAAGTCACTGTGTCTGACATGGAATAAAAACATTAGAAGTCTAATCTATTTTACAGTTTAGTGGGAGTGCCTAAAGACATGGATGCTTCCTCATTAGGTGTATGTGGAGATGTCATTGCCACTTTAGTTAGGCTTTCTGCTAAAAATCACAGCATGAGGTGTAAACTGCAGCAACCATTATACAGGGCTAACATATCACTACAGGCCTGATAATGGGATGAGAGAAGAAATATCAATCCTTAATTTAACCTGTAGCACCTGTTCATTTTTCCTCCTCAAACCATTTACAATGTTTTAAAATTATCTTTGATTGGCAGTCAAATAGATCCCAATACTAGGTTTATTCTGAATAGATTTTTAAAATGTGGTATGTATGAAAAATGCATTCTCTTTTAGAAAATAAAAGTGCTGTTGGGGTCTTTACAAAATAAACCTGAGTTGGTGACACAGTAGTTTGAGATGAAAATATTTTTTTGAAAATGTAACACGAAAGTTAAAACTCAAGACATGTTTCTAATAGTAATAGAAACAGAACACTGCTTCTGTGTCTTTTCAAAAAGCTATCATTTGCTTTAGATCTGTTATGGAGGAAGCTAATATGTAGTTTGTTAGCTTTTGGCAATGACGTTCATTATCATCTGCTCTGGCTTGAGCAATACTAATAATTTAAATGTAGTCCCCTTAGAATCAGACCCAATGGCATCTTTTATGTACAAGCTAGACACATGACTTTGGCCAACTGTAGGTTCAGAGGCTGGCAGTTAGCCCTGAAATGATCTTTTGTTGGCTCACACCTGCAGTTGTCCTTGTTCTGAGCTTGCCAACCTTTAGTATTATTTACAGTGGTCAACACTTTTGTGTGATGCTTCTTTTCTGAGACATACAGTACGTCAGACAAGGCTCACCCTGATTCTGCCATGACCATTTCCATCATCACAAGCCCTTGATCTGTTTCACGTTTTATGGAATCGATAAATCTCATCCCTACCGAGTCCAGCAGGCCTTTGATTCCTGACCTGACATTTGCTAATGCTGTTCCTGATGACCTGCCACTGCGGATCTTCAGAACTGCACTCTGTGTTTGACAACACTCATAATATAAATCAATATTTAGCATTCAGTAAGTGAGCTGGGGAGTCATTTTATTGCTGCAAAAGGCTACATTGCCCCTGGGCATCTGTCAGAAATGGGTAGTTATTAATAGCCCTCTCTTTTCACTTAGCATAGTCAGTAGGGGTCAGGCATGAAATGATTTAATCAGTTTATGATATCTGTGACAGAGAGCACTTAAAATGTAATCACAAAATTTAAGAAGCAGTGTCCCTGGGCTGTTGTAATGTTTTCCTCATTTAATTTTCTCTGAGGTTGATACAGTACACTGGGAGGTTGACCGTGTTACAAAACTATGCATAGGGCCTTTATTTTGTATTCCATGTGAACCTCAGGATATTTTGTATCTAAAGGAAAAAAAAAACATGTTTAAATTAAAAAGCCTCAATTGTCCTCCTCATTGACCGTGGTGATCATTTTGGAAAATCTTTCTGTAGCCATGAGTTGGTGGGGGAGATGATGAATGTCACATGTCTAAAAGGGGGCAGAACTGGCCCAAAATAACAAGTCACATAAATTCATTGCCCCAAATTTCAGAAATCTTGTAAAAAATTGGGTGCATAAGTTATATTTGCCTTTGGGGCAGCTTTATTTTATTTGACTGGTTCTTAAAGAGATGGTCAGCCTAGATGTCACTGATCTTGGCAGTGTTACAACAGTTCCATTTTCACATGGATGGATGAATTTTCTTGACCAATTTTTCCAAACAGGCTTTTCTTCAGTCTCTAGCATTTCTTCTCGTTTCATCTACTTTGTCTGAAACATGGTCAGATGTTACGGATAATGAGGTTGTGACTCTGAGAGTAGTAGTGTGCAGTTCTGTAGTGTGCCTTTGTTGTATCTCCTAAAACATGCCTTGATTCCTTTAATAATTGAAAATGAAAAGAGTTTCTTTCTAGGCAGCAGCAGTAATAATGTTAGGTGCATTGTCTTAGATAGGCTGTATTAAAGCATCTTCTCCAGCTATTTACCATAGATCCAGGTAGTCCTATGCTGATGAATCTTGTCCACATGCTCAAGGTTTAACTGATTGCCGTTTGGGATGGAATTTTCCTTCAGGGCAGAATGGCTAAGGCCCTGGGGTTTTTTCTCCTTCCTCTGTAGCATGGAGCATGGTTCACCTGCTGGTGAATTCTCTGTAGTTTGAAGTCTTCAAATCATGATCTGAGGGCTTTTAATAACTCAGTCATAGGTTAGAGCAGTGTTTCTCAACCTTTAGTGGACTGTGGAACACCTAAAGGTATTAATTACTTTACAAGGAACAAATAATGAAAATGTTCTCAAAACAGTTGTTAACAGTGGTGGGAGATTTAAAATGCCCCAGCTGTAGCAAAGCTTCCAGGAGTGCGTCAACGTTTAGTGCCACATGCCTGGAAGCTTTGTTGTAACTTGGGCGTTTTAAATTGCTTTTTCCTCCCTCCCCACTCAGCCCCACCCAACTGGGAGGGGTCCAGGTAATCACAGAACACTGACACTATGTCTGGGGTGCACCAGCGTTCCAAGGAACACCAGTTGAGAAACACCGGCTTAGCGGTTTATTACAGGAGTGGGTTGGTGAGGTTCTGTAGCCTGCATTGTGCCAGAGGTCAAACTAGATGATCAGAGTGGTCCCTTCTGACCTTAGAGTCTATGCCTATATCTACACTAGGAAAGGTTAGTTTGAATTTGTTAATTCAAACTAATAAATTAGAGTTTAGTTCATTAGTCCGTGTTGTTAATTTGAGCTAACTGCCCTTAGTTTGAACTTATTAAATTCAAACTAAGGGTTAATCCTTGTCTACATTGTCCTTAGTTCAAACTAACAATTCAACTGAGGGCTTAGTTCGAACTAACTGGCAGGTCTTACTAGTTCGAACTAAGCTTTCATTAGTTCGATGTAAGGAAATCCTTAGTTCGAACTAATGAAAGCCTAGTGTAGATACGTTCCTCCTTAACTTGAACTAACTTGCAAGTGTAGACATACCCCATGAGTTTAGAGTCTATTAACCACCCATGTAAAAGGGTCACTAAGTAAACAAAAAATGTACTTCAGATTGGGTGTGTGCTGCGTTATTAAACTACATTCCAAATGAAGAGAGGGAAAACACACACTCACTAAATGGGAGTTTAGGGAGGGATGGAGCAGGGACCCAAGCCATAATATGCCAAGTAACCTTTTTAACCACTTTCTGACTACTTTTACTATATCCCTCCACAATTAATTTAAAGCATGGAGGTAGTCTTTTAAATAACTAGGGTTTTTCTCTCTCTCTCATGGGTCAGGACCTCTTTGAAGAAGGTGGAGATGCTTGCAGGGGCAGAGATCCACTTCACCTAGTCCTTGGTCTAGCAGTTCTGTCAACACCTCTCCATGCAGCATGACTCTGATGTGCCTGAGGTAGTCACTTGAAAATGCCCACAGCAGAGCAGGCTGCAAAAGAAGAGCAAATTATTACAGCATTGGTGGGTGACCTTGAAGTAAGGCTTCCCAGCCAGCAAGCAAATAATGCTTCTGATCCCCCACACTGATTATCAAGAGGTTAAAAATAAAATAAACTCAGCCCCCTTTTCTGCATTTCAGTTTCTGTCTCCCAGTTAGCCACTGCCTCTAGTAAAGAGATAAGTTACTTAAAATTCTATGCTGTTTACGAAAAGGGTTCTTCTGGCCTCAAAGGATCAGCCAGATTACTAGGTCAGTATAAGTTTGGATCTTTCCCAAAATACCATGTTGCTATCCAATCCTTCAGTAACTAAAACTAAATGTTTATTATAAAAAAGAAAGACACAACCTGTAAGAGAACTGTTAAATGATTAAAGCAATTAGTTGCCTACAATGATTTAAAAGTCCATTTACATCAAGTTACCAGCAGAATTTGGAGTTTGTAGGCTTGTATAGTATACATCCGGTACCTGGATGGGTCTTAATCCTTTGCTTCACAGCTTCAGTTTTAAATGAATAGATCCAGAGATAGGTGTTGACTGAAGGCTTTAGACTAGAAGACAAGATGATTTACAGCAATAAGATGGGAACCAGAGTCACATGAGTAAGTCCCGGTGTTTCATCAGATCTCTCCCTGGGCCCATGGTACCAGAGAGTTTTCTGAATGGACCGTTGAGCTGGCTAAGACTGTAATGATCCAGCCTGGGGTGTGGCTCAGAAACTCAGCACAAGTTGAAATACAGATGTATCGAATATATTCATAACTTCTAATACAGATATGTCAGGTACACATAAAAAATATCAAAATACTTAGCAAATTATAACCTCTTTAATGGTACTTGGTATGCCATATCTCATATGCATTATTGTAATTCTGACATATTGATGTTAAATAATATTATTAATGGTTCCCTTGATTCAGCTAACATCACACTCCATCTTGAACATGTCTAGCAAAAGACTGCTTTTGGTCTCAGTTCTTGCAATTGGTTACCACCCATGGACCAAAGCTCTGAGGAATGCTCATCACTCTGCAAGTGAACATGATCTTGATGCCACCTAAAAATTCAACCATTTCTTAATAGCTTGTAGAATACAAGTGTCCAGTTTGCTGTAGGATAGTATATAGACTACACACTAGCTGGCAATATTAGGTTTTTTGAGTCCAACTCTCCGTCTTAGTGTCAGAGTCATAGTTCTGTTTTTGAAAAGCTTGCTTCCTTAATCCATCCCACCCTGGAGTGGGAAGTATTAAAGTCTAAATGAGTTCTTATCTTTCTTCCTAATAACACCCATTGTATTTTGGGAAAATGTTAAGATGGCTTTGTTTCAAAACTCCCATTTAGCATCATTTTCATCTTTAAAAGTCCTCATGGCTCTCTCTTCTAGGCCTTTAGAACCTGGATATACCACCAGGGTCTATGTGGATCAGTTGGTGCACAACATGTTGGTGTACTTCAGAAATCTACTTCTCTAGTGCAGATTGCTGTGCTATGAAGACAAGCCCTTTGAGAAGGCTCTTTCATCCCCTGTGTGGATGCTGTCATTCGTACGAGGGGTGGGGGGGCTTTGTTTCCTTTGGCCAATGAACTAAAGCCACATTACTTGTGTCTACATAGGGGTTAATGAACCTTAAGTTCTTCGACGAGCAGTGCTCCCGACTGCTCCACTCTGGGTTATAGCCGCGGTACCGCGCTCTGCATCGGATTTTCTTTGCATAGCAGTGGCTCCGTTGGTGGAGAGAGAGAGATGCTGAGGCTGTGTCCGTTGGTGTTCCCGCCAATGATGACGTCAGCAGCTCGCTCTCCCCAACCGTCACCTCAGTTCCTTTCTACCGCTCTCCGGCTCCGCACGGAGTAAGCGGTGGCTCCTCACTGTGAGACAACAGAAAGGAAACATATCTGAGCCAAACTCCATTCAAAAACAACGTTCAAAAAGCAAACTAACCAACAAAAAAAAAAAAACAAAAAAAAAAAACCCGCCGCAGTCAGCGATGCCACAAGCGGCTGGCTTTAAACGCTGTACTGCCTGCAATGAACCCATGCCAGCCTCCGACGGCCATGACAACTGTATCCTCTGTCTGGGCGAGGGACACTTGTCCCACAAATGCCCCCAGTGTAAAAACCTGACCTCCCGAGCTAGAAAGGACAGGGAGAGAAAGTTAAAACTTTTACTTCTGGAGGGCTCCCTCCGTCCCTCCTCCGACCCCGGCGCTTCCTCTCAGGGCTCTGAAGGAGCGCACAAACGGCACTCGAATCTGTCATCCCCAGTACCTTTAAAAAAATCCAAAAGGACTGGGCACATGAGAGAACCCTCGCAGCAGGAACCCATAAATCGGGTGAACCCTGCGAGGGCGGCTGAACCGGCAAGCGCAGGTGTCCCCGCGCCGGCAGCGGATCCGCACCAAATGCCGGCACCTAGCCCAGTGCCGCCGCCGCCGCCGCCGCCGCCTACAGCGGAGCCTCCATCTCCCTCGGCACCGCTCCTGGGGCAGACCTTTGCCTCCCCTCAGCCACAGGGTGCCCACCACTTACCGGTGCCGCAGCCTTTGATGCTCAGGCTGCCCCAGGCACCGCAACAGGCAGCCTTTACACTGCCTCCTCCGGCACCGCTTCTCTCATTTAACCCGGTGCCTCAACAACTGCCCGCCCAATTGACAGCCCCGCAGCCTGGTCTAGCCACGGCACCGGCCACATCACTGATGCTGGCACCGCGGCATACAGTGCCTCCTCATCCCGCACATAAGAAACAGCCGCGGAAGACAAAACACACTGTTAGAGAACAGGAGCTTCTGGTTCACACTGCTCCACCATCACCATTATTTCAAACTGATTCTTCAACCAGTAACTCATCCAGAATGTCTAGCCCTGCGACCCCGTCTTCAGCATCCTCAGTCTCTTCACCGGCTTCACCTATCAGCCATCAACCCATAACGGTCCAACCTCATACCAACATGGTATATCCTTATCCCTACCCGCCATGGATGCCTTTTCCACAGGCGCCAGGCATCACGTATCCCATCTGGCCGTATCAACAGTTCCAGTACCCTACAAATCTCGACCCAACACATCACCTTCCGCAACCGGGTCCAATCCAGTCTAACACACCAGCAACCACCACTACTGAACCGGCTGCCTCACAGCTGCCAGCGGATTACCTGAAGCAGTTTAGAGATCTTTTTCAACGGGCTGCGGTCGCGATGAATATTCCACTTAACGACAGCCCTACACCACAACATAAACTATACAAGATTCTTCAGGCATCTGTCCCTAACAAATTGGCACTACCCATGGACGAAGGCATAATCCAGCCTGCAATGGAAATATGGCAAACTCCGGCTTCCATCCTTCCTTCTAATAAGAAATCTGATAAGAAGTACTTCATTGCCCCCAAGGGAAATGAATTCCTTTTCAATCATCCTCAACTGAATTCCCTAGTAATTGAGGCAGCAAACCAGAGAACTCGACAACCTTATCACAAAACTACTTCCACTAAAGAGGATAGGAAGCTGGATTCTCTCGGTCGCAAGGCTTACACATCGGCTGCACTTCAACTAAGAATATCAAACTACACAGCGCTGCTCTCTAGCTACGACCACGAGCTCTATTCTAAACTATCTGAGCTCAAGGACTTCATTACACAGGACAAACGAGATCAGTTCGATCTACTACTCACCGAGGGCAGACTGGTAGCCAAGACGGTACTCCAGGCCTCTCTTGACTCTGCCGACGTTGCCGCACGAACTCTTGCCACGGCAGTAGTCATGCGCCGCGCCTCTTGGCTCCAGGCTGCAGACCTGCCTAAACAAATGCAACGTACAATTGAAGACCTCCCATTTGACAAGGATCACTTATTTGCCAAAACTACTAATGATGTAATGCATGACCTCAAGGACTCTCGTGCAACACTCCGAACACTGGGGATTTTTCCCACAGTCTCTCGTCGTAAACCATACAGGAGTCAACCCATTACGACCAAATATCCACACACCCAGTATAACCGCAGAGTGGATAATTACAAAAATAAACCAAGGCAACCGCGTCGCAATAGGCCGCCTTTCCAGACAAATCGCAACCTGCAATCTGCGGATACAAAACATCAATTTTGATGCCTTGCTCGAGGGAAATACCAGCCATACCCTCCCCAAAGCCCAGAGGTCACCATCTACACACCTAATTTTCAAGGACAAGCTACACCCGTTTCTACATCACTGGCAGCACATCACATCCGACAGATGGGTGCTAGAGATCATACGAAAAGGGTACTCTATTCCCTTTCTGTCGAGACCGCAGCCACAACCCCCTTCCCCGTCCCTCTTCAGGGACCCAATTCATGTACAATACCTGCACGAGGAGATTCACCATCTTCTTCACATTGGTGCCATCGAACGTGTCCCGCAGGACCAAGAAGGGAAGGGTTTTTATTCCCCATATTTCTTAACCCAGAAGAAAACAGGGGGCTGGCGACCAATATTAGATCTCAGACGCCTAAATGTTTATGTCCAGGTCAAACGTTTCAGGATGGTGACCCTATCCAATATCCTCTCAGCACTTCAACAGGGGGATTGGCTGGCCTCCCTCGATTTGAAAGATGCATATTTCCACATCTTGATAAATCCAACACACCGCCGTTTCCTTCGATTCCGGTTTCTCCATTATCATTACCAATACACGGTCCTTCCTTTCGGCCTTTGCACGGCGCCAAGGGTTTTTTCCAAGGTCATGGCTCCGGCAATCGCCTTCCTCCGCAAGCAACATGTCTCCATCTTCCCTTACCTAGACGATTTCCTACTAAGGGCCTCGACACAACAACAGACCCACCACATAATCCACAAGACACTACATCTGTTCACATCTCTAGGTCTTCAAATAAATCTCGAAAAATCCTGCCTTCAACCGACGCAAGAAATTCAGTTCATTGGTGCCCGCATCCATACCCCATCAGCAAGGGCCTTTCTCCCCATGGACAGATTTCTCAATCTACAACAGTTGGCTATCTCCATCCAGAACTCCCCAATCAGCACAGTACGCACATGCATGCAGATACTTGGCCACATGTCCGCCACCACTTACCTGGTCCATCATGCTCGTCTACGCATGCGTCCTTTCCAATTGTGGTTCCTATCACAGTTCAAACAACAACGACATTCCCTCAATCGACCTTTAGCCATCCCAGCCACAGTAAAGCATTCCTTAGCTTGGTGGACTGACAGCAACAACCTCCTGCAGGGAGTACCCTTCTTTCCACCTCAACCGGTTATGACCATCACCACAGATGCCTCCCGCACCGGCTGGGGGGCCTACCTCCAGGATTGCACAATACAGGGCAGATGGCAAGCAAGAGACATGCCCGCCCACATAAACGTGCTCGAACTCAGAGCGGTCTTGCGGGCCTGTTTACACTTCCTTCCCCAAATCTCCGGGAAGACGATCACGATCCGTACAGACAACAGACCATGCATGTTTTATATAAATCGCCAGGGGGGCACCAGATCACAAGACCTATGCCTCGAAGCGATGGAGCTATGGAACCTGTGCACACAGCACTCAATACACCCCGTCGCGGAGTACATCCCGGGCAAGGACAATACAATAGCAGATTCTCTCAGTCGAGCCTTCCCCAACCACCACGAGTGGGAATTACGCCTCGATATTCTACAGGCAATCTTCCAGCAATGGGGCTTCCCACTCATCGACCTTTTTGCCACAGAGCTGAACAAGAAATGTTCCCAGTATTGCTCTCGGGGGGGCCACGGTCGCGCTTCAAGAGGCGACTCTTTCTCGCAACATTGGGGCAAAGCACTTCTCTATGCCTTTCCCCCAACACCACTAATTCCTCGGGTCCTGTCCAAGATACAGCTCGACAAAGCACAGGTCATTTTAATCGCCCCAGCATGGCCACGCCAACCGTGGTACACGCAGCTCCATACGCTGTCCAGAGCGCAACCCATAACTCTACCCCTTGTCCCAGACCTCCTATCCCAGAACAGAGGGACTCAACAGCATCAGTACCTCAACAGACTCCATCTGACAGCCTGGCTGATCGATGGTTCAACAAATTAGAAAACAACTGTTCGCATACTGTCAAAAACATATTACTAAACAGTAGAAAGCCGGCCACACGCATTACTTACCTGCAGAAATGGCGCCGCTTCTCCTCCTGGTGCTCGGCATGAACCGTCGATCCACGCACGGCAGCGCTCCCGCTCATATTAGAATATCTGGCGAACCTGAAAGAGGAAAAAGTTTCCGTCAACACAGTACGGGTACACCTAGCAGCCATCTCTACATTCCATGACAGAGTAGACCATAGTTCAGTCTTTGCTCACCCCACTTCCAAACGATTCATGTTGGGGTTGAGAAACCTTTACCCGGACGTTCGCCCCCCGGCGCCCCCATGGAACCTCCCAAAAGTTCTAAAGATGCTCATGGCACCCCCATTCGAACCTTTAGCCACATGCACCTTACTCCACTTATCAATGAAAGTTGCTTTTCTCGTCGCCATAACTTCTGCACGCCGAGTGGGGGAGATAGCAGCCCTCATGGCGCACCCCCCATATACAGTTTTTTATAAGAACAGAGTGGTATTGAGACCTCACCCAAAATTCATCCCTAAGGTGGCTTCTTCTTTTCATATTAACCAGACTATCAACTTACCTGTGTTTTATCCAAAGCCACATACAACACCGCAACAAAGAACACTGCATACATTAGATGTCAGAAGAGCCCTTTCTTTCTACCTGGAACGAACACAGCCTTTCCGTAAGACTCCCTTGTTATTTGTCTCCACCATCGAACGTTCCAAGGGTCAACCTATCTCCAAACGAAGGTTATCCACCTGGATTTCTTCTTGTATTCGATCAGCGTACAACGCCCCACACTCAACTCAACCTCTCTCCATCCGCTCTCACTCTACACGGGCGATGGCATCATCTCTGGCCTTCCTCACCAAGGTCCCTCTACATGCCATATGCCAAGCAGCAACCTGGTCTTCCACGGACACTTTTGCCAAGCATTACGCTCTGGATCAGCTCTCCGCCATGGACACTGCAGTGGGACGAGCAGTGCTCGACTCAGTTCGACTGCCACACTCGGAAGTACCCACCTCCAAGAATAGTAACTGCTAACAGTCACCCAGAGTGGAGCAGTCGGGAGCACTGCTCGTCGAAGAAATGGAGGTTACTCACCTTGGTGCAGTAGCCGAGGTTCTTCGAGATGCGTGCTCCCGACATGCTCCACTACCCACCCACCTCCCCTCTACTTCGAAATATTCCTTTGTCTTCAACAGGTAGTTTCGCAGTAGAAAGGAACTGAGGTGACGGTTGGGGAGAGCGAGCTGCTGACGTCATCATTGGTGGGAACACCAACGGACACAGCCTCAGCATCTCTCTCTCTCCACCAACGGAGCCACTGCTATGCAAAGAAAATCCGATGCAGAGCGCGGTACCGCGGCTATAACCCAGAGTGGAGCATGTCGGGAGCACGCATCTCGAAGAACCTCGGCTACTGCACCAAGGTGAGTAACCTCCATTAATGCTAATGGACTTTAAATTTAAACCTTTAGTTAATTTGGCTTACTTTTCATTGTAAAAAAGCCCTAACTCAGTTTGGTTAGTACCTGAATTTTCAAGAAGTCCAATTTCAGTGAAATTATTCACAGAGTTAGGTACTAGTCAGCATGAATAAGGGTATTGAAATCTGGCTACACATTGCTGTATCATAGCATATGAAGTATATATATTGTGTTATAGTTATGACGCTTAGTGTCTTATGACATAATATCAAAAGGGATTTGTAGACTCATGAAGTATATAATCAAAGACAAACTTGAGCTGGGGGCTGATGCATGGCTCCATATGTGTGGTGGTTAGTGTAGTGGCTAGCACCTCTGCTTAACATGCAGAAGGTCCTGGGTTCCATTCCCAGGGGGTTGGACTTGATGATCTCATGAGGTCCCTTCCAGCCCTATGATTGTATTTGGATTTGGATTTGGATTTGGTTGGTTTTTTTGGGGAGGGGGGGAGGGAGGAGGGAGCAGAATGTCCTGTAACTATTGCATTCATTCTATTGCACAGGGAATGTGGAGTGCTTGGAGCAGGTTTTAACAGGAAGGAGGGAGAACCAAACAACCCTGACTGTTGACCTTTGATTTGTAGTGCTTTCTTTTTTTTTTTTTTGTTACCACAATAGTTGGGTGTACTTTGTGTCTCTTTTGTCAAAGTCAAATTTAAACTTGACCTGGTAGCCAGTAGAATATCTGTGAGGTATATGGAAAATCTTAAGGCAATTATGTTCAATATTCCTATGTAATATAAGTTTTGACCTGAAGACCATCTTCGTCACTTGTCATTTGACTAGTCACATTTAATGAAAATATTCTTTTGGTTTCTTGCCCTTTTGGGTTTCTATTTTTCTATCTAAGAAGCAGTTCTGATTTTTTTTTTTATTAAAACAAATAACCCATTAACAGTATTTTAATTGACTGGTTGACCAAAAAATACAGGAGAGGTTGCCCTGTGTTAGCTGCTAATAATAATCACAGTATCATCACAGGTTTTTTTAGTTCCGTAGGTGATATGAGCTAATGATAGAATGTGATCACATCAAACCCACAAATATTTGTCTTAACAAAGCTTATTTTATTTGATAGAAAATGAAATATTGTAAAATGGCAGTGAACAGAAAAAGATGCAGAATCTTTGAATAAATTATTGTGTAGGAATTATTCACTTAGCATTTACAGTGATGTATTTCCATTGATTTGGTGAGAGTTTGTCTAAATTAGGACCACTTGAAAGCTGATTGAAAGTTTTGGCCAATGATGTTTCCATTATTTGCATTTTGTGGTCATTTTATTTTTCCTTTCTTTGTATTTTTTCTTAAATTCACCTGTTTTAGCTTGTGATGCCCTATTCATCAACTTTATTGACACACTGTCCATTTTTTGCCTTTCCTCTCATTATAATCATATAATGATCATTTTGATTAACTTTATTATCTTGCATGGTATTGTTTTCACTTTGTGTTGATATGATCTTGAGAGGTTGAATTTATATCAACTTGAGAAGACAGTGTGTTCAGGTGAAATTTACACTAGTGCAGAGGGCATAGAGAAGCTCTTTAATAACATGTTAGCACTGGATATGGGATTATTCAGTGCAATATCTTTGCACAGGCCTTGTGTACTACTGTAGATTTCACTCTTGAAAAACAGAGAACATGTATGTCATTAGTACATACTGCCCACATGATATCTGATGATGTGAGGCTAAAGAGAGATGGAGTTTGGGAAGAATTGGCAGGATTTAGACACATCTTGATTGTGACGATCGAGAGACGTTTCAGATGAAGATAATGTGTAGGTTCTCAACATGCGTGATAGAGAAAATGATAATGTTGGTGGTGGTGACTGAGATAGGAGTGAGGGGGGAACTTGAGAGGAGGAATGAACAGCTCTGTTTTGTCTATCTTGTACTTAATCTGAAAGCTGGACATAAATGAGGAGATGTCAAAGAGACAGGCTACGATTTTAATTAGAACAGGAGGAGACAGACCTGGAGTAAATCTGAGTCATCAGAACACAACTGATAGCTAAACTTGTATTAGTAAATTAGACTACCCAGCAATAAGTTCCAAAGGGCCAGCCATTTTAGTCTAGTAAAGCAAAAAAAGCAAGGAGTCTTGTGGCACTTCAAGACTAACAGATTTATTTATCACATGAGCTTTCCTGGGAAAATATCCCACTTCGTCAGACACTTTGAAGAGTGGGATATTCTCCCAGGAAAGCTCATGAGTGATAAATAAATCTGTTAGTCTTTAAGTGCCACAAGACTCCTTGCTTTTTTTGCTTTACTAAAGACTAACAGATTTTTCTATCTCATGAGCTTTCCTGGGAGAATATCCCACTCTTCAAAGCATCTGACGAAGTGGGATATTTTCCCAGGAAAGCTCATGCGATAAATAAATGTTAGTCTTGAAGTGCCACCAGACTCCTTGCTTTTTTTACCCACAGATAGGAGATAGAGGACAAATGGAGGCGCCAAAGCTGGAGTCCAGGGCAACCCCCACAGGAAGTTACAGAGGGGATGAAGAGGATCCTCTGAATAATGTACTGCAGAAGCAATTAAAGTGGCAGGAAGAGACCCAGGAGAGGACTGAGTCAGCAAAGCCTTTGATGGGAAAGATTTGCAGAAGGGAAGCATAGTCCATCTTGTAACAAATATGCAGCTTGAGGTGGATCGGTATGGAGAACTGGTTCTGGGCTTTGGTAGGAAAAAGTCATTGGAAACTCTCGTGAGAGCCATTTTGGTAGAGTGCAAGGAGGCAGAACTCACATTGGAGAGTCTAGGATGCAATTGGAGTAGAAGGAACTCTGAATGGTGATTAAAGACAGTGGTTTCATAGAATCATAGGGTTGGAAGGGACCTCATAGGTCATCTGGTCCAACCCCCTGCCAGAGGCAGGACCACTCCCACTAAACCATCCCAGTCATGGTTTTGTCCAGCTGGGCCTTAAACACCTCCAAAGATGCAGACTCCACCACCTCCCTTGGCAGCTCATTCCAAGGCTTCACCACTCTACTAGTAAAAAAGTTTTTTCTAATATCCAGCCTCGACCTCCCTAACCGCAACTTGAGACCATTGCTCCTCGTTCTGTCCTCTGTTATTACCGAGAACAGTCGAGCTCCATCTTCCCTGGAGCACCCCTTCAAGTAGTTGAAGGTTGCTATCAAATCTCCCCTCAATCTTCTCTTCTGCAGACTGAATAAGCCTAATGCTTTCAGTCTTTCCTCATAGGGCTTGTGCTCCAGCCCTTTAATCATTTTGGTTGCCCTCCTCTGAACTCTCTCTAGCATGTCCCTGTCCTTTTTGTAGTGGGGAGCCCAAAACTGAACACAGTATTCTAGATGTGGCCTTACCAGTGCAGAATAGAGGGGAATGATCACATCCCTTGATCTGCTGGTAATACTTCTTTTGATGCAGCCCAGTATGCCATTGACCTTTTTGACAGCAAGAGCACACTGCTGACTCATATCTAGCTTCCCATCCACCATGACCCCCAGGTCCTTTTCTATAGTGCTGCTACTTAGCTGAATGTTCCCCAGCCTATAGTAGTGCATGGGGTTTTTTCGTCCCACGTGCAAAATTTTACACTTGTCCTTATTGAACCTCATAAGATTTCTATTGGCCCACTGTTCCAATTTATCTAGGTCTCCCTGAATCCTGTCCTTGCCCTCCAATGTGTCTACTGTTCCCCCCAGCTTGGTGTCATCCGCAAACTTACTGAGAATGCAGTCTATTCCGTCTTCGAGATCATTGATGAAAATGTTGAACAGAACTAGCCCCAGGACCAACCCCTGGGGCACACCACTCGTGACTGGTTGCCAGCTAGACATGGATCCATTGATTCCTACACGCTGAAACCGTTGATCTAGCCAGTTTGCTATCCACCTTATAGTCCACCTATCCAACCCATACTTCTTTAATTTGCCAATGAGAATGCTGTAGGAAACTGTATCAAAAACCTTGCTAAAATCAAGGTATATGACATCAACGGTTCGTCCTGCATCCAGAAAACCAGTCATCTGCTCATAGAAGGAAATGAGATTGGTCAGGCATGATTTACCCTTGGTAAATCCATGCTGACTGTTCCTGATCACTTTATTTTCCCCTAAGTGTTTTAGGATGGATTCTTTGAGGATCTGCTCCATAATTTTTCCAGGGATTGAGGTGAGGCTGACTGGTCTGTAATTCCCCAGATCCTCCTTTTTCCCCTTTCTTGAAAATAGGCACTACACTTGCTTTTTTCCAATCCTCTGGCACCTCCCCCGTTCTCCATGAGTTTTGAAAGATAACGGCCAGCGGTGCTGCTATCTCATCGGCTAATTCCCTCAGCACTCTTGGATGCAGTTTGTCCGGCCCCATGGACTTGTGCATGTCCAGCTTCTTTAAGCAGTCCCTAACCTGATCTTCTGTCAGCAAGGGCCTGTCTTCTTCTCTCCCATCTGCCACACCCATGGTAGTGGGCTGGGAGCTGACCCTGCCTGTGAAAACTGAAGCAAAAAATGCATTGAGCACTTCAGCTTTTTCCTCATCCTCTGTCACAGGGATGCCTGCCCTGTTCAGCAAGGGGCCTACACCATCCCTGATCCTCTTCTTGTTATTAACATACTTGTAGAACCCCTTCTTGTTATCCTTTACATCTCTCGCTAGCCGCAACTCCATTTGTCCTTTGGCCTTTCTGATTTTACCTCTGCAGTCCCTAACAATATCCTTATATGCCTCCTTGGTCATCTGACCAAGCTTCCCCTTCCTGTAAACTTCCTTTTTCTATTTAAGCTCAGAGCAGAGTTCTCAGCTAAGCCATTCTGGCTGTCTCACATGTTTGTTCTTTCTCCTAAATGGAATGGCAACTTTCTGTGCCCTTAGCAGGGTTTCTTTAAAATATAACCAACTCTCTTGGACGCCTTTCCCCTTCCGATTAGCTTCCCAAGGGATCCTGCCCATCCATTCCCTGAGGGAGCCAAAATCTGCTTTTTTGAAGTCCAGGGTTTTTGTTTTGCTTCTTTCCTTCCTTCCTTTAATCAGCATCCTGAACTCAACCATGTCATGGTCACTACTGCCTAGCTTGCCATTTACCTCTACCTCCCTGATCAATTCTTCCCTGTTTGTGAGCAGCAGGTTGAGTGGCACAAGGCCCCTAGTTGGTTCTTCCAGCATTTGTACTAGAAAGTTTCAGTGAGCTTGAAGATGAAAGAGAGGAAGAAGATGTGTTCATAGTTGGAGAGACAAGTTATTTCAAGCACTGTGGGATGCCTAGCATTCTTTTGGTTCTGTAAACTGAAAAACAATTAAAATTTATCTATACTTTTCAAGTATATGACAATGCTTATTTAGTTGCTCTGTGTATTTCCATCACTGCCTTAACTTTATTTGATTTAATTGTTCCTTTGAGTTCCTTTAATTAAAAAACATAATATTCCAACTAAACATTATTTAGTATAATTTTATACATTTTTCTTGTCGTGTTAAATGAAAATGCTAACTTGTCAGGAACTGTTAGAAAAGAAATAATCTCTTGTGTGTGCAAATTTCCATGGAATAGAAGTGTTAGACATATGCTACAACTCTGAATGGCATGACATATAGAAATCTTTGTTTGAAAAGTCTGTCATTTTCAGCAAGTGGCAGTCACTATACTCAAGTGCCTGTAATTGACCAGTACAGCGTTGACATCTGACACTCAGTCAACTGAGTGACCCAAAAGGTTACATAGGTATGTGCTACATAAATCCCCATGTCAGGCTTTCTCTAGTAACTGGAACATCTGTGACATGAGGCTAAACTACCTATAACTGACTTCTTAAAAACCTATCCAAAAATCTAACCCTCTGGAAAGGTCTACATTGTATACAGCATTACCCATTGACTTTGAGATATATCTTGCTTTTGTTCAGAGTATTACATGATTAGATTTCTTGAAAGTTACAAATACCTCATCAGAATTGTATTTCACGGCCGAGGATCACTACATAGATGAATGGCAAGGTTCATAGAGGCTTTGTCTCTTTTTTTCTTTTTATCTCCTTATGTAAGATGGTGCCTTCATATATAGCATATCTGCTGGAATGTCACACTGCAGTTATAAAGTGATACAGTAATGTTAATAGAGATATTAGAAATTAGAGATGAAGAAGAATGGTTAATGCATATTATCAGATTCATTCCTCTGATAGCACACATTTTTTTGTGTGGTGCATATGTAAGTCTTAATCAGCAATATAAAAATAAAAATGACTGAAAAGGACTCAGCACAAACAAAGGAATAATTTGTACTTTTTTTAAAAAAACAAGACTTCTAATTTTTTCATATGAAGAAAACACATTTTATTTAATCTACATTAATGCCACATTAAAATTTAAAGTAACTGTTTCTCCAATAATTTTATATTTGTTAAAAATATTTATATAAATTAGTTTTAAATCAGTACACCAAATACACTGTGATGGTATTCAGGGCACTAGCTCTGTCAAATTCTATTAAAACGATTCTTCACTTTATAATAATTTATGCTATACCTATTTCTCTCTCTTTGTACTATAGACTAGGGAACTTAGATGAAAATTGTGTCCATAGAAGTTTTTACAGTTTTAAGATTTTCAGTAGGATCTAATGTGCATTGACAGTGAAAGTAATTAAACCTCACAATTTCCATTGGACATATGCTTTATTATCCTCATTTTAGAAATGGAAAATGGAAGCACAGATAGACTCGTTTACTGAAGGTTGTCAAAGTTTGGGTTGTGACCCAGTACTGGGTTGCAGATCCGCAGGTGCTACGTCGTAGCACTGGTGCTACTGTGAAGTGGGGCCTGCTGCATCATGCTCCCAGAAAGGGGGCAGCTGCCCCGCACACCCCGAATGGCAGGTGCTGCTCATGTTAGAGGGACAGTTGCCCCTTGCTCCCTGGCTGGCCAGTGCTGCTCCCAGGAGGCAGGGTGGCTATCCCTCGTTCCCCAGCTGCCCTGCGCTGCTCCCAGAAAGGGGGCAGCCCATTCCCCCACACAGCCATAGTCACTGTTGAATTTTCTGGTGGTGGCCACTTTTTTTCAGTGGAGGGGTTGCTGCATGGCAGAGGGGTCTGGAGCTGGATCCTGAGGAAAAATGTTTAATGACCACTGTACTGAAGATGATGTAGCTAGTCATTAATGAGATACCAGATCGTAGAGCTAAATTACATAATCTGTGAAGTAATATGTGTCCAGTAAAAAGGTTTCACAGTTATCCTGGTTAAAACCACAGAAAACATTTCCTTAGCTTTTTCACCTAGATAGCAGTAGTCTGTTATGTGCAATCATTTGTAGTTTATTTCTTGAGATCTTTTTTAAGACAGCCAAGTACAAGTTCCATTCTAACACTAATCCAAGCTTCTGGAATATTGTTGACACACAGTGCATCATTACTCCAAATTTCATATGTAATTTAAAAAAAAAACCCAAACATTTATTTTCTTTCTGAGGAAAAAAGGCATATTCCCTTCATTATTATGGAAAATGTTAAAACGGCCGTGTGAAAATTTCTATCAAGGAACCCTACACTCTGTAAATCCCTATTACCACATTGTCCAAGTCCTAAGAGAGGGTCCAAGGTGATGAAAACTCCATGAAGTTTTCTTCATCAAGTTCCATGGAGATTATTTGGACTTGAAGCATGTTTGTCTTTCTCCCATAACCTGCGTATTCATAAATTAGCTAAACTGTAGGGTATCTACTGAAGGCTAGAGTTCATCTACATATGTGGAGGTTCTGTGTTTGCTTTTTTAAAAGGGATAGCCGTGTTAGTCTAGTCCAGTGAAAAAACAACAAGGAGTTGTGTGGCACTTTAAGACTAACAGATTTATTTTTTGCATGAGCTTTCGTGGGAGAAGATCCCACTTCCTCAGGTGCTTGCATTTAGTTTCATTCCTTTCTGTAAGTTCACCCATCTTCGAAGCATCTGAGGAAGTGGGATCTTCTCCCACGAAAGCTCATGCAAAAAATAAATCTGTTAGTCTTAAAGTGCCACACAACTCTGTGTTTGCTGTCTCTCCTTCATTGTCCTGCCAACACAGCCACTGGTCTTTGCCCTTGGAATCCCTTTTCCTAAATATCAGGTTTTATGTACTCTTTGAGGGATTGCTTATAGCATTCGTGATGGTGAATGATATACTTGTTCCCCCTCCTTGCCAGGTTTTCTGCTTATTTAGCCTTAGTGGAGGACTGTCCGTGTTTGGACAATGCCACACAAGTAGCCTTTTTCTCTGCCCTCCTGCTTCTATGCTTCCCTTGGAAAATCTGTCCAGGAATGTTCCTTGTGATGTATGGCTCCATCTGGCACAGTAGTAACTGAAATAGTGCATCATTACTTATAAATAAAAAGGGAAAAAACTACAGTTATCTCATGTATTTTTATAAATAGCAACTTTTTAAATGGTCACTTCTTTTACATTACAATGGACTGCAGGTGATTCAATCCAAGATGAAAGGATTTGCCCTGACAAATGGGAAACCAGCTGAAAAACTATTTCCTGCAACTTCCTCAGGTATAATGGATTTGATTGTTCTCCTTTGTCTAAGTGATGGCCAAAAAAAATACAAAAGACACTTTGCATAATTTAGTTTTGCATGAGAGACCTTCCTTTTCTTATGGGAAGCATATGAAGGAAAAAGTACAGAAAATAGCTTAGCTGTGTATCAAATTAGATGGGTACAGTGATATGCACACATTGTGAGACAGTTCATTAAAATACCTGTTAGCAGAACCCTGACAAGCGTGAAAGGAAAACTGTCCTGTCTTTTAGGGTGATCAATTGTAGTGTTGTTGTCATTCAGCCACAGAAGACACTGCCCTGTGTTGATCAGTCTCTATTCCTTTAGTGCATGCCAAGTTCTATCATTAGTCTGTCATTCATGTGAGTGAATTGCCAAAGTGGTAGCTGCTCTTCTTGCTTTGCAGTAGCTGTAAGAGACATGTGCTAATCCTAGAGGTCTAAGAAGATTTAAAAGAGAGAATTTTAATTCCTCATTCATGTTTAGTCTGTCCGGCTTCTATACCATAAAGGTCTGCAGAGAACTTCTGGGTTAACAATCCAGAACCTGGGATTTTTGCTGACTGCAGAATTGTCTTTTATCTTGTCTATACTGTGCTTACTCCCTTCATCCAGCCATCTTAGTCAATTTTGATACCCCATTTGTTTCCTTATTTCATGCCTAACTCTGTCATCTTCCAGAGACTAATCTAATTAATTTTCCAGGGACTTCTCCAACCCTCCTCCCCCGGGGTGAACGAGGCCCCACCTGGAAGGGAGGAGGTGATGCCATTGTTTTGCCATCCATCTGATTATGGACGAAGAAATATAAATAAATGCTTGCAAAGATTATGTAGTGTAATGCGCATGTAACCATAACACGACTGGCAGATCTCCACACCACAGTAGATAGTGCTGCATTACTATGAAATAAATAAGATTTGATGCCCTTGATATAAAGAACAGTAATATAATTTTGTAGGTATCATCTTAGCATGTTGAAGCAGTAAACCAATAAGAATTTCTAAATGATTTTTGACATATGGGTCTTATTCCTAAAGAAAAGAAATTATTGTTTCTCTGGTGCCATTCCAAAATTTTAGAGGAATCCACATGGTAGCATTATTCTGTTACAAATAAACACCAGAAACATGTAAGGGCTTTTTTTTTTTTTTTTAACTTAAAAAAACTGAATAACTAAATTCAGTTGGACCTTTGGTAAGGACTAGTGGTTAGATTTTTTTTTTTTTCTTAACTACTGGCTTCTATATCTGTGGAGCCAGCTGCTAATTTCTGATTAGAGGTGTATCACAGTGTGCACCACTTATTGCTGGACTTGTGCCTTCTGTTGATCATTTTGAGGATTAACTCAGTGCCGACAACGTCACTGTCCATGCTTTGCACACCATCACTCCATCTGTCTGCAGCTCCTCTTGCAGCCTTAGAAACCACAGCGTTCTCTTCATGGTTTGGCCCTTTGGCTGTGTCACTGTCCATGGTCCCCTCTTCTGGTGGAGGCTTAGATTCTCAATAGTTCTAGGCAGTCTTCCTACTCACTGCCTAGATGCCACTTGCCCAGTTGAAGTTCCCTTCTCCCCAGCCAGCCAGGGACTCTCAGCTCAGTTGTTTGGGCCTTCAGGGTCTCAGCTTCCATGGTTTTCAAACCATGGGTAAGGACCCAGTACTAGGTTACAGACCCACAGATACTGGGTTGTGGCGCCCCCTGCTGCTGCCAGTGAAAGACTGGAATGCATTGCTTAAAGATGCGATTGTGTTGCAGGGATATATATATATATATTTTTTTTTCAACTGGGTCCTGAGGGAGAGTGTTTGAAACCACTGCTGTAGAAGACTGATTTCTTTAGAAAATTTCCAGTGCCTTGTTACATGGACTGAGTGTTGCGAGAGAATTTCCCCCAAATTTCTATCACAAAAATAATTAGCATCAGTTTTCCCATGCCTTTTATTAAACCCTTACCTCCTGTAAATTTTCTTATGCCTTTTGTAAAGGGAATGGAGAGTGGTACAGTTTTTCCTGTTGTCTCTGCCCTGCACATACGGAACCCAATTGTGCCCTCTTTTCCTGTAAGATCATCAGAGCTACCAGTGATTAGGTTTCATGAGTGAAGTGGGCCAAGATTTAGCTCAATGTCCTTTCACAGAATAAATTATAATAAAATACTCTAATTTGTAGCAATCACAAGCTAGCAAATACTATATGGATTTTGCTTGTGCATGGCAGAGTGATGGTTGTGGGCTTTTTATTTTTTTAAACATTTTTATTAAAGGACACCATTTGGCACATGGGTATTTTTTTCTGCTACCAGGATTATTCCTTTATCAGGTATTAATTCTGATGGATTTTACTGTACATTCAGGACCCACAGAGAAGCTGCATGGTTAATTTATTCTTTTTAAAAATGGATTACTCCAATATCAGGTATCTAGTAGAAGTCAAAGTAAATGTATTTAGGAAGAAATATCCACCTTATAAGTAATGTTTTCTTCCCCAATACAATGAAGTCCACTTAAATGAATACCTGATATTAAAATAATCCTGTTAAAATAGAAGAAATATACTCTACACCAGTCTCACTGAATTCTAAAAAATCCTGGTTTATAAATACCTGATTAATGAATAATCCTGTTAAATGAATAAAATCCCAGTGTGCTAAAAAGAGAAACACACAGCAGTCGTGATCAGACTTGTTACAGTAAAATTGGAGATGAATAAATCTTCTCTGCAAATAATTTATGAGAAAACTGTGATGAAATGCCTCTTTGTTTGGCCTTTCTGAGAGGAATATATTCACTGAATACTTTCAAACAATAGATTAAAAGGGTTTATGAAAAACTACTGTGTCCCATCATAGTGGAGTTAATCTTTCATTTATATAAGAGAAGTAAGTTGACTCTGTGCATGTAAGTAAAACTGATAACACCTGAACACAGAATGTTTTCTGATTTCTATGATTCCTTCTGATTTTTTTGTTTAAAGCTTTTGAATGCTTGTTTTATATCATGTGAAAGAAAATCTATCAATTAAAAAATCCCTCCAAGAACATACAGCTCAAGTGAACTTTGACAATTAGATGAAATGTTTTTTCATTTGAATTTGAATGTAGTTCACATTACAAATCTAAAATGTACACATACCTGATGTCAAGTTCCAAAGGGGTAGCCATTGTTAGTCTATCTAGTCAGCAAAATAAGGAAGGAGTCCTGTGGCACTTAAAAACTAACAAATGTATTTATTGCATGAGCTTTTGTGGGAGTAGATCCCACTTTGGCATCTGACAAAGTGGGATTTTCTCCCATGTGAAAGCTCATGTGATAAGTAAACTTGTTAGTTTTTAAGTGCCACAGGACTCCATGCTAATTTTGGTGTACCTGATGATTATAGGTCACAGACTGTTTTGAAAATTTACATTCCCCCCATAAGGATTTTTTTCCTTGGAATGGTGTGCTTTTATTTTTTTCTCCTTGCAAAGCTGAAAGGGCCCTTTTTAGTCACATTTATATGATAAAGGTAAAATATATGAAACATTAACCTTTGTGAGGAGGAAAAAGCTGAAATACCATCATGTCAAACAGTTCATTAAAAACAGCTAAACAAAGTTTAAAGTTAGAAAATAAGAGCCCAATCCTGCAAACATCTGAACCTGTGAATAACATTACTCACATAAATAGTCCCACTGGATTCTTTGAGCAACTCAATTCATAAATTCCAAAGGGGTAGCTGTGTTAGTCTAGTGGGATTTTCTCCCATGAAAGCTCATGCAATAATAAATGTGTTAGTCTTTTAAAGTGTTTCCAGACTCCTTGTTTGTTTCAGTGCATAAAGTTTCTTGCATTGCCAAGTATTTTCAGGATTGGGCCTGAATACAAATACTATGCAGTGGTTAGTTTGAGTGTGGGCAGGCTGTCTTCAACTTTATTTATTCATTTTGGAGCTTGTTAACTGTGGAAATCGTTAGATCTTGTCAGGTTCAATAGCTCTGAGCTCTTACTGCTGCCAATGACTTTAGGCTTCAGAGCATAAAAGGTTAAGACTTCAGTTCTTTCCTCCTTTTGTTACCTAACCTCACTGGAATGACCATATTGTGCTGTCCTGAAGACCAGTTTTGAGATTTAAAATCTTAGTCTTTCACATATGTAAAGGTACTTAGCAGATACAGTCTGAATGACTGTGAAGTTGGATTTGCATAATCATGAAGAACTGTCATTTGATTTACTCGTAAAGGTATCCTCTTTAATAGTTTTCTTCTGGTACACAAGCACATGTGAAGAAGGAATATGTTTTTAACTATGCCGGGATGGTTGAACTATATATTCTTTGTGTTCATCTCAGGCAAGACTTTATATTTAGGGGTGTTAAATTCATATACTGTATATTTCCTTTCATCATGTGCAGTTTTAATATGTAAAGCATTTGAGAATATTTGTGTTTCTTTATTTTTGAAATCTTTCTATCTTTTTTTTAGATTTATAAACAACAAATTTCAGCTAATTGAAACGGTGAGAATATATAAAGTGAAATTACTGTAGAATAATTTCTTATTCTTGTTATAAATATTGAGCTGTGGAATAGATGACTTTCTCTGGTGTTGTGCTTTAAGAAATAAGGTGTACACAAATAGAATAAGAAAACAAGAAATGTGTACGTGTATATAGGTATAAAATAAAGTACCTTAGATGGCTACTGATGGCAGTCTGTACACTATTGTCTAAACTAAATGAAGGTCTGTGAAGGATCATGGGTATAGTCACAGGTCTATCAGTCTAGTCAGGGTTGGCCTTAGGAAAAATGGAATTCTGGCAAAATTTTATTCTGACATCTCTGTCCCCCACTGCCTCCCCATCCAGCCCTATTCCATTGCCTCTGGCCACCACTGGCTTCTTAGGCTTCCCCTCCCCACCACTGACTCCTGCCCAGCGCTGCCTTGCCATATCCTCCTACCTTCCCTCCAGGACCTGCTGCCTTCCCTTCCATTGCCTCAAGCTCCCTTCCATAGTCTCACATCCCAGACCCACCCTGCTCCTTGCCTGTTGACCCCAGTACCCCCTGACCATAGTGCCCTGTCGATTACCCAGGTTGCCCACCTGTAAAGATGGCTCTGAATCTAGGTTGATATTCAGTCTCTATCACTATTCTATCTGTTCCAAAGTGGTAGCTATGTTAGTCTAGTGCAGCAAAACAAGCAAGAAGTCTGGTGGCCCTTTTCAAGACTAACAAATTTATTTATCACAAGAGATTTCATGGGAGAGAATCTCACAATGGTACTGTAAGTTCCCCATCTTCAAGTGCCTGACAAAGTGGGATTCCCTCCCATGAAAGCTCATGTGAAAAATAAATTTGTTGATCTTGAAAAGTGCCACCAGACTCCTTGTTTATTTTATTGTATCTGGGCCTCACAAAATAGATTAGATCTTTTTAAAGGCTGGTAATTTCATTCTTGAGTATGAAGAATTATACTTCAGTCTGGTAGGCCATGAATGTGTGTCATGGTTGTTGTGTCTGATTCTGATAGGCAAAGGCATAGTCTTATTGTCATTTCTAGACATAAAAGGGGATTTTTCACAGTTCTGGCTGTTTGGGTAGGTAGGAACAACGAAGAGGCTAGAAGCCAGCAGCTGAAGTGCTCTGTCTAAATCAGGGGTCTTAAACACGTGGCCTGTGGGCCACATGGGGCCCCTAAAACTGTGTCCTGTGGCCTGCAAAAACACTGTTGTTACCAATATTTGCAGTATTGTTGAATGAAAAGGTTTCAGTGATATCGCCCTCGGGTTAACATGCTAGTCCTCATACGGCCCCGTACTAGTCCCCATGCGGCCCTCATGATGATTTGAGTTTGAGACCGCTGGTCTAAATGAACTGAGAGCACACTTCCTTACTATATAGGGTGATAAAGAATCTACAGTGACTCTTGTTAAATAGTTCCAATGGCTACTTAATCTTACTGTTAAAATGTGCACCATTTTTCCAGCCTAAATTTGTGAAGTTTCAACTTCCAGCGGTCCCTGGATTGTGTTTACCTTTGTCTGCTAGATTGAAAAGCTCATTATTAAATATTTGGACCCCAGGTAAATATGTATAGATTGTTATTAAGTCGCCCCTTAATCTTTGTGATTGAATGCATCCTTGAATTCACACACTACACACCATGTGATAATCCTTTGTACAAAATATTTCTTGCAAGGTGTCATTTGAAAATTAATAATTCACTGTCAGAAATATCTTGGATGAAATAAATGTAGCAGTGTTATATATAAGGATATGTATTGCCTCTAAATGATGATGGTAGCACATGTTCAAACCCACGTAGCTCTCAGTAGGCAAGAGTGGTTAAGCAGGTCTTAAACCAGGGGTTCCCAAAGTTTTTGTACATGGCAACCTCACAGCCTAATTGGTGCAGTCCCGTTGGCAGCTAAATTCCAAAACCGGTTCTTTTTTTACTGTACATGGCTTTCACTGCTCCCTGACCCCCTTCTCTACCCCCACCCCGTGCCATGGCTTTCACCGCTCCCTAACACCCTCTGCCTGCGCTGCCAGCTTTCACCACTCCCCCACCGTCTCCCTAACCTCCCTGCTCCACGCCCTCAATTTTTACTGCTCCCTGAGCCCCTTCCCAACCCCCACACCACCCTGATGCTGGCTTCCCCAGGCTGATGCCTGCACCCAGGCCACCCTCACCTGGCCACTCTAGAGGCCACGCCACTTGCTGGGGCTCCCATCCTGAGCATGCTCTGAGCATTCTCAGAATGAGAAGTTTCAAAACTCCCAGCCTGGTCTGGGGATGCTCCCTGCTGCACTGCCAGATTTTTTCTACTTCTGGTGCTCTGGCTTACTGACCTGGTTAAAATTTTGTATTTGCATACTTTTTTCAAGAAACTCTTTGCAGGCTGCAGAAAAGCCCTTTGTGGGATGCATGTGGTCCATGGGCCAGACTTTGGGCCCTCCGTCTTAAACTAAGGAACATGTGTTTGCCATTATGAAGCAATCTGGGGGGCTTCACAATGCTTTGCTGCTGTAGCTCTTATAAACAGCATTCATGTTATACCATGAGAATCTGTGGATAGCCACTGTCTTGGTCCACCAACTCTGACACCAGCAACCTGTTAGCAAACTTCGAACACTCTTTGGTTCCAACACCCTTATTTATTACTTGCAGGGTAATCCCGACAAACTTCTAGTCCTCAATTTTCCAAAAAAAACCCCTGTTTTGCACGGTCCAGCCCCCTCTGGGGCAGTCTAGATAAGGGGTGTCAAACATATGACCCATAGGCTGAATATGGCCTGCAAACCTATTCTATTTGGCCCACATCTGTGCTCCATGAGACTACAATCTCTCTCTGACAGAGATTGAGAGAATGTAGTCTCCCAGTATAGCAGAATGCAGTCTCGCATACCCAGGAATCCACAATGCCATGAGAGTGTAGGTGCTAATATTTTAAATTATGGTATATATGGCACACTTTAAGTACATTTAAGTTAAATCTGGCCCACCATGGCAAATGAGTTTGACGCCCCTGGTGTGATTTTAGATATATTAGGTCTGTTGCACTTCTAAGGGGTTCAACTTATAACCATCTGCCACTTAAAATGATGTTACCAAACGCTGAATTAGCTTAACTTATAACTATAAAGAGAGAAATTTTAAGTGACTATAAACATAAAGCATTGAAGTAAGAAATGGTTACAAGAAAAACAAACAAAAAATGCTTTCTAGATATTACAAACTAGACTTGATTTAAAATGAAGTTCCTATAATCACTGTTATGTTTCTAGCAGCACAACTGATCAAACTCTGAGGCCAGAAGCTTCTTCCAAAGTCCAAGGGTGTTTCTTTTGTCCTTATACACAAAGAGAGTGATGAATTGTGAGAGATCATAAGAACATAAAAATGTCCATTCTGGGTCAGACCAGCAGTCCATCTAACCTAATATCCTATCTTCCAAGTGTGGCCAATGCCAAGTGCTTCAGAGAAACTGAAAAGAACAGATTATCATCAAGGGATCCATTCTGTCAGCCATTCCCAGTCTCTGGCAAACAGCAATCTCTGTCCATCCCAGCTAAGTCCCACTGATGGACCTATCCTGCATTAATTTACCTAATTCTGTTTTGGACCTCATTATAGGTTTGGCTTTCACAACATCCTCTGGCAAGAGGTTCCACAGGTTGACTGCATTGTGTGAAGAAGTCCTTCCTTTTGTTTATTTTAAACCTGCTCCCTACTAATTTCATTTGGTGACCCCTAATTTTGTGTTTTCAAGATCACTTATGGTGTTTTTGCCCCTCACTTTTGATATGCATTTTCCTGAGGACTATCCCTCAATTCTTTGTAACTTTCAGGATGGGGTCTGGTCCCGAAAGAAGTTGTATGCTGTTTCTTTTCACTTCTCTTTTCTGAAATTGAGATCTTCCTCATCTCTTGGCTTTTCCTCTCTTGCTATCTGAGGATCTTGTCTGCAACTTGGATTACACCCTGGAATATCATAATGTTGTCTCTGTTAGACTAAATAGTTTGAGCTCCTTGAGTCTGTTCAGGCAAGGCATGTTTTCTAATCTCTTTAATCACTCTCATGGTTCTCCTCTGAACCCCCTCCAGTTTATTAACGTTGTTCTTGGATTGTGGCTACCAGAACTGGACACAGTATTTTAGCAAGGACTGTACCCAGTGCTAACTACACAGGTAAAATAATCTCTCTGCTCCTACTCAAGATTCGCTTGTTTCTCCATGCAAGGGTTGAATTTGTCCTTATTGCCATAGTATTGCATAGGGAGCTCATGTTCATCTGATTATCCATCATGATACCAAAATCCTTTTCAGAATCACTGCTTCCCTTGAAAGAGTTCTCCATCCTGTAAGAATAGCTATCAGAATGTTCATTAGCTACAGGCATCTCCATTCACATCTCAGAGGCAGGAAGACTGGGTTCCATAGTAAACCATATCAAATGCTGTGAGAAGCCCAGTAGTCTGAGTAAACCTGTATGACAAGAGGCGGCTTTTGGGGTAGGTGAAGCAGGGGCACACCTAGGGCCCCAAGCAGAAAGGGGCCCGATCGCCTGCTTTGCCTATCCCAAAAGCTGTGTCTGCCTCATTCACAGCTGGAGGAGCTGGCTCCTACAGCTGGGGCCAGCAGCAGTGAGCTGGATTGGCGGTGGGGGGGCCCGGGGCTGGGGCTGGAGCCAGTGGCAAAGGAGCTGGGTCTGTGATGGAGGAGCTGGGACTGCGGTGGGGGGAGGGGCGGCTGTGGGCCTGTATGGAGCACCCCACAGTGGGCCTTTGTCTAGGACCCCAATAGCCAAAGGCTTCCTCTTTGTATGACCCTTTTTTCCTAAAAAGAGAAGATTATCTGTTACTGCACTCTTTGTTTCATATCCTGACTGGAATCCTGATTAGAGGGTGTGATGATGTCTGGATAGTGAGTGACCATTTATAATATTATTGATATTAATATTGCAAAATGACAATTTATACAAGATGTGCCATGTCAGCTACAATTGGAAAGGTTGTAATTTGCTTTGTATAATAATATTGTTTACGTGTATGTATCAGTTTTGTATTATGAGTTCTAAAGAGATATGGCATATTTCTATTTCAGACTAGTGGTGTGTGCTGTATTATGATGGTGTGTGGTATTATGAAGCACTGTGTTTGGTATTATGAAACACTATTTGTGTCTGGTTGGTGATTTTAACTACAGTGTTAACCAGCAGTTTGAAAGAACGTGCTCTCCTTTTTGCAACCTTCTCTGATCTTGGCATTTTTCAGGAAGGCTACCTTAGGCACAGACAGGCCACAGAGAGATACAGGATGTTGGCAGTGTTGAAATGGAGGTTATCCTTGGCAAGTTTCTCAATTTACTTGCTCAGGAATGGGAGTTTTCATACAGATTTGAGTTGAATGGTATATTCCGAAGTATTAGCTGGACTACTGACATGCTCTATGACAGTGTGTCACAGCCAGTGTGCCACAGTACACAGATGTGCCCTCAGGCCTGAGCAGGTGTGCCATGAAATTTTTTGAAAAATTACCTGAAGTTCTGGATTAGCTTTTAAATATTCATGAGTTGATTTGGAGACTGTTGTGGTGTGCCACAAAATAATTAAAGGTATCAAGGTGTGCCACAGGAGAGAAGAGGTTGGGAACTGCTGCTGTAGGATAGGATGGTTGATTTCTGTCCATAATGAAGTTGACTATATCAATTGATAGGGATCCCTGATCCTTTCAGCTCACTTTCACAAGTCAAAGAGAGAAAGCATGGATCAGTCACAAATGGTGGTTCTTTTTTCTATAGTGTCTCTACTATTGTGGTGCAAATGGACGAAACACAGGCAGTAGAGATGTTGTGTTTAGTTGCAAGTGTAGACAGAGGCAAACCGTGTGTGAATTGTGACTGTTGTACAGAGAACCAAATAGTTTTCAGCACAAAACCTGTGAGACATCTGATGGAATAAGATGTGTAAGAAGCTGCCTGTAAACTAGGAATGAGACTGGTTTGTTTTGTATAAAACTACGACCAAACCATTTATTTCCTTGGAGTGGATTTGAGATTATCCCTGATTCTCAGTCATTGGTTATTGTCGTTTGTTTTTAAAAATGATATTACACTTGTGAGATGCAATTGATATTTCTTATATTATCTTCTGCATTATTGTAAATGTGAACTCCTATAAAATAGCTGATAGTCTGCATATTATAAAAACCATAACCTAAATGTCTGGGAAATGATGAGCTATATTGATTTACTAGCACATCTAGTAACTAAGGATGGACTTTTCAAAGAAGTTTAAAGAAATTCAGTTGGGCATCTAACTCCCTTAGGCTCCTTTTGAAAATCCTAACCATGCTCTTTCATTTGACCTAGTAAACCTTAATAATCTTGCGTTATGTAAAAATTCTCCTTATACTGACGCCCTTAGTACTTAATAGAAGAATTAAAGGACTGTTAATTATAAAGTGCATATCCTAGCAAAAACACATTTACACTATTAGGATTAATTAGGAAATACATATGCAAGTATGCTTTAATGACCACAATCAATTAGTTGGGACAACACAACGCTTAAAAATAGTGAATGGCTGGCTCTTACAAACAAAGTTAATTGTTTAAATATCAAATGCACTATTACATGCAAGTAGAAAGTTATAAGAAAATATATTACTTACTGCATATCTTGCAAATCAGTTTCAAGCAAAGAGACCCAGGCATAAATATTTTTTTTTTGTAGTCTTGGTAAATTCTTTTCTTTGTTTTTGGAAGGTTTTACTGTGACTTTCATCTTGCTTATTTTCATGTGATCTGCCCCCCCCCCCAAAATCATTGTTTATAGCATTTCTGTGTTTTCTAATAAAATCGCTAATTTTCACTGATAGGTGAAACATGTTTACTGACAGTAGTGGTTTGTGCTAGCAAGCCATTATCAAATGATGGACACACCAGATGTGTTTCTGAGTATAGATTCGACTACTGACTGAAGCTATGGGCTGCCTTTAGTAAAATGAAGCCAGGCTGCTGACAGGCAGGATGGTAATCCTCAGGTTATAGGGGACTACCATCATCTGCCATGAGAGCTGGATGACTTCGTTACTATTGGGAACAAAGGGAGATTGTGGCTACTTTTTATCAGAGTGCCCCAGTCTAACTGTGAGCAGTGGGAAATGACGGACATTTTTAGAGGTGTTCATGGAATTCTCTGGAGAAAGCATTCCTTCAGACTCCCCTGAAAAAAATACTTCCTTAGGAAGAATAATGTCAAAAAATCAATTACTCCTAAATATCACTTGTCACATACTGCCCATTGCTAAAGATCTACTCAATGGAGAGGAAAAGAGGGGGAAGTTGGATGTTTGATGTGCAGGGTGACTTGGGAATACAAGCCTGGGGTAAACCAAGTATGTAACAGCCTGCTCCCCAGATCTGATCTGGTGTGCCACTGTGATCTCCTCCAGTTCCCACTCCTGAACCCCAATTCACCCCACTTTACCAGGTGACCACTCACTCCTGTGTCAGACCTTTCCAGCCTCTCATGTGTAATTGGTCCCAAACAGTGGGTATATGCCCTCTGGCTGCTTGAAGGATGGTCCCCAAATAAGCAGCCCTGGACCCACATACCTCACCAGGAACACTGTCTTCAAGGGATTGAGACCCACTCCCAGTCACCATACACTTGTGTCCATCCATTTAACAAAGAAATAGATCATGCTCACCCTTCACTCACACCCTCTGCTACTAGTTTATGGATCAGATTACAAATTTAAGTGAGAAAATGGCCAGTCAAGGTGGAATCATAGTATAAAGGAGTCAGGAGTGACCACAAGGAAATAAAAGGTAAAACACGCAAAGGGCTATACCAAAGGGGGTGCGGGTCCAGGGCCAATTGGTCTGTGAGAGGCCTCCCACCACCTCCCATATTGGGGGGGGTAGGGCCGGCCATTCCAGGGACTGGGCCCAGCGCTCCGACCCCTCCCCTGAGCCAGCCACTCCATCCCTGGTGGTGGGGTGGGCCAGCCCATGGGCTAGGCTCTGCTCTCCTGCTCTGACTCTGGGCCGGCCCTCCTCATCCCTAGAGCAGAACTGGACTAAAGGAAGGGCAGGAGAGCAGATTCCGGCCTCTGGGCCAGCCTGTCACATCCCTAGGCCAGCTGTTCCACCCTGGGGTGGGGAGAGCCAGTCCAGAGCAGAGGCTGGGTTCTGAGCAGCCCCCAGCCCCACTGCCTTCAGTGTGGACCTGAAGGCAGCAGGGCAGGAGCGGGGGGCAGTGGTGCAGTCCCCACACTATGCTGGTCTCAGCAGGACAGCATGGGGCCCACAGAATCACGGGGCCAGGGAAATCGCCCCTCTTGCGACCACCTCTCCAAGACGGCCTGAACGCACACACTAATCTAATATCCCTACCTAAACTGACCTCAGTCCATGTTTATGCTCAAGATGTTTTGGCTGTCAGATGTCTGTATAACCAGTCTCTTCTTGAGATCAGGCGGGGCCCAGATCTTGCTTGAAGTTGTTTCAAGATGGAGATTCCCAGGCAAAAGCCCCAAATGGCTCCATGTGTTTTTCTGGGCAGAGGTAATCTTTTTCCCATCTGAGCCACGGACCTCAATTAGCATAGTCTTTGTTGCCTCCTCCAGATAATTGCTTACTTGCAGTTTTGGTTGTTTACATTTTGCTGGATGAGAGTTCTCTCTTTCACCCACCCCGCTGACCCATGGAAAACATGTTACGTGTTTGTGCGCATGCATGATGCTACAAGAAACATAGTGCCATAATAATCATGTAGAATACGTTATCAGCATTCATGAAGGCACCTTGCATGGTCTACTTGGCATAAAATCCTACAATCACAGTGCATATGTGAACAGAAAAATCATAGATACCATAACCGAGGGTGTACAGATGTGCATCTCGTAACAAGCTGTATATATTCAGGAAACCGTGAGGGATGAATGAGACTGAGTTGTGTATGTAAAAAAAATGTGGTGGATAGGAAACTGGGTGGGTCATGTATAAAGGGGGAATGTGGAAGGTAGGAGTGGGTAGAAACTGGCCATTACATGGTTTCTTTGTGTTGTTGCAGTGTGAGGTAAAGCAGCCAAAGAAAAATAGTAAATCTGACGCTAGAGGTTAAATTAAAGAAGAGAGAAAACAAGGTTTATGCTACATACCATGAAATGATTAGAAATATCACACGGTAACTTTCTCTTTGGTTTCTTATTCATGTTCATGTAATACAATTAGAACAAAAACAAAATCAAAGCAATATAACCCACACCAAGGAAATTCCCAGATAAAATGTATGTTAAATTGGAGTTAATTTGTAGTTAAGGTTGAATACATATCAGTACTAATTTATGAGTAAAGGCATTACAGGGATGATTTTACTAATCTCAGAAGCAAACACTGGAAACCCAGAATAATGAGAGTTTAGTCCAAATTTAAAAGATGCAGATATTTTAAAGTATGCAAATACACATTTATGATACTTGAATAACCTTCAAAGTTAATGGTCTTGGAGTGTCATCATGAGGGCAGAGAAATGGGGAAAAAAATCTGTCTTCATCTAAGCTAGGACCATAAACATGATTTTGCACCTATTGCATAGCATCTCTATGACTTTGAATATGCTGTAATCTGAAAACTGCCTAGTTTTTAATTTTTATAAAATGTACAGAACTGCATTTAAGAGACAGAATTTCCATTCTCCTTCGAGCACTGCTCACATCATTCAGTTACAGGTGTCTATGTGCCACAGTGCATGGTAGCTCGGAAAGTTTTCAGCTTTAGCCTGTCAGCTCAGGGCATGCAGCCAACGCCCCCTCTACGCCATGACTGCAGCTTTATAGGTGACTGTGACCCTGACCCTCCCAGTTCCTTTTTCTGCCCTCAGTGATGGTTTTGAATCAGTCAAGAAACTTGCATAAGCAAGTGCCTGTCTTCTACTGCGAAATTCAAGATGCCTGGTTTCAAAACATGCCTAGGATGCTACAAAGTTTTCCTGCTTGACGATCTGCATGATAAATGTCTCACATGCTTCGGCGAGTCCCATCTCACCAACAGCTGCCTCCTCTGCCAGTCCTTCAAAAGGAGGATTTGCAAGGACAGAGAGCTGTGCCTCCAATCCCTGGCTGGGAGCAGTGTGCAAGCTTCTGATGCCACCTGAGACCTGAGTGCTCTGCCAGCTCACCCATTGGCCTGGGGGCCAGAACCCCAGGACCAATCTCTGGTGCTGACCCTAAAGTCTCGGTCAACGCCCCCATTGGTATCATCGAGGTGCCGAACGCTTTGGACACCGAACCAACCCGGTGCTGAACACAAAGCGGCACTGACAACGCCACAGATCTCCACATCAGTGCGGCTGCATTCTCCAGTCCGGGTACCGGCACCTCAGAAGAAAACCAGCTCGATGCTGACCATGGCACCGGGAGTCCAGTCAGTGCAAAAGCAGCACTGCCCACCAAACTGGTACCACCTAGCCCGTCGCTGGCACCACAACCCAGAACGGGGGACTGCTTTCCAACCAACCCAGTGCCGTCCAGTCCACCTCTGGTACCACATTCTGCTGAGGACTGCTCCCCGGCCTCCTCCCCACATTCCTCCCAAGACATGTCAGTGCTGTGGTCCCAGGCCTCAGGGGCCCCTTCCCACAGATCGGCGTCAACTTCACCTCCAGCCTTGGTACGCTCTTCTCCACTCAAGATGGTAATAAAGGTAGGAGAACATTTAGGGAAACGGCACCGTAAGTGCGCTCTCTCTCCCACACCTTGATGCAAGAACAAACCGTCAAGCTCGCCTAACTGCAACCTAGTCGCGTCCGTTCCCCTCTGCGCCACTTGGAGTCCAGAGTGTCTTTCAATGACTGGTCACACGATTGGCTGGACATGGTAGCCGACAATAGTCTGGTCTCATGGCACCACTCCTCCCGGTCCCCCTTGCAGACCATGGACTCAGTTCTCAGATGATGAACCCAATCCCAACTCCACACTTCGCAGTAGATCACAGGCCCATTCTACCTCTTCGCCTGATGAGAGACCGATTGACTATACCGAGGACCCTCGTACCCACCAGGAGTTGCTACGCCACATGGCAGCAAACTTGAACCTGGAGCTCAGGGTCATCCAGGAGGAGACGAACCCCCTCTTCAGCATCCCCCGGAGGGCCCCACCTGCTAAGGTGTCTGTACTGCTCCACGAAGGGGTATACAGCATCGTCAAGGCCCGCTGGCAAACCACATCCTCGATCCCACCGGTATCCAGGGTCACGGACCATAAGTACAATGTCTCTCAAGACAAGTTCTCCTTTCTGTTCCAGCACCCCACTCCGGGGTCGCTGGTCGTTGATGTCGTGAACCAGAAAGAGAGGAAGGTCAACCAGGGTCCACCCCTAAAAATAAGGTGAGGAAACTTGACCTGCTTGACAGGATGGTTTACTCCACAGCAGCTCTTCAGCTGTGCATAGCAAACCACTTGGCCCTTATGACGAGGTATATCTTTAACCTCTGGAACACCATGCAGGGCTTCCGTGCCATTAACCCGAAGGATCGCCTTAGAGACTTCGACATGATGCTTGAAGAAGGGAAAATGGCATCCAGAGATGCTCTTATGGCCATCCGGGATGCTGTGGACACAGCCACCCATAAGATGGCATCAACTGTAGTAATGCGTCACTCAGCCTGGCTACAGGGCTTGGGCCTACCGTAGCAGATGCAGCTTACTATTCAGGACCTCCCGTTCAAAGGCCCTGACCTCTTCGCCGATGCAAAATCACAGATGCAAAGTTCCATGGCATGAAAGATTCAACAGCCACACTCCAGTCACTGGGGATTTACACCCTGCAACCTAGCAGACTCTCTAAAACCCTGTCAACTCCTCCAACAATAACTTCGGTAGTTAAAACAACAGATTCAACTGCAGAGTACGTTCCCGAGGTCCCTCACCTTTCCACAGTGCCACCTTGGGGATATGGACAAGGACAAGGTCCATTCGGGAAAGAGTGAGAAGTCCCATGTTCCCCAGTCGGGTAGGTGTGGGCAGGCCCCCAAATGTTTGTTGAGGAAGAAACAGTGTTTTTGACAGTTACTACACAGCCAGCAAACCCACAACTCAACCAGTCCCCAGCTGCTTACACCGCTTCACACACCACTGGGCCAGCATCACATCTGACCAGTGGGTCCTCGAGATGGTTGCGGAGGGGTATTGTATCCATTTTCTTTCGATTTCTCGGGACAGAAAATGGCCCTCTTGTTCAACCCTCGGAAACCAGGAACTGTCCTCCCTTCTTGAGATCGAATGCCAGAAACTCCTCTCCCTTGGAGCCATAGAAAAGGTTCCTAAATGGGAGTGGGGAAAAGGGTTTTTCTCCCGATACTTCCTGGTCCCAAAGTCCAATGGGGACCTTCGACCCATTCTAGATCTCAGAGCCTTAAACAAACACATAAGGACAATAACGTTCTGCATGGTTTCCCTATCACAGATTCTCCTGTCTCTGTCTCCCAGGGATTGGTTCGTGGACCTCGATCTGAAAGATGCTTACTTTCACATAGCCATAAGGCCCTGCCACAGGCGGTTCCTAAGGTTTGTGGTGGCAAATGACCACTTTCAGTTCACCTCTCTCCCTTTCGGGCTCTCCCTAGCCCCCAGGGTGTTCACAAAGTGCATGGCACTGGTAGCGGCATACTTGCGCAGATGGGGCGTAAGAATTTATCCCTGTCTAGATGACTGGTTAATAGTTGGGTAGTTGAGCTCCGAGGTAGAGCTCCACGTCAGAGCAGTAGTGAGGCTCTGCAACTATCTGGGTCTCCACATAAACCAAGGGAAGTCAAAGCTCCACCTGGCCCAAAACATAGAGTTCATAGGGGCACTTCTAGATGCCTGCAAGGGGTTAGCATTCCTACCCCGCTCCAGTTTTCAGTCCATTTGCACCATCATTAAGGAGTTGCAAACATCCGCCATGGCTATGGCCTGCTGGTGCCTGCAGCTCCTCGGCCACGTGGCAGCCTCCATTTCAGTGATCCAGACAACATGCCTGAGGATGAGGCCTTTCCAGATCTGGCTTTCCATGGTGTTTCACATATGGAGAGACTCCCTGAATAAGGTACTGTCTGTCCCCCAGGATACTCTGGGGATGCTTCAGGTTTGGAGGGATCCCCATTTTGCCATGGGGGGCATTCCCTTCAAAGACCTCAGGCCCTCAGTGACCTTAATAACGGATGCCTTGAACACAGGGTGGGGGGCTCACTTCTTGGGGGGCCTCTCCACTCAGGGGCTCTGGTCCCACATGGACGGTCCTCTCCACATAAACATGAAGGAACTGAGGGCCATCAGGCTAGCCTGCTTGACCTTCCTAGACAAGATACGGGATAGGTCAGTCCAGATCCTCACAGACAATACAAAAGCTGTGTTCTACATGAATCGTCAAGGGGGGGGTCCGCTCCATGCCACTTCACGAGGAGGTGTACAAAGTCTGGCACTTGGCCATATGACACAACTTCATCCCAGTGGCCTCCCACTTACCGGGGTGGGCAACGGGCTAGCAGACTCACTAAGCAGAAAATTGCTAGCGAACCACGAGTGGTCCCTCCACGACACGGTGTTCTCCCTCCTGGTAGACAAGTGGGGTCTCCCCCCGATAGACTTGTTTGCAACGTGACAGAATGGCAAGTGCCCCCAGTTCTGCTCCCTCAGTGGCCAGGAGGAGAGGTCTCTCACCAACACCTTCCTCATCAACTGGTCGGGGCCCCTGATGTATGCCTTCCTGCCGGTTCCCCTGATACGGAGAGTTCTTTTGAAAATCGACAAGGACGGAGCAAACATAATAATAGCTCCGGACTGGCCCAGACAGCACTGGTTCCCACTCCTACAAGACATGTCCATAGAGATCCCACTCCGCCTCCCACGGTGGGTGGACCTCCTGACACAGGACTTGTGGCGCCTGTGGCACCCAGATCTGGGTTGCCTACATCTGAAGGGCTGGGTGCTCTCTGGCTCAGTGAGCAGGAGAAGCTCTGCTCAGACAGAGTTAAGAAGGTCCTAGTTGGTAGCAGAAGACCATCCGTCAGGTCCACGTGCACAGCCAAATGGAAGTGATTCTCCATCTGGGGTCGGAACAAAGGTGCAGATCCTATATCAGCCCTGATTCACCTGATCCTCAACTATCTACTAGACCTCAGGGAAGGAGGCCTCTCTCCTTCCTCATTGAGAGTCCATTTGGCAGCAATTTCAGCTCTCCACAAGAGCGTGGATGGGCAATAGGTTTTCTCTCACCCCACCTCCATCAGATTCCTAAAAGGGGTGGAGAGACTCTTTCCCCAGCCTTGTAAGCCCACCCCATCTTGGGACCTGAATATTGTCCTCCAGGCAATGACAGAGCCGTCCCATGAACCTTTGGACTCAGCCACCCTCCTGGTCCTGTGCTGGAAGGTGGCCTTCGTAGTAGCAATCACCTATGCTAGAAGGGTTTTGGAGTTGAAATCCCTCTCCTTGGAACCCCCATATACGAGGTTCTATCTGGATAAGGTGGTTCTACGTCACCACCCATTCTTCCTCCCTAAGGTGGCCACCCCTTCCACCTTAACCAGGAAATTTGCTTGCCAGTTTTTTATCCAGACTCCCAAGTTGTGGAGAACCAGACGAGCTGGCATACACTGGACGTGAGGAGAGCGCTTCTAACTTACATCAAGTGCACCCGGCCATTCCGCAAGACCCCCCAACTGTTTGTGGCAGCCGCCGAATGTAAGAGAGGTTTACCAGTATTGTCTCAGTGCATCTCTAAATGGATTGTGAACTGCATTAAGGACTGCTACGGAAGGTCGAAAGTGCCCCTTCCTGGAACTGTCAGAGCCCACTCTACTAGGGCCCAAGAATCCTCAATGGCATTCCTTGCCAAGGTCCCAATCCAAGAGATCTGCAGGGCTGTTATGTCGTCGTTGATTTATACCTTTGTGGTGCACTATGCCATTGCCCAGCAGGCTAGAGATGCTTCTGCTCTGGGCAGAGCTGTACTCAGTGTGGGTAGACTGTAACTCCTCCCACCGTCCATGAGTACAGCTAGCAGTCACCTGTAACTGAATGATGTGAGCAGCACTCATAGAATCATAGGGTTGAAAGGGACCTCATAGGTCATCTAGTCCAACCCCCTGCCAGAGGCAGGACCACTCCCACTAAACCATCCCAGTCATGGTTTTGTCTAGCCGGGCCTTAAACACCTCCAAAGATGGAGATTTCACCACCTCCCTCGGCAGCTCGTTCCAAGGCTTCACCACTCTCCTAGTAAAAAAAAAGTTTTTTCTAATATCCAGGCTCGACCTCCCCAACCGCAACTTGAGACCATAATTCCTCGTTCTGTCCGCTGTTATTACCAAAAATAGTTGAGCTCCATCTTCCCTGGAGCATCCCTTCAAGTAGTTGAAGGTTGCTATCAAATCCCCCCTCAATCTTCTCTTCTGCAGACTAAATAAGCCTAATGCTTTCAGTCTTTCCTCATAGGGCTTGTGCTCCAGCCCTTTAATCATTTTGATTGCCCTCCTCTGAACTCTCTCTAGCATGTCCCTGTCCTTTTTGTAGCGGGGAGCCCAAAACTGAACACAGTATTCTAGATGTGGCCTCACCAGTGCAGAATAGAGGGGAATGATCACATCCCTTGATCTGCTGGTAATACTTCTTTTGATGCAGCCCAGTATGCCATTGGCCTTTTTGACAGCAAGAGCACACTGCTGACTCATATCTAGCTTCCCATCCACCATGACCCCCAGGTCCTTTTCTATAGTGCTGCTACTTAGCTGAATGTTCCCCAGCCTATAGTAGTGCATGGGGTTTTTTCGTCCCACGTGCAAAATTTTATACTTGTCCTTACTGAACCTCATAAGATTTCTATTGGCCCACTGTTCCAATTTATCTAGGTCTCCCTGAATCCTGTCCTTGCCCTCCAACGTGTCTACTGGTCCCCCCAGCTTGGTGTCATCTGCAGACTTACTGAGAATGCAGTCTATTCCGTCTTCGAGATCATTGATGAAAATGTTGAACAGAACTGGCCCCAGGACCGACCCCTGGGGCACACCACTCGTGACTGGTTGCCAGCTAGACATGGAACCATTGATTCCTACACGCTGAAACCGTTGATCTAGCCAGTTTTCTATCCACCGTATAGTCCACCTATCTAACCCGTGTGCCCTGACCTGACAGGCTAAGGCTGAAGACTCTCCGAGCTACTGTGCGCTGCGGCACGTAGACACTTGTAACTGAATGTATGTGAGGAGCCCATCTCAAAGAAGGACAGTTACTGGCAAGTAACCCACCATTTTGCTGTTTCCTGTCTATCTTTCATTCTTTACCCTGGGATAGCTGCTTTTTCTTTGTCACCCAAATGGTTCCATCCAATGCTGAAGGAGAGACTTTAGTGTTGGGAATGACTGAGGAAATACTTCTGAAGACAGTTATGTATTTTAATAATTCAAGAGAATGAATTAGCACTCTTAAAATAGGGTGTAATGTACTGAATATTTCAATTCACATTATTAAACCATATTTCATAGAATTTGAATGTTATATTTCAGATATACAGTTAAATAGTAAAATTTTGTATGTGTATGTTGTACGTTGTAATTTAGTTCTGCTACTGTTAAATTCCAAGCAGGAATTGTATTGCATTCATTTTACTCCCTGGAATTCTTATCAGCAAATTAGAGCACTTTTGTTGTTGATGTTGTTTTCTAAGATTTTTTTTTAGTTTTGTTTTTTGTTTGTCTGTTTTGAGTTTTTCCCCCATCTTATGACCATTAGTATAAAAGAACAACAGTAAAGTATTTTACTGTCAGCTGCAAAGGTCTGAAACAGACCTGCTGTGGTGGGCTCAGGACTGGTGGTTGCTGAGTATGTCACTGAGAAGTTGACTTTTCATCTGGGAGGTGGGAGAATTGTGCTGGCACTAGCTGACTTATATTAGCTGAGGAACTCTTCTTCCTGCTCTTTCAGCTGGAGGTAAGGTGCTAAGATGACAGTAGCTATTAGGGAGGGATTGAAACACCTCTTCAGAAAGCCAGTTAAATCTGGTAATTGGGTGTCATTCCTGGTATAGAGATCTAGGGGTAAGTATGTTGAACATGAATACTAGTCCATGTTTACATGGGTGTTAGGAGAAATTAACTTTTTTTTTTTCAGAGGGAAAATCAGGATAGAGGGGATGGCAGGTAAAAAGATTTGAAGAAGCACTCATGTATAACTGTACTGATCAACTGAACAAAGAACTATTAACTGATCAACTGAAGTAGGGCCATTAACCCTCTGTTGCCAGGACCTACATGTATCAAATAATATGGAATGCTTACAACCAAAAGAGATGGTCTCCGGAATTTTATAGCTGACACAACACAAGATAAATGAAAAAACTGTATATAAATACTTCTGTGAAGCAAAGTTTAGTAAACAGAAATAAAATGAAATTCAATGTCATGAGTGAAGTGATTCTAAAACTGAAATAACAGTCTGACTCTAGTGTTAGAACCGAGACACATTTCTTTGATATATTTCACTTCTGTCACTGCTGTGTGTCTTTTTAACAAATATCAGCTACTATTTATACACATACAATTTCTGGTCAGATTAGGGTGGAAGGTTGTGGTACCCACATGTATAAAATAGTATAATAATGTTCTGTTCTTTTTTGGAACAAATTTGTTACACAAAATGTCAGATGAGTCATTTTGTTCATGTCAGATATTTGAAAGTAATGGAAAGATGCCAAAGTGAAAGCCCAGTAATTCATGCATTGGTGTAATGGAGCAAATGAAATGCAAAGCTCTTGTACAGGTCCAATTTCAGCACCAAATGCTTACCTGTCAGTCAACAAAATTGTCCCTGAATAAAAATGAACCCATCTGAGAGGGAAAGGATTTTAATATACATCAAATTCTTTGAATCTCCTGCCAGGTAGAAGAAGGTCTAAGAAAACTAGGAATGTTGAAGAGGAAATCTTAGAGTAGCCTTAGAGCAAGCTGGAAATCGCACATGTATTGCTGACTCTGAAAGGTTTTGTTTGTCCTTCCTTTTTGGTATTCCACCTTTTTCTTAATGTCTTATCTACAGAGATAGTCAGGTCATTTCCCCATGGACTATGATAGACTTGGCCAATCAGTGATTTGAAGGGAAAGTTTTGGACAGGTAACTTATTGACTTCTGGTTGCAGCTATGGTTGCATTTGTGGAAGAGCTGATTAAAAGTGTAAATCATGAAATGCCAAAATCAGAAATACCTTTCCAGATAGTATTATAATGGATCAAAGTGACTGTAAGCTCCCTGAAGAACCATTCATTTAGATCATTGGGAGAACATCTTAGAGTAATGCAGCTGCTTTATTGCAAGGTTTAAAAGCAAATATTAAATGTAAGAATATGATGTTTAGCATATTCTGCAGCTGATGTGCTTCAAAATTCATATTGCCGTAGTACCATAGCCTTCCATTTTATTAAGCTGTCATGTGTTCCATGTTTCAAATGTCTGTTTCACATTTCTATGTAGTAAGACTGTGAGAGGCTTACAGGAGCCTGCACAGTTATTGAAAACCTGTAATGACTAGTTCTTCTAAATGTTAATGCATTGAGAATGAACTAGCAATCACGGCAAAAAAAAAATGTGCAATATTAGAAATGCTTATAATTAAATCAAGCCAAGTCGCATATACTAAGGGCTACTCTAATGCTTGAAAAATTATGACTCTGGAGAAAATTTACATTAAACCCTCTTAACTGATGCATGTAAAACAAAGAAAAACCATGGTCACAGCACTGAATTTATTTTAATCCTCTGGTTCAAGTGGGTATTCCTTGTACTTGTGAGTCTAGAAATAATCATACTTGTATCAATCTATATTGCATGACTTTTGTAAGCTGTGAAAATAGTGTTTTTCACTAAATTGTCACTTATTATTGTTCATTTAAGGCCACTAACATAGAAAAATGTTTCAGCTACAATGAAGAATAGGGACAATTTGATGTTTTCTTTTGATGCTGTTTGTTGATATCTAGACCACTGCAGCTTGATTGCCTAACATTAAACCTATAATAACAGTGCAATCATAGCAGTATCATCATGAATGTTGTTACAATAGAAACAACATTTACACGGCTTCAGAATGGTAATTATCAAACTTTTTGTCATGAAGCGCTTATTTGCTAGCATTGATCTGCCCCGGTCAGTTGTTAGCTCTTCTCATCTGAGGTGTATTGATTGTATAATCAGTAGATAGAGGCTGCGGGCAGATGAAATTCAGTGTTGTTGGGAAAATTATTGGCTGCTTGCCTGTTGACCTGGACCCTGCTGGTTGTACCTTAGACATTGGTGGGATTATTACTCATTTCAGTGACCCTACTTTGACAGAAAACGCTGTATCATTATAAAAGATAAATGCCATCCTGGTCTGCTGTAGATGTGGTTGAATGAATACACAAGAGTCAGTCTGCGGTTTCCCTGATCTTGTGCATAAAAGTGTATTTAAAACAAGTTCTAAAAACCGTAAAGATTCTGACTTTCTATTTATGTATATAGTTATGGATATGTATATCTGATATAGGGATATAAATACATTTCTAAGTATACCTTCAGAAATATTTTTTATTCTAATTCCTGCATATTGTTAAAAATGTGTATATATATAACTGATGTGAATTAAGGAATGTGAGAACTGTATGTTTACCAGGGTGATCAAGCTAAGGCCAAGATCTAACTACAGACTGTTCTTCGACACCACAATTCCTATACTAGTATGAATAATTTCTTGAACCTTTTCCTTTGATTTGTTTTTCTTTAATATTTTCTCTCTTTTTACCCTACTTAGCTCAGTGCATCTGAATAGTGTTATGTCTGAACAGTAGAATCAAGATATTTTAAATTTACCATAGGAAAACTGATTTTGATAGAGCAGTAAAAATGCAATAAAGCAATAGTGTGCAGATAGGGGGAAAGAGAGACTTTAACTAATCATTCATTAAATGCAAAAATATTTAAAACTGATGTCCTTCACATGTTCATAGTGGAATTTTACTATGCAGAAATAGTGGACAAGATTATTAGTAGAAACATCACATAAGAAGGGAGACTTGAACACTAAAATGATTGACCTTAAAGGTAAGCCTTTTCACTCAAAGAAGAAGGAGGGTGGCTGGGGATTCATGGATAGTTCTACATCCCTGAATGGAACCAACTGTGTCTTGTTTAGCTGAGGCATTGTACTTTCTGGCAGTGGCTGGTCCATTGTATTGTAAAGGTCAGTCATTACCTGCACATTGTATTTAAACCACCTGCTCACAGCAAGTAGTCTTATCAGGATGACCAGCAGCTTCACAATACTAATGGCTCTGCATTCTGCTGAAGCTATGATAATAATACTGAGCACTTACATAGCAATTTACATCTTGAAAGTGCTGTACAAACATCAGCTAATTAATGATGTGTGGAACATTTTACAAATAGTACTGTATGGCCTTCTGAATATACAATGTATGACCTTAACTTAATTGTTTGAAACAATGGACCTACCTTGAAAACGCACAGAATGCAATTGTATACTGTGAGTGCACAAATGATATAGTGTAACTTACACTCTACAATGAAATTAAAATTGCTAGAAGAAATAGCTCACCTATGAAAGAGACTTTTCACATCAGTGTTGTTTTTAACTTGATTAAATATTTGACCTTACAAAAACCCTAAAAAGTAGCATCAAAGACATTCCACAGCTAACAATCCTTGCTCTGTACAGCAATGTATCCATATTTTATATGAGAAATGAATGAGGCAAGAAAGCAAAACATAGGAGAAAAACAAAGCATTTTAGAACAATAGTGGATAGAAAAAATGAAGCTTTGTTCTTGCTCTGTCTGACAAATTTTTTTCAGAAATACTTATCAAATTATTGTAACATACAATATAAGAGGAAAAAGAAAACTGTAATACAGATGTCACCCACATATCCAAGGCTATTCTTTTGCTATTCTGTGTAATTTGTTGAAATGTTTTCTGGGCAACATTATCTTCAAAAGATGAAGGTCTCTTCAAGCAGATAAGTGTTTATAGTACAATGCAGGAGCTGTTATACACACCAGAGTTACCAAGAAAAACAATGAAGTTTATATTTCCAAGTGAAGAATTTGTAAGATGCAAAAAGGGTCTGGGCTGATGTATCCTCTTCTCCAGAGATTTTGATAGCCAAAAGTGGAGTCCACAAGACCATCCTGGATGGCGTGCAGGGCCATAACTATGGCAGGGCAAGCGAGGCTTTGACAGGGGTGCACCGGAGCAGCTCCATTGAGCTGTTCTTTAAAGGATGCATTCCTCGCCACTCACTCCAGCTGCCGGCCATTGTAAGGGGTGCGTTCTGATCAGAACGCACCCTGGGCACCAAATTCTTTAGTTATGGCTCTGGTGGTGTGTTATTTTTTAGAGCAGTGGTTCTCAACCTTTTGTGGGTTGTAACACAGTGGGCGGCATGCGTGACCCTACAAGACGCAACAGCCCACCCCCAAGGCCGAATCCAGCCTCTGCCAGCTCCCTGCAACATACTTATCACTGTGTAGCAATGCAGTAATGTGTCCTGACACAGTGGTTGAGAACCACTGTACTGAGGATTGTATACTTGAATGTTTGTTTAAGCCAAGGACATTGCAAACACTAATGGCTTTTTGCATCCTTGATTCCTCTCCACGAGTTAGTTGTTCCTATCCCTCTCTATCTCAGGAACAACCTGTAGCCCCACCCCAATGCCAAGGGCTTGGTGTATCCATCGTTCCACCCCATGCCATTGTCCCCTTCTCTCTCCCATGCAGGGAGACAAGGTATAGCTCAGCTAATTCTAGTTTGAATGCATTCAATTCTAGAACTTGTAAGCTCTTTTGGGGCATATTTTATTTTGTTTTGGGTTATACAGAATCTATCTCAGTAGTGCCCTGATCCATTGCTGTCATTCCTAGGTGCCATGATAATGCAAATAATAAATAACATTAACTACTTTTGAGGAATGAGTTGAGGAAACTATACAGAATGTGCTTGCTAGTTAATTTGCATGTGGAGAAAATGCTTGGTTTGAAGAGGGTTAAACAGAAAAAAAGTCTCAAGAGGAAAGCAAGAGAATGAGAGATCAGCAGACTCATCCTTTCATGTCAGAAAGAGCCATCATGATTATCTGCTCTGAGCTTCTACACATTGCAGGCCACAGACCCTCACCCACTCACTCCTGCCATAGGCCCATAACCTCAGGCTAAATTACAGAAGTACTCAAATCTTGATTTAAAATGTTCAAGTTATGGTGAAGCCACTAAGTACTCTAATTAAGATCAGGAAGTGAGGAAGACATAGAATGAATCTTGATAACAAAAGAGTTTGATTCATGTGGGAACTAGACATTTATTGTGTGAATGGGGATAAATTTTAAAATAATAGAACAGGAAATTTTTAAAAAAAGCACTATCAGTGAACAGGAAGTTGGAAAATGACTTGAGTTCCTGAGGATATTATAGCTCACCATTTACAGGAGTGGGGTTTACTTTCTCTACTTGAAGTTAGTGCCTAAAACAAAATGCTGATTTGTAGAAATTAACATGTTTAAGGCTAGATAGTCACATTTTTAACTGGTTTGGTTAGTAAACACTGTCTGAGGACTCGAGTGATTGCAAATAAAGTGATAAGATGAGCCAAGTTAATAGAAAGGGACAAATGAACCTAGTAAACAGTAGCCATCAGGTTCCTGAGGGAGTTCAAAGAGGGAGATATGATTGAGATCAGACTATCCTAAAACAAATTGTTTAGCCAGATGCTATGGCTTTTTGGTACACTTGCCAGATCCTTTGCCTTTCCTGCAGAGTGTGTCTACTCATCTGCCAGGGTGGAGGAAGCCAGACACTGAGGTGCTTTCATTTCCACCCCTTGCTGGCAAATAAATGTCTTCACAACACTTCAATTTTAACTTCTGCTTCCAATAGGACACAGTGTGAGGCAGACTCACAGCCAGATTGGGCCTGCCTACTCAGGTATTCTGCAACAGTCTGCCCTTGGGGGAGACCTGAGTTAGGTGAGTTACTGGCACAAGTATTTCACTGATCCTGCCAGAACTGCAAGTTAGTTTGTGCAACAGCACTGCTGGGGCAGGAACCCTCCTACTGCCTTATGGTGTTAGACTCCCTTGGCTTCCAGCCTGCCCCCAGGCCCACTGACAGGAATTCCTGGCCCCAGGCAGAATAGTCAATGCCCCAACATCCCAAGGGATGGCTGAAGTTTATGACCATGGGCGACAGATGAAGCTTCCACTTCTTCCACCTGCAGCTCTGACCCTGCTCCACCCTGACCTCGCTCTCTCCTCCACTCAGCCTACTTGCTAATGCAGCCCTTGCTTCCTGCTCCTTTCTTTTCAAAAGGCTGAGGGTCTGTCCACACGTCTTTTATTTCAAAATAACACTGGTTATTTTGAAATGAAAGAGATTAGGTCCACAAGACATTCTTATTTCAAAATGACAGGCTCCATCATTTCAAAATAGCTTAAACTTTCTTTAAATCAAAACGACTTATTTTGAAATGGTTATTTCAAAATAACACCATTTGGATGTGTTATTTCAAAATAACCATTATTTCAAAATAACACTTTTGCTCTTCTCCTTCCCAGGCTGCCTTCCTTTTAGCCTATATTGGGTGGGGGCATGGCTTAGGGAGGGGGCCATGTTGCCATACCTCCCATGGTGCCCCTCTCCTAAAGCAAAATAGCAAGTCTTGTGTTTGAACACGCTATTTCACTTTGAGCTTTTCCCTTAATTCGAATTAACATTTTCTCAGTTCAAATTAACTTATTTTGAAATAAGGACTTTATTTTGAAATAACTCATTTCGAAATAACTTATTCAAAATAATGATGTACTTGTGGATGTAGCCTGAGAGACTGGACAAAGGAAAGGAGAATTCAGAAATGAAATCTGAATTTGTGGGAGGTGGTGGGAATGTGGAAACCTGGTATACTGAACAGAAAAACTGATGGGCTGGTCATGGAGTAGAAATGAAGATTAAAGGGGTGAATGAAAGATCATATAAGATGGAGAACTGAGGGGAAGCATAGGAAGGAGCAATGAGAAACTAGAAGGATGTGGCCACCATTCTTATGGTGCCACTTTTCCATAACTTGGAATAGCTGCAGGGTGATTTAAGAAAGTCCTTCTTGTAACCCTTCCATCTTTGATGGCTGAATGCTCTGGTTCTACGGTACTGACGATCCAGCTAACTTGGAAGCAGTTTCCAATAATAGAAATATTTTTCATTTACTAGAAAAATTGAAAGTGTTACTCAACTAGTTTATTGCTAATTTAATAAGTTGATAAATAGCCAAAATTTAATATCTAGTAGGTTAAGGCCCAGTTCAACACCAACTCATGTCAATGAAAAGCCTCCCATTGACTTTAATGGACTTGGATTGCATTTCTAATTATTTGTCCAAAATAATTACATAAAATACTTTGGTGCAAAAGTAAAGTAAATTTGAATCATGTGAAATAGAGGATGAATGAAATTTTCACATTGTGCAGTATATTGGATAGGATAGGATCTCATAACATTTTATAAATTTTCATTAATAAATATCAAAATGCCGTGAGGTAAGAATTGCAGATGCTATGTTACTTGGCCAAAGTTACACAGCCAGTGAATGGCAGAACTGGAAATGTAATCCTGAGTCCAGTGTGTTAACTATTATACAAGAATTCTTCTCAAAAGAGCTCTCAGAATCTGAACTTAATGTTCCTATACACTGGTTTTTCTAACAGCTGTAAACCCCCAAATGAGCCTAATAAGAGAAGTATTGAGTTTTGTAGTGCATTTTATAAGGATACTTATCAGCTTTCATTTTATTAGTAGTGTAAAGCTATTATGACATTAATTAATAATGTGTTTACACTGTGTTTGTAGAGAGAAAATGCCGACTTTACGGAAAGTTTCGAAGTCTCAGAAATTTATAGTAGTCAACTAAACAATACACATATAGAAATACAACTTATGTTTACAGTAATAAATAAACCCTGAAGTCTGTGATAAGTAACAATTTTTAAATGATTGTTTAACATAAAAGATATGATGCATTTGTTTCTGGGAGAATCACATGAAATTGCATTCTTTGAGTAGACATTTCACATTTATTTTGTGAAGATAAATGTTTAAAATTTGGTAATAAAACCAATTTCTGTTTTCCAGTCATTAAATGGACATGAATTAATCTGCTTCAAAACCAAACTGCATTAAAAAAGAAATGTGTTTCTGTTGGTTTCAATGTGACTTTGTAAGTACAATTACTTCTCCCCTCCCCCCCCCCCCAACTCCCGACATTTCTTCATGGAGCCACTCCCTGTCTCATGAAATGTATGCCACAGGCACTAACAGTTATGGACTTTCCTGAAACTTCCCATTGCAGCAGTCTTACCAGGATGATTGCAGACTACATGCGAGCAACCTCCCTCAGATGAACTTTCCTTTTTCCTTATTCTTTAAGGTTTTTTTAATTTCAAATGTCTAAAATTTTTGTTCTCTACTTGCTCTCACTCCTCTGAGTTTGTGCTCAGCTGAAAGACTGTGATGCTCTAAAGTACTAGGATAATCACAATGTTTAAGAAAGCAAAGGATGCACTTCCCCAGTAAACTTCATTGCAACATCATGTGATAGGATGTCCTGTCTCTGTACAGAAACCATAAGAATGTAGTAATGGCCACACTGGGTCAGATCAGTAGTCCATCTAACCCAATATCTTATCTTCTGACTGTGGCTGATACCAGACAAAATGCACAGAACAGGGCAATTCTTGAATGATTCATCCCTGTTGTCTAGTTCCAACTTCTGGCAGCCAGAGGCTTAGAGCAGGGGTCTCAAACTCAAATTACCATGAGGGCCGCATGAGGACTAGTTGAGGGGCGCATGAGGACTAGTATATTAGACAAGGGCCACACCACTGTAACCTTTTCATACAACGATATTGCAAATATTGGTCACAATACTGTTGGTGTGGGCTGCAGGAAGAGCTTTAGGGGCCACATGTGGCCTACAGGCTGTGTGTTTGAGACCCCTGGCTTAGAGATACCCAGGGAATGGGATTGCATCCCTGACCATTTTGTCTAACAGTTATATTCTGTGAGCTAATTCTTTTTTGATCCCAGTTATTCTTTGACCTTTACAACATCCCTTGCAGTGAGTACTGGGGTTGACTGTGTATTGTGTGAAGTAGTACTCTCTTATGTTTGTTTTAAACTTGTTGCATAAGAATTTCATCAGGTAACCCCCTAGTTCTTGTGTTATGTGAAGGGGTAAACAGCATGAGGTCTTAGAGACTCCCCCAAGTCTTGGGAAAAATCTCAGGAAACTGACAGTTCATAATCTACTATAGCAGGGGTGGCCAAACTTATGGAACTCAAGAGCCGCACAAGTCAATTATTAAACCTTCAAGAGCCGCACTGAGACATATAACCACATATTTTTACCTACTCCAAAATTACTAAGCTTAAAATTCATTGCACGCTTTAATTTTATCGTAAAAATAGGGCAAATATTGCTCCACTAATGTCAGATTCTAATAATTATTTAATATTACTATGAAACTAGGCCTATACAGTAAAAATTTAGCTGTTGCTAGATGTAGAACACTACAGGCTTGTGGCAAGTTTTTTTTTTTTTTAAATCTGGGCAGTAACTTGTCAATGCAGCAGGTAAAAACTCTGAGATGCTGATCTCTAAGTATTGCACAATGTTTTGAATTTCATTGTGGAATATGATGCTTCACAGCAGTATGTTGTGCCAAAAATTGAAAGTAATCTATGTTCAGTTTTATACTTTTCTCCTTTCTATTTTCATTTCTTGGTATTCCACATCATGTTTAGGACTTGTAAAACATGATTTTATTTTAACAACGAGTAAGCTGCATTAGGGCCTATGAAAAAATCTAAACATGCTATGGCTTCTCTGACCATGTCACACTTCTCTCCTGCACCCCCCGTTGCCGCTTCCTTGCCGTCTCTTACCACGCTGCTGCTTCTCTGCTCTCCCCAACCATGCCGCACTTCTGTCTCCCATCCCATCCCAGCACCTACCATGCCCATGCTTCCCTGCCAATATTTCTGCCAGTAAATTTGTTCACTAAAATACTCATGGACAGTGAAGACAAAAAGGTCTGAGGACTCAGACACAATTAATTTTAAAATGAGAGTAACTGTAAGGGAAAATACTGCTTTCATCTTAGTCCTGTGAAGAGATGCACACAGGGACACCTTTTCAACTGTTCAAAATCACAACAGATCAGTGAGAATTTATGGGGACAGAAAATGCAAGATCAGAGCTTGTTTCAGTAAGTGCTTTGGAGTCCATGCACAGAAGGTACTATGGAAAAAATCCCATTGAGTTTATTCAGTTTGGGGTCAGGCCCTGTATAAATTCTAAATATCATTATATGGTTTTTAGAATACAAAGTAAAATCTTTATTGGTGAGAGATTTTTTTCAGAATGTTTACAACACAATTTTCCATCCTCAGCCCTTCACAACAATTACTCTTGTCTAATGGGCTCAGATACCCATAGAGTCATTCATGAAAACTGCACTGAAATATAAATAGATTTTGACTATACAACAAAAAAGAATTAATACATGTTGAATGCTATTTAATCAGTAGAAGTATAGTGCTGCTATTGAACTTTGCAGTGAATGTAAATTATCTTGGTAATTGACTTAGTTATATTAATTAAAACTTTCTTATAAAATAAATGTGCTAGGAGTTCTTTCTGCAAACGGATGACGTACTGATGTCTCAGGCCCACTTGTTCAATGGACTTAAGGAATTTTTTTTCTAAAGCCAGTTTTCTGTAGTGGTGGTCTATCCTAGGTCTACATAATTTTGCATGCTGAAAATGAACCATGATCCAGAATAAGTACTTGTAACATTCTTTAAATAGAGAGGGGTTTTTTTTAATAGCCTTTGACAGTAGTCAGTGGTTTTGGATGTAATACTTGTGTCAATTTTCAGTCATTTCTGATGATTCTTATTTAATTCGCAGAATAAAAATACAAGAAAAATAATTTTGCATTATCTTACAATATCTGGAAATGCCAGGTGATTTTTAAAAAAGAAAATTAATTTGCAATTGCTTTTCAGGTTTAAATTGCTAATCATCATCCCTTATCTGTAGCTCATTGTAGACTTGTTCCTGATCAATTTAAGTTGCCAGCTTTAAAAACATTTACCCAGAAAACAATATAAAAAAAGAAAAGTATTTAAAAAATCATGCACTGATGCAATTAAAGACTGTATCATTATGCACACAGACAAGGAGGGTAGAAATTAATATTGTGTGGGTAAACTGTAGAACCTGGCAGTTACTTGCTCTGAGTGCTTGCCTTTCTCTGCTGGCTCTGACAATTCTTCCCCTCCCCTCCCAGATCCCACCACCCTGCTTTTTTCTGCCGGTGAGGCTCTCACAATGCTGCCCCTCCCCTCTTCTCCCTTTTCCCGCTCTGACCAGGCTGCTTCTTCCTCGCGGGCTCTCCCAGTGCTGCCCCTCCCCCGGCTCTGACCACGCTGCTTTTTCCTGCAGCTCTCACAAGGCTGCTCCTCTGCTGCCGGCTCTCACCATGCTGCTGCTTCTCTGCTGTCCCTGACCACTGCAAATTTCTTGCCCTTGTCTCCCGCCATGCCGCCCTTGCCTCCTGTGCTCTCCTGGGAGCCTCAATTTTTCTTTAAAGAGCCGCATGCGGTTCGCAAGCAGCAGTTTGGCCACGTCTGTACTATAGGATCAAAAATAATAAAATACAGTATATAAGGTGCCAAAGCATTCACAGTGTTGGCAAACAGTGTAGGAATTATCTCAGAGAAGGATATTTTGTAAGGATCCCAGTGACCAAAAATTAAAAGAACACTTGTAATTTTGGGGCTCTTGTGGTTTCCATAAAAACAAACAATGAGTCCTGTGGCACTTTTAAAGACTAACAGATTTATTTATTGCATGAGCTTTCACGGGAGAAGATCCCACTTAAACACATGCTTTGAAGACAAGGGGAATTACAGAATGGGAGGAAAATAAGTGTGGGGAAGTCTAAGTCATGGGAACAGGTCATACTGTGAGAGCAAATCAAAATAGTTCCATGTAGACTTTCTTTGCCAAATTCTTATTAACTTGTTACAGTGAAATGACAGGTGCTTTTAGAGATATGAATTTGAAGTCATTTTCATGCTGGCTCTGAAAGGATGACTCCTATGTGAAGCTGATTTTCATCTCTCAGAAATTTTTTTGGAAGATAAGTATTTTGGTAAAAGCAGTTGTAGAGCAATATAAACTTGATTCCACCTGAAAGAGAAGCTATAAAGTATAGTTGAGGGTATAACCAATGACTTTGCTTTGGTCAGCTTGGACAAAGACAAATGAAGAGAGTCTCTTGTAACAGAGGACAGAACAAGGAGCAATGGTTTCAAGTTGCAGCTGTGGAGGTTGAGGCTGGATATTAGGAAAAACTTTCTTACTAGGAGGGTGGTAAGGCACTGGAATGGGCTACCTAGGGAGGTGGTGGAATCTCTGTCTTTGGAGATGTTTAAGGCCCTGCTGGATAAAACTCTAGCTGGAATAATTTAGTTGGAGCGGTCCTGCTTTGTTTGGCAAGGGGTTGGACTAGATGACCTCATGAGGTCCCTTCCAACCCTATGGTTCTATGATTCTATGATTATGACATATCAGCACAGACACTTGTATAAAATATTTATGTAGGCATTTGCGTATGTACAAGTCCTACTAAAATAGCAGTCTGATTATTTACTAGGGATTGTCCCATGCTATGCAGAAGAGATGTGGGAATGCATGTTAAATCTCCTAGCCCAATAATACAAACTTGTCATAGAGTGGTAGCTACTGAAAATTATGGCTGGGAAAAATGAAGTAGAATTCTTCAGGTGCCAGGATCAAGGTTTGTCCCTTCTTATCTCTCTGGGACTTTACCAAAGAAAGCCCTATGAATCAGACAATACAATACCTGTTAGAGGCAAGGGTGTATACAGACTGCTACTGAATTATCAGCTCTGTTGAATTTGTTGTCCTCAGTAAGACAGTAAAGGTAGGACTGTGTCTCATATCTGAGCATGAATACAAAAAAAGTCAAGTTTCTGAATGGAAACTAATTTCATGTTCCTGATGATATTCTCGGTTTATTGTAACATTCCTTTACTTAGCATTATTCTGACATCCTCATCAGACCCTCTCATCAAAAATGTCTTGATTTCTTCTATCAAAAAAACCACTTTCAATATAGAATTCTGTCATTTGGCTTTGTAACAGTTCCCAGAGTCTTTCTCAGGATGTTACTGGTAGCAACTTCAGCATTCCGAAGAAAGGGGTTATATTTATTGATCTGTATGGGCAATACTCGCATCAAGATGAGAAATGGCTAACAACCTATGAGCAAATGATGAAACAACCTAATGGAGAATGAATTTGTGTTCTAAACCTGTAGAGTATCCTGGAGCTCAGGAGGCTTTTAGTTCATCTGGTAATAAAGATAGATGCAAATACTTATTGATTTTGATGCCTATATTCTCCAGTCAAATAGAGTAAAGGAGTTTGAGAAATTTGGAAAGTAAGCTTACTTTTGAAAATAATTTGAATAGCAAAATGAGAGGTGCATTCAACACCATTGAAGACTTATGTTTTGATGAAGAAAGCCACCCTCCCTGTCAGAAAGTTTAAATGTTAAGCATCCTTCATATCATCTTCATATCGTATCTTCATATCATCAACCTCAAATAAGCCACATCTGCTTATTGTTAACTAAATGTGGTATTATTTAGAGTTTGAAAATTTTGCTGAATATCTTCATGTCATTATTAACAAAATATGGGACTTGTGAAAACCACATTAGCAATCCAGTCAGATTAAGTTAGAATGAAATATCATTATTCCCAGTTTATAAATCACCTTGCTAAAATAGTCTTAGAAAGTTTTGGTGAAAGAACCTCTCTTTCTCAAGGAGAAAATAATTCTTTTAAAATAGCTGAAATCATATCAGACAATTTTCATCAAGAATTTTTCTGGATAGTGTGGCATACTGCTGGTTTTCTGGCAATGGGTCTTGCATTTTTCTTTAGTGGAAGGCTGTCAAGGCAGTCCCCAAATGCCTGAGTCCTGCCCCTATGGGGCACTTACACCGGTGAAACTTCAGGGAGGGGAGAGAGGGGTTTGGGACCCAGGCCCACCCTCTACTCTGGGTCCCAGCCCAGGGGCCCTGTGAAGTGCAACTATGTGCTGCTGACAATGTCCCAGCCTACACTTCTTTCCCCTGGGCTGTCTTCTCCATCTGTCCTTACAGTTCCTTGTGCCTGGTCTCCCCTTAGGCCAGGTTTCTTTTCTCAATCAACTGGCATCTCAGACTCACCTTTCTTTCTCTTCTCAAGGCCAGTTACCTTCTACAAACTCTTCTGCTCCTTTGCTTCAAACTCCTCTGCTCCTTTGCTCTGCACATCATTACCCTCCTGCTCCTCCTCCAGCTTGTCCAACTTCTGTTTGGGCCGGGGCAACTTTTATCAGGCACCTGGCTAGGCCTTAATTGATCTCAGATGCCTCTAATCAACCTGCAATAACCCTGGTTAGCCACTGGGGAACAAAGGCTTCAGCATTCTGAGGCTCACATATCTCCCTTCTTCTATTCTCACACCAAATGGTGGGACCTGATGCCACCCATGGAGGGCAAGGACCCCCAGTGGACCAGCCTCTATTCCACCTTAACCCCATGGCCCGCCGGGGACATCAGTTGGCGGCTCCTCCATGGAGCTGTCAGCACGGGCGTGTACTTGGCGCAGTTCGCCCAACACCCCGGCACCTGCCCCTTTTGCGGTGTGAGGGAGACCCAGGCGCATTTATATCTAGAGTGCGCCAGGCTGCAGCCCCTTTTCTGGCTCCTCCAGAACCTCCTGCTGAGGTTCTGGCTGCACTTTTCCCCTCACTTGTTCATATATGCACTCCCCATCCGTAACCCCACAAAGTCGCGGGACCTCCTCGTCAACCTCCTCCTAGCCCTTGCGAAAACTGCTATCTGTAAGATGAGGGAGAGGAGGTTGGCTGAAGGGGGTTTCTGCGACTGTGGGGCATACTTCTGTTCCCTTGTACATTCACGTGTCCAGGCAGAGTTCCTCTGGGCGGCATCCACTGGCTCCCTCAACACCTTCCAGGAGCAGTGGGCGCTGTCCAGGGTTCTCTGCTCGGTAACCCCTTTGGAAACCCTGATTTTGAACCTATAGTCTCAGACCTGTCCCTGTTTTTTTCATTAGTTGTCCCACGTTTTTAATTGGTACCAGGCCCAGTGCCGCCTCTCCTTAGGCTGGGGGAGGGGTTTTAGCAGTGGGTGGGCATGTGCCCACCCGCAGCCCCAAACACCAGATAGGTCTATTCTTGCACCAAATGGCGGGACCTGATGCCACCCATGGAGGGCGAGGACCCCCAGTGGGCCAGCCTCTATTCCACCTTAACCCCACAGCCCACTGGGGACATCACTTGGTGGCTCCTTCATGGAGCCATCAGCACGGGCGTGTCCTTGGCACTGTTTACTCAATACCCCGACACCTGTCCTTTTTGCAGTGTGAGGGAGACCCTGGCGCGCACATACCTGGAGTGCGCCAGGTTGCAGCCCCTTTTCCGGCTCCTCCAGAACCTCTTGCTGAGGTTCTGGCTGCACTTTTCCCCTCACTTGTTTATATATGCACTCCCCATTCACGACCCCACAAAGCCATGGGACCTGCTTGTCAACTTCCTCCTAACCCTTGCTAAAACCGCCATCTATAAGATGAGGGAGAGGAGGTTGACTGAGGGGGGTCTCTGTGACTGTGAGGAATATTTCTGGTCCCTTGTTTGTTCAGGCATCCCGGCAGAGTTCACACCCGTTCCTGTTTTCTCATTAGTTGTCCCCTGTACTCATTTGGTTCCGGGTCCAGTGCCACCTCCCCTTGGGCTGGAGGAGGGGTTTTAGCAGTGGGTGGGCTTGTGCACGCCAACATCCTGGAAAGCTAATAGGTCTATTTTAAGACTGCCTGCTGGCTTTGATCTGTCACAATAGGAAAAACAACAAGAGTCTTATGGCATCTTAAAGACCAACAGATTTCTTCAGGCATAAGCTTTTGTGGGTTCTGTTGATCTGCAGATGGGTACTCAGAGAGCTACCAAGGAGCCACCTACTACAGGACAGACCTGAGAAAGAAAAC